>CP025656.1:20424134-20439220 GCA_003576665.1 Ipomoea trifida
TATATATATATATATATATATATATATATATATGGATGAGCTCTGGTGCGAGAACTTGCTCCTGTGCGATTAACCCAAAATTAAAGACACAACTTAAATATACAAACCATGCACCTTAAGCATTAAAATGACGCACTTTAAATACATAAACTGCGCACCTTAAATACACAACTATACAAACAAAGCATCTTAAGAACACAAACCACGCACCTAAAATTCTAAAATGTCTCACCTTAAGTTTCGATCTTACAAATAACGCAAAACCACGCACCTAAGTTAAAATATTAAGCATACCCCAATTTTTTTAGAACCAAGAAATCATGTACTATACGTTCCTTCAGGTTAAAAGTACAAATTCTAGCTTGGTACGTAAATGGTATGGTATCTAATGTATAGATGTCACAATATATATTCTTGCGGACACTATTTTAGTCAAACTCAGCTCGTCACACAATATTTTCTTAATGTGATTTATCCTTCTGGTGTAGTTTGTAGGTTATTAAATAGGAATAGGGTAATTTAAAAGCTATTACACAAGAATATGATTTATTCGATCCACGCAGACCCTCAAATAGTGATAACTAGTAAGTTTTCTTGTAACCCAAAAAAAAAAATTAAAAAAAAAAAAAGAAGAAAATTTACTGCCTTGTGAATATGGTAGGCTGCTAGTTGGGTCACATGCATGAATTTAGGCTCCTCCAGCATATCTAATAATATATAACATAAGACAATAATAATAATAACAAAAGTGAAAACTTATGAAATCTAAAAATTCAAACTTCAATTCAAAATTTGGGAATTCTCATGCATCATGCATATCGGATCAGCGCTTAAGTATTTATTAGAAAGTCATGTAAAGAGGTGGTAAAGTTGGTTCACCCTGTGATCCCCATTAATATTTAGTAGTTGAAGTGGTGAAAAGTCCTCTTTTCTCCCTTCCACCCTTGCATGCATGTGACCTCCCATTCTTATCATCCATAATTTCCCCCAGGCTCCTCTCTCTCTCTCTATATATATATAAATATATCCACACACAGAGACAGACAAACTACAAAAACAAACAAGCTAAGGTTTCTGTCAAATCTAGGATAACGTAACCCTCATCATCATCACTCAATCTCCTCTGCAGGTTAGTGGTAGAGATCAGAGCTAATCTCCTATGCATATATACACAAACTTATCTGCAATAACTATATATCATTTTTTTTTTAATATGTATGATTTGCTAGATCTTAGTATTGACTTTCTTCCAGCTTTGGGTCTTTTAGATTTTTGTTTTGATTAGTTTTAATGTTCTTGTCTGTTTCAGGAGAGGGTGGACCCAACCCCATCAAGGCTTGTCTTTTCAAGAACTCTAGTTAGGGTTTTGGGGTTATATACAAATCTGCTTAATGGAGAAGGAAGATAATTACACGGTGTGTATATATATATAAGTAGTATATATGAGTAATACTTGTGTAAGACGGTCTATGGATCTCAACCTGTGAGACAGGTCGGATCTTTGATTAATTGGTCGAATTTTTAACCTCATTAATTAAATATCTGACCTGTCTCACGGATTGAGAGTGGTAAGACAGTCTTAGACAATTTTTGTCTCTCTCTCTCTCTATATATATATATATGCATGTGTAGCCAAGCATACATATAATTCTTCTTCCTTAACTATGTTGTTTTTCTTTGAACATGAAATATTGCAGGCTTCATTGGCACCAAGTTTTCCAGGTTTAGACTATTCTTCGCCGCATGTTGGTCAAACTACGACGTCGTGTGGGAATACCAATCAGGTGGTTGATTACATGGTCAACGCTCATCCCACGGCGCCGCAGCAGCAGCCACCGCTCGTTCCGGGGTTTTGCGGCGGCTCGACGTCGCTGGACAAGCTGAGCTTCGCCGACGTCATGCAGTTTGCGGATTTCGGGCCGAAGTTGGGGCTTAACGAGGCCAATAAGGTTTCCGAGGAGGAGACCGGGTTGGACCCGGTTTATTTCCTGAAGTTTCCGGTTTTGAATGAGAAGGTGCAGGGAGATGATGGGGAGTTTAATGAGCGAGAGGTTGGGAAAGAAGGCGGTGGGAGTAAAGAGGACGGCGGCGGCGGCGCCGTGCAGCTGAGATTTCTTGATGAGAATGTTGAGAAATACGCGCCGGCGGCCGCGGGGGCGGAGGGGAATAAAGGGAAGAGAAAGCGGCCGAGAGTGAAGACGAACGAGGAGGTTGAGAGCCAAAGAATGACGCACATCGCCGTGGAGAGGAACCGCCGGAAGCAAATGAATGAACATCTTCGCGTCTTGAGATCTCTCATGCCCGGCTCCTATGTCCAAAGGGTACATATATATTCTCCCGCTCTTATATTACTATTACTAGTTTTTTTTTGTCACAAGAAAACTTGCTGCCACCACTTGACGGTGTACATCTAATAAACTTAACCTTGTGCATAGAAATAGACACAGTTGTAAAAATTTGTCTAGGCGCCCCTAAATCATGGCGATTTTCTTCCTAGGCGACCGACTGTTTAGGGGCTGCCTAGAGCCTAATTCGACGTACTCGGCAGCCTAACTCCTAACTCGACTAAGTTAACTCATCTATTTTGATCGAATTAACTGAGTTAATTCGGTCGGCTCACCCTTGTTAATTTTCTTCATTATATATATATACCTACACATGTGCACTGTTTTTTTAGTTAGCCATTAGGAGCCTACCTAGGCCGTCTAGGTGCTAGGCACTCCTCTACAATCCGACTAGCCCCTAGCATTTACTGCAACTATGGAAATAAATAAACAACCTAAGTTGTGCATGACAGTTTGACCAATTTAATTGGTTTGCTCCACTAAATCAATCTTGTGATCCTACCTAATGTAAACCAATTTGAGTTGTTCATACATGATCAGCTCAAATCAAGGCCTATTTCATAAATTGATGAATGATATGTGCAGGGAGATCAAGCGTCGATAATAGGCGGAGCAATAGAGTTCGTGAGGGAACTAGAGCAACTCCTGCAATGCCTGGAGTCCCAGAAGAGAAGGAGGCTCTACGGCGACGCTCCTCCGGCGCGGCCGATGGCGGCCGGAGACTCATCAACATCACCCCTACCACCACTCCAACAGCAGGCACAGCCGCCGTTTTTTCCCACGCCGAACGAGTACGAGGCGGCCGGAATATGCGAGGAGACTACGGCGGGGAGCAAATCGTGCCTGGCGGATGTGGAAGTGAAGCTTTTAGGGTTTGATGGGATGATAAAAATACTGTCAAGGAGAAGGCCCAGCCAGCTCATCAAAGTCATTGCTGCACTTGAAGATTTGCAGCTTAGCATTCTTCACACCAATATTACCACAATTGAGCAAACCGTTCTCTATTCCTTCAATGTCAAGGTAACTATATATTGCCAATTCTTTAATTTTTGTTGTTTCAGAAAATCTAGTGTGTTGATCAATATCGTGTTAATTGGTACTAAATATTGAGTATAAGTTATAACCAGTTGCGCGTGGGTAGGGTCGATCTGAGTTCAGCCCCTATAGAATCATGATCGTATGCGGACAGCTCTTTCAGTGTGAACATGCGGACGAAAGGTGCATTCATGGAAAAGTTGTGCATCGGTCCATGCATGCTTAGAGTAGTGTCATGCATAAATGTAGAAATTGCTGTGTATTTCTTAAGTATGCACGCTCGCACGAGAAGAGCAGTTCACACTTGAACTGGATCCTATATATATATATAATGATTTGTTTTGTGTTTTGTGCAGATTTCAAGTGAAACGAGGTACACAGCTGAAGATTTAGCTAATTCGGTCCAGCAAATTTTCAGTTTCATTAATTCAAACAGCATATGATATGATATATGTAATTCCCTTCTAGCTAGCTAGAAATGCACAAGTAATTAGTCACTATATCACTTTTGTATCTTACGTTCACAATTTAATTTGTCACACTATATATTCGTGTTATATGTGTTGGCGATATGTATTATCCCTCCCGAAAATGATATGTGAACTCTTAAAAAGTAAACCATTCGTCACATGTTATAACTTTATACAATAGAAAATAAAAAAACAAAGACAATTGATTTACTTTTTTCCTAATCGATCGGAGCATGTTATACACCGCTGCTAGTCCCGAACTAACTATTGAATGTTCAGTTTCAGGTTAAATGGATAAAATGTTGTCATGTTAAACCCGATATCTGATCTTATATTTACATCAAAAGAATCAGCATCTTCTCATACATGAAGGTCACGAATTCCATTTTTACAGACACCCTTTTGATTAAATATGTCGTAATTTGTCAGTTATTATACGGAGAGATCGAATCAGCATCGAATGAACATAAAAATTGATAATGGAAAACGGATGCAGGCGATAATTCCCGGCAGGGCAAGGTGGAGGACAAGATCTGCTGTACAATGTTGACTATTTGCATCAATAATTGGAAGGGGAAATGAAGTTTTTGTAAATATGTGAGGGTGGAGATAGGAATGAAAAAGTCAACGCACTGAACCGGACCGGACCGGACCATGTTTTGTCAGAGGGTTGACCTGTCAGAAGCAAACGTTGTTAGTATTAGGCTGACATTATTAGGATACTATGTTGTAGGGTCTCTCCTATCTCCATTATTATTAATTTAAGTTGTATTTACATAAGAGTGGAAATTTGCATGGTTTTTAATTTTTTATGATCCATCATATCGGTGTTGGTTTAATTTGTTTTGTTTTTGGTGTTCCGACACTCTCTTTTGGCTACATCTCATGCCTGCATGCATGCAAGTGATGACCACACTTGCCACATGGATGGGACCTATGGTTTTGTTACTATACATACACGATTTTTGTATGTATGTTGGATAGTTGGATTGTGTATGATTTTCTTAGAATTTTTTAGTTATTGGTTTTGAGTTTATCTGAATTGTTGTGGATTATAGTCCATGAAAAGTTATTGATTAGGTTTGGTTTGCAATATCAAGTTGAACCCCAATAACTATTTGATGTCAACGATTGTGGGTTTGCATGGACAGTTCAATTGCTTCTTGGAATAGATTGTGAGTAAGGAAGAACAAGAACTTCTTGGAATAGATCGTGGGTAAGGAAGAACAAGAACGATTAAATAATAGATTGTCGATAAGAAAGAACAAGAACGATTAACAAGAGGACATATAAATTCAAAGTGGATGATGAGGGATTTGACATTTTAACTATTACAATAAATTCCAATATAATAACCATTGCACATTTTTTTCTAGACACACAATCACATTTATTTTATATTTATCTTAAATATAACTACTATTATTTATAATTACCACACACATAAGGGCCAAATCATGTGCTATGTTCTATTTTTTTTGGGTGTAGTCTAGGGTTTTCACCGGACACAATAACTAATTCCCAATTGGCTGGGAGATTTAAGACTGCTCCATACGACCATATATACCCAAAACCAAGGATCGTACCTTTGGCATTTAGTTAACGATGGATAAGTCCCTTCAACTTAACCACAACCTTTAGGTTACGCGCAAACTACATTCTAATGTAGTGTAGGATAAGCCTTAAACTATGACAATGAATTATGAGCAAGCACGCTTCTTAAAGTATGGACAAAAAAGAAGACAAAGCGTAGTGGATAGACTATAAGTATTGTCAAAGTATTCAATTCGTTGGTTGTAAACATGACATGCCATTGTATGTGATATGGAAGTATATATTGTCCTCATTTGAGTACAGTATGTGTTGACCTGTTCCTTGTTGATGGCAACGTTATACAAAAGGTCAACTCCAAAAAGGTGACCTACTCCTCCCTCGTAGCCTCCAAATAAAACCTGCCTCAATTTTTGTTGTTTTATATCATATATACAATGTATTTGTGTGCCTTTCATTCCTCATCCGAAATGCAATGGGAGAGGGCATCTACTAATATGATATGAGGATAACGAAAGTAATATGCATCTCACATCATTAAATTAGTATATAATGGGTATATTGGAGACGAGCCTAACCTGGTGAGAGGTGAAAATAACTCGGAAAAGCGATGCAAGGACGACCCAAGCAGGGGCAGCCTCGCCCGGGGTTGCCTCAACTAGAGGCAGCCTCGTCCAGGGTTGCCTCGGCTAGAGGTGGCCTTGGGCTGTGGTGGCCTCAGGTAGGGTGGCATCAGCTCAGGGGCCGTGATGGCCTTGGTCTTGTGCGCTACACGCGGTCAATGGAGATCCAATCACCCATCCATTCTCATGGAAGTTGTTAGCTAAGATGAAGCCTTAGTATAAATAGCTACCCAATTGACTTGTTAAGTCCGAATTTATCAATCTTTAATCATTCTTTCACTTTGTAATCATTTTACAACACTATTGTTAATACAAGAATTGTCCCCGCAACATATATTCCTTGCTTTTTCTACTTTATTATTCATTTACTTATTCCCATTATTATCAACTTAAGTAATTCGAGCTACCCAAGTTAATTTAATCCATCACTATTAAAAAGTAATTTGGTAGCATATGAAAAACGATTGCACCCCATCCCACCGCCCTTACTCTGGAGCCTTGGTTGAGAATGTAGATTGCGGGAGACCTATAAGTTCTCCAAAGTGCTTGTACACTAGTGTCCACAACAGAGGCATTTGAACCCTGCATCTAATGACTGCTAGTGAAACAAAGCTATTAACTCCTCTATCCATTGTGTTATCTGAAGTAGAGTTTGGGTCTTCTCTGTTCTCATTTTGGGAAGGTGCACCTGCAGGCTGCAGCATTGTTCCCTGGGGCATCTAGACAAGGGATGGGTGTCTTCTCCATTGTCCATTGTGGAAACTGAGCCACCAGTGTTCTCCATTGGATCAAATGGAACAGAACCAAGTTCTATGGAATCCCCCACATACGCGAAAACAGGGTCATCTGCTGATTGGTGAGGATCACGAAGCAATATCAAATTTCTGATTTGAACTTGCAACACCCTACCTCTCAAAATATAACAGTATATATAAAGAAATAAACATAGTGATAAGCACTTGATCCTAACACTATTATTGATACAAGAGTTTGGTTGATAGTTTTATACGAGTATCTTATTATATAAAGAAAACAAACAATTTTATTTTGTTTCCAATCTGTAGTATTTCTAAACTGCAGTTCGCCAAGTCAACTACTTCCTGTTCTTCTATGTTGCCTGTCGGAAAATGAGTCTGCGCACAATGAGTCTTCGTCACCGTTCTTCAACTTTTTGGGCTTTAGGTCCCCCCAGTAGGGGTAACCCCACCCTGCCACTGAAGCAACACTTCCAGAGTGACCCTTGAACCACTGAGTTAAGCTTGCGGGACGAAAATGGGCAGTGTTGAGGTTTTGTCAACTATCATTTGGGAAAATTCCGCCCACTGCACTATTGGCTGGAACGTTCTTCCCCATTATCATTTAGGGAAATTGGGCTTGGTGCACTATCCTCAGGATCATCTGGGGCAGAACCATGCTCTGAGGAATCCTCGTACACGAACTGCACAAATTGTTGACCATACATCCGTATCCAGCTTGTTTGTGGTGCCGGCATGAGTTCAAAGTTATGCTCTGGTCTATGCTGCTGATTAAATTTGCCTGGTAACTTTGACGAACTGTTATAACAAGCTCCACACAGATCAAACCCAATCTTTTCTTTGCAATCTTTGCATCTGTAGCGATCCCCGATAATAGGAAGCATCTGCACACATAGCATGGTCAATGACAATCAGCTCATCAACATCAACATCGGATTTAATATCTAAGCATTTGCATGGAGGAATAGCGTTACCCCACAATAATCACAACCAGCACCATAGTGAATCTTGGACCCTTGACCGTGAATGTTGGGTACAAATGCCCCATGACCATATTCACAGACTTCTGAAGATTGGCCAGCTTTTGTTCTCACAGGACCTGGTAACAGTAAAGCGGTTTTCACCAAGATTAAGCACCAAGCTTAATTTCACGTAATATGAAACAAAAATCAATAAAGATTGTAATTGACATAGTTATCATCAAATCCCCTTTCCCTTCGTTTTTCTGATTCAATTTATATATCCCAATAGATTTTGAGACAAATATACTGCCCATCTAGACTGATACCAAAAATGGTCCATAGCCATATTCAAGTGACTGCTCTAGACCTCTATGCAGCAGTTTCAAAGTTCTTTTCCAGCTCTTATGCATCAAAATATGACAGACCAATTAATTCCTGTCAATCTGTCATATCTACATGTTATAAAAATATCAAAGTTCATTTAAGTGCCAACTGTATTGACACCCATAACAATACATCATACCTTTTATGTTACTAGGACAATAGATGTTCTGAAACAAAAATAATATCGATGTTGTTCAGGTTGTTACTATTGTAGGTAAAAAGTGGAGTCTCAGTCTCTCAGAGGATGAATATCAGAAACATATCTACAGTTCACATTGCAGAACATAAAGTTGAATCAGAGATCTAAACATATGATTGATAGTACAAGGACTAATTCTGGAAATATACGTAAATGATGCTCAGTAAAGCTTATATAACTATAAACTAAACAATCCACTTCTGTACGTCTTTGGCAAAGATTATGGATTTTAGACCATACAACACTTTTTAGCACATTCAAGCCATAATTTGTAAGTAAATCGAAACGGATTATGGATTATTCCCAATCAATAGTTTTTAGGCTTGCCAAATAGATACAGATGCTTGATGCTAGAGAATCTATATCACTGCCAGACCAAAATAGAGCCATATGTTAACTGATATGAACAGTATCTCTAAAGAAATGGGATGTAGAATATACCTGTTGAGCTGCTTTTGCATTGCGAATCAGATTTGTTGAGATAAGTATTTTTCCTAGATGCATACTCGGGAAATTGCCCTTCAAGGAAATGGTCTAGAACCAAAAATACATTTGGGTACCCATTCGGGTGCTCCATTTGACAAGCTGGGCATCTACACAACTTATCACATTGGTTAACAATACACCCCTCACAGTATACTGCAGAAAGGAGACAATTGCTGTAAGAAACGATCACCAAAATCTTAATACCTAACATGTGATACAGTCAAGGCATTGGTTTACCATGGCCACAATTAAGAACTACAGGGCGGCATAACAACTGCTCACATATCCTGCAATTTAAGTTAGTCACAAACTCCCGTTTAGCAATTTCCGCTTTAACTTCATCCCCATCATTGGAGTTTTTGGTTGCATCAGCAGTTGGTTTACAACTTGACACGGTAGTACTGATATGAGATGAAGCATGAACCAGGGAAGAAGATTCTCCTACAAGTGCAGAATCAGATCTTTGCGAAGCCATGGTAGAATGTGATGAAGAGCAGTCCTTAGCAGAAAGCTCTTTAGAGCAATACTCAGAGGCAGAATCTTCAAGCTGTGGAGATATAATTTCTAATTCCTTCTCTTCTTCTACACAACAAAGATAGGGGACATCAGAACATGAAAGCATCACCAAATAATTATTCTACAAATAACCCATGAATTTGAACATTTTCATGTCTGTGAAAGAAGAATACAACATTTCAGCTCCTTAATTGCTATCTGAATCCATTAAATATGTAAACCGATGGTTAGTTTAGTAAGTACTAATTAAAGATAGTGAGTGTCTGAGCTCAAGACTTAATAACCAATACATTTGCTACTTGTACAAGAGAATAAAAGCAGAAACTTGAAGTTGGCAAAGAGAACAGAGAAGTAACTAATATTACTAAAGTTCTGGTCAAAGAGACAGGGAATCCAACTTTCGATGCTTCACATTTGATTCTAAATTTCCCCATGGTCAGAAAAACATTGCGTATAAAACTCATCTTCAAATGTATGCAAATCTCAACCGCCAGATGAGAAATTACTTATATTGATTGAAATTCCATGAAAAAGAAATTACTTGGAAGATTAATTCACAAAGCTCAAACAGTTAACCAAGGGCAATAAACCCTTAAAAGGGTAAATTTTAACTTGCAATGCTTATCCCAGTCAAAAACATGTAACCAAAGGGGAAATGTATGATCAACTCTTCATTCTAGCAAATTAAATCTCAGCAATATAGAGCAAAAAGGGGAAATTCACATATTTGAGCTGCATTTCACCCACCTGCCATTTGCATTTCCCTTCTTTTATAGGCTATAGGATACAGCTCCTTGAGCAAGAAATGCATCAATCTGCAGATACTGGGGAAATGGTGATACTGGCGGCGGCAAATTGGGCAGTGAGACCCTTTCCATGAATCCATTGAGTAATGTACACACCAGAAACATGCTATGTGCCCACACCCTGCAGAACCCAAACATCAAGGGTTACTAAAATGAACACTTGACCTAAAAACACTACTAACAAGTTTTTTGGATTTAACAACTCTGTTACTAAACATAAACTCTGCCTACTTACCTAGTACAATTGGTTTGTACAGAAGCTCCCTGCAAAATCCAAACAATTCACAAAAACAAAGATGCAAACACAAATTCAGATACACATTAGAAGGTTAAATTAAAAATTAGACGCAAGAGAACTTACAGGCAAACACAACACTGGAAATCCTCAGCGATTTCCTCGATTTCGATTTCACCACCGTCGTTTTCCTTTCCTTGATTCTCCATAATCGTGCGTGGGAAGTATTCATCCTTGTCGCCAACTTTAATATACGCCTGAAAAAAAAAAATGAAAAATGCCCACCGGGCACCGCATTTGATTGGGCTTTCTTTAATGGGTACAGAGATTAATGAATTGGGCTCAATCATTTCGTACAAGGATTTAAAATATTGCGCTTGGTTTAGTTTAGTTCCTGAGAACAACTCACTGAAAAGCCCATAAGGCCATAATGGATATTTCATTTTTATACCGTGCACAATGAATTGTCGACTCTAGTCAAAAAATTATGTGTACATAAATAAATTGAAAGTATATACTGTCAACAAAAGCAATTTGAAAGCATATAATATGTTAGGTAAAAACACAATTGCATATTATGCATCTATTATTATATATAATGTGTATGCAGTTAACATATTATGTGCATTCAATTTATTTACACAATAAAATTATAAGATTGAAAATATATACGATTAAATTGTTCTAGTTAGCTTTGTTACTGTTGAATATTTTGGATTATTATTGTGTTATTTACTTTTTTTGTTGGATTCTAGTCTATTGAAGTTATTCTTATTCTAATTTGCTTAATATATTGTTGGATTATGTTGTTGATGAATGTTCTTGTGTTTCACCTCTATATTTTGAGTGAGTAGAGTATATTAGGAGGTTGGATAGTGGTGTTTATTGTGTTTTTTTTATGCTTATTTGATATTTATTTTGTTTAAGGTTGAAACGAACCCAACCTAAGGTTCTTGTTTTAGTGATGTTTTATGTGCTAGTGTTGATGGGTTAGTTTGTGCACTACCTTATCAATGCTGGTCTAGTATGGAATCTTGGCAACTGAATGGGCAAGGTCCACAGGTTATCACAGCCCTAGACTCGTCCCTCAACCGTCATTATTCTTTAGATCATACCACATCTCAAGAACTTCATGTTCACTTACGGGAATAGGGAAACGTTGAAGGTTGAGACTACTCATGCTTATTGAGGGGGATTGGTAGTGTTACGAGAGTGGAACAATCTCCATTTTTCGAATTAGCCTAACATTAGATCACGAGAGTAGGGTGTTAGTCAACCAATTTGGAGTGTGAATTTTCAAACCCTCAATCCTTTTATTCATGACATCAAACCAATAACACCCGTTTCAATCCCTAGCCTTTTATTATTGCTTTTATTCCGCTATTTGCATTCGTATGTTTAACCTACTTCACTCTTGTTATCACTTGCTTAGCTTCTATAAATTGTTCAAAGTTTGTGTCTATATCTTCTTTGGCTAATCATGCAAGCCCCAATCCCTTTTTTTTTTTTTTGTTTGTTCCAAATATATACCACTATATTTGTTCAGAGCGGATCATCCATCCATCCACCAGTTACGCCAAAGCTTCTCTGTCACGATCTACTCATCCACCAAACTGAACATTAACAAACACTAATGAACGTTTAACAAATAAACACAACAAGATTTTCAAAAACCTGAACAAACAAACATGAACACTTCAAAAATCTCAATAAACGAATTTGTTCATGTTCGATTCGTTAATCACCCTAATTAAAGCTCAATTCATCTTGTATGTGCTCCATACAACTTGTATTAGACACTTGTACTAGTCAGAGTTGTGGAACCACCCAGGGCAAGCTTCCCATCACCTAATAATACTCATCACTGCATCCATTCTGATTATACTGTTTTGCCTTTTTGGCGACGGACCATTAAATTAAAGCTCCATTATATTATATTATATTATATTATATTATATTATATTGATATATCATCTATTAGGGCTTGGAAAAGTCTGTACACCGTCGTACCTTTACATCGGTCTGTTCATGCATTATATTATTCTTTGTAAACCACCTTCCACGTTAGACTTGTGCATGAGCATTAATTCCGTAATTAAGTTCGTATCCTCCCACTCCCCTTTTACCTTCTAGTTTGTCAGTGTAATATATATATATATATATATATATATATATATATATATATATATATATATATATTGCATGGCAGCTGGATGAACACCAAAACTGTACTTTTCAAATTTGCATACGTACGTGATGATATGATGATCTATTATTTGTGGAATTATATGGTCCAAAACCACGTTTTTTTTTCTTAAATTAGTGTTGTTTTTTCTTTTCTTTTCCTCTCATTTTTTCATGCAATCATAAACACATTGGTATAGTACTACAAATACATAACATGTTAACAACATATACATATATATAATATGTTAATTACAAATTTATAAAACTAATACCTTAAATTCATAACAAAAACTGGCTAATTTGAAATTTGAAATTCTCAATGACACATGTCATCGATCACATGCACAGTAGCGTCACAACTGTCAAGTCAAACAAAACGCGTTTTGAATTTGAAATCGTTTATATAATTTGATATATTTTGTATAGTACCGAGTCTAGTCAAAGACATTTACACAATCCAGCCATATCAAGTTTAGTCACTATAAAACTCGAAATTTTTAATGACACATGTCGTATGCACAATACCTTCGATGAGGTCAAACGAAGCATTTAAAACTCGAAACTCTTTTATATTATATTTAACATTATGTGTAATAAGTTTAGTCAAAGATTTACTAAATACCCTATGGATTCCATAATGTGCCAACCAACAAACACACTATAATCCCAAACTAACACTATAGAATACAACGAGTAGATTAAGTACGATCTTAGTAATAATTACTAATAAGACCCCAAAAAACATCATTAAACCATGCCACGTGGGCTCTGATGCCATTCACAAGGAAAGAAAAATTCTTCAACGGGTACAGTGGAAGGGGAAATCATTGAAGAGGCCCAATAAATGCAGAAGAAAAGCAAGCAATTCAAGGTCGCATTAATGGCTGACGCGGAGGTACTGATCAGAAATGATGAAGAAGGAGATGGGATTCAAGTAGTCTGTTCATCAGATTACAAAATCTCACGAATTCGAACCCCTTTTTGTCAAACCCGCCAACGCAGAAACAGAAAGAAAGCAACTTTAATTTGAATGATTCTTTCAAGGATTAAAAACTTAACAACAACACAGCATTTATTGCCACAGCCTAGGAAGTCAAATGAAATCCCAGAAACAGATGGAAGTAGTAGATTGTTCAGTGGTTAGGGGGGCCTCTATTCTTTAAAGATTACCAATATCCTGTCGTCTGACCGCCCAATTAGTGACCCGAAATCTCACTCGATTTTACCTGGAATGCTCGGGTCAATTGGAAAGAGTTTGAATCGTTTAAGTATCAAATCGACTAAATCTGGGTAGATTAAGAGTGTGAATGGGAAACAGGCTGGCACATGAAATAATTAAATTAACTATTGTCACTTGACCCAAAATCTCACTCCGTTCATGTTTAATGTAGACTTTACAGGGGATGTTCGGGTCAAGTGAAAAGAGTTTGAATCGTTTATTTACCAGATTAACTAAATCTGGGTAGATTAAGAGTGTGAATGGAAGTCAAATGAAATCCCGGGGCCAGTCTTCTTCTAAAGATTACTAATATCCTGTCATCTGACCGCCCAATTAGTGACCCGAAATCTCACTCGGTTCATGTTTAATATAGACTTTACCTGAAATGTTCGGGTCATGTGAAAAGAGTTTGAATCGTTTAAATATCAGATCGACTAAATCTGGGTAAATTAAGTAAGAGTGTGAATGGGAGACAGGCAGTGCATGAAATAATTAAATTAAATTAAATTCATTGGCCAATGAAACAACAGTATACTGCATTTACTCTTGATTGGAGGACAGTTGAGTTAAGGTGGTCCTACCATGTGGTTTTTCCGCTATATAATGTAGTCACGTAGGGTGTTTTTTTGCATGTCCAGGGTTTAGTTTCTTCACTCTTTTGCGCTATTTGATCTTATTATTATTACGGAGTGATAATAATAGTAATTCTTTCTTGTACGTTCTACTTGAGAGGGAATTAAAGGAGAGTTGAGTATGGGGTTTTCTGATCGGTTTGTTGGGGGGTTTGTTTTGGTGGTTTTGTGTGTTAATGTGTTTGCAGCTTGTGCTGATAATGGTGGTGATGAGAAGTTTCTTCATCGAGGGATCCCTTTTAAGAAAAGGTTTCATGGGCTTTATGGGAAGGGGCCCGGGACTGTGTCTGGGGATGGAGAAGATGGTGAGGGTGGGGTATTTGGAGGTGGTGGTTTTGGTGGCGGTGCTGGAGGTGGAGGCGGTTTAGGTGGCGGTGCTGGTGGCGGTTTAGGAGGCGGTGCTGGTGGCGGTGGCGGTTTAGGAGGCGGTGGCGGTTTAGGCGGTGGTGCCGGAGGCGGTGGCGGTTTAGGAGGTGGAGGAGGACTTGGAGGTGGAGCTGGTGGGGGCGGCGGTGGAGGACTAGGTGGCGGAGCGGGTGCAGGAGGAGGTGCTGGTGGAGGGTTTGGTAAAGGAGGAGGCATTGGGGGTGGAATTGGTGGTGGAGCCGGCGGTGGAGGTGGAGTTGGAGGAGGTGCTGGTGGTGGTGCCGGTGGAGGCTTTGGTAAAGGAGGAGGCATTGG
>CP025656.1:20439589-20750975 GCA_003576665.1 Ipomoea trifida
GCCGGAGGTGGAGTAGGAGGAGGTGCCGGTGGAGGTGGAGGCTTTGGTGGTGGGGCAGGAGGTGGTGCCGGAGGTGGAGTAGGTGGAGGTGGAGGCTTTGGTGGTGGAGCAGGAGGTGGTGCCGGTGGAGGCGTTGGGGGTGGAGTTGGTGGAGGAGCCGGAGGAGGTGGAGGCTTCGGTAAAGCAGGAGATGCTGACGGTGGACTAGGAGGCGGAGCCGGTGGAGGCTTCGGCGGCGGAGCAGGCGGTGGTGGTGGAGCCGGCGGTGGCGGTGGATTCGGTGGCGGTGCAGGCGGGGGCGCCGGTGGTGGCTATGGAGGAGGCGCAGGTGGTGGCTTCGGTGGAGGAGCCGGTGGAGGTGGCGGTTTTGGCGGCGGCGGTGGCGGAGGCTTCGGAGGTGGTGGAGGCTTCGGTGGCGGCGCAGGAGCCGGAGGCGGCTTTGGCGGTGGCGATGCCCATTAATCGATCAATTCTTCATGCATGCCATGCAACGCAGCAGCTTCAACTTGATCTTTACGTTCCCATATCTATATGTAACAAAATTGGTACTTAAAATAAAAAAATATAGTACCAGTTTTTATCTTGTATAATTACATATTAAAGCTGCTCTGCATATAATATTATATAACGCTCAATCATATATATATTCATCCTCGCATGCAATTATATAATAAAATTAGCTTTCAAAAACATTCTAAATTTCATATCTGATCTCTCTCATTTTTAGAATTCTGAGAAAATTCAATACTGATATAATCGCATCTTCATAATTACGTATTCATATTGGGTTTGATTCATATCAACTTTCACCGACACTATACATACGTTGATACTCTGATGTTCAATGAGATCAAGAGACAAAGGTTTATTAAGAGGATTAATATGATCACCGTCTGGTCTGTGCATTCAATATTGTGACGAAGTAGAGGGCATTAAATAAACATTTGTACTGCATCTCTGCATCTACCCTCCTACGTTTAATTTTTATTTCTTTAATTTGATTGACGGAGAAGTTCACTGTCACTGCTCAAATATGCGTTGTAGGCCGAGTTACAGTAATCCTAACCAGCAAAGGGCTACAATATATAAGGTACAGCCCTTTGTGATCCTAATTGAAAAATAACAAAGGGTAATGAGATAAATCAATATATGTTGTTCATATATATAGTTTACCATATCAGATCAATAAGACCACTAAGCAGCTCTCACGATAAAGTATGATTTTTGTATCAAAAAGTTACAATTTCAATTCCATATGAAGCATGCGCATTCTTGCGTGAATTGTAGGAATTGATTAAAAATGATTTGGGTGATTTTGATAGCATGCAAATTGTTTTATAAATCAAGCCATATTTTCCTCCATTCACCTTATGAAATACTTGTAAGTTTATATTTATATATAGTGAGCATTAATTGTTATATGAAGAAAGGCAATAGCATAACTCAATAAAGATATACCATCTTCCTTTCCCCTAAATAAAGATATCAATACAATCATTCATTTAGAATTGTACGTATCTAATGCATTTGAAGTATGTAATTTAAAATTGTATCAATACGTTTGAAGATTACGTTTCCCCTAAATAAAGATATCAATACATTTGAAATATCAAATTGTATCTAATTGTATCAATCTCCATCCATCTTCCTTTCCCCTAAATAAAGATATCAATACGTTTGAAGTATGTAATTTAGAAGTTTGTACCTACGAGAAATGTGTTTATCAATACAATCACTCATTGAGAATTGTATCAATTTTATAAATGGTAGTCACATTTTTCTTATATTATCTTTTTTATCTAATTAATACAGATTACATGATAGAGTCAGTAGTACCCAAAAAAAAAAAGTGATTTACATGGAAAGGAACAATTAAGGGCATTGGTATCAAGATGAATGTTATGATGCATGGGATTATATATTTATATTATAGAAATAGTAATCCCATTCCTATATAGAGTCCCTGATTGTAATCCCCGTATGGCCTCTTCGCTTCTTCGCCCTTGATGCCTACTTCCTTGAATTTAATTATTCAAGGGGAGACTGCTGACCTCAGCCTCCAGGCGATTGTTTCGGTCGGGTAGTATTCAAAAAAAATCCCATTCCTATATTATATCATTCTTAGAAATTATAATACATAGATAAATGTTCCCAACATATTATAAAAACAATAATAATTCCATATATATATATTATTCTCAAAAACTATAACGCTTAATAATATTTCAATTTTAATCTAACAAATTGAGATAATTGGTAAGCAGATTATACCATCCTCTTCCTCACCAAATTTCACATGCAAATGAATAAATAAAACTCCATTTTAAAAAATCACATTTATTATATATGTACTTAATATTCACGTCTTCCTCACATATGAAATCACTCTAGCAAAATGTAGCACAATTTGTTAATAAGGTAGCAAGGCCCAATTACTATAATGTTTTCTTGTCCTAGGATTGTGGACCTAATTTTACTCCTTGAGTAGTTGATAGGCCCAGTACATATTTGGTCATCCAAAGGGCAAACCCATTAAGACTCAACAGGATGATGATATTTTTATTTATAAATAATTATAATTTATTTATAAAAAAAAATATCATTACTTATTTTTATATTATTCATCACAATAATATGCTAGCTAGGCTTACTCGGAAGATTTTGATAGTATCAATTGATCCCTATTATTTCATAAATTGCGCATGATCAACGTGCTCTGAGTAAAGTTTATCATATGATGATTTTAGTCGGTAAATGATCATAAGAAAGTAAATCAGTCTAGATTGTCTATAACTATCTGAGCAACAATTCAGTTGGATAGTATGTAACTTTTGATATTACAAGGATTGAAAAATCCTTTAATGGTACATGAGTTATATTGTAGCATTATGAATGGATGGATAAATTTGAAATATTTTTCCAATGTGTTCAACTTATAAAACAAATATTACAGGCTACATTTTGGCGCCTTCTCTTTGTCGATCTTCTAGGAATTTGAATTTTTCTTCTTCTCACTTTTCCAATTTGTTTTATATAAAAAGCCCAAAGTTAAAAGTAACAAAATAAGTGCTAGGGCAATAATGCCAAGAGAAAGGGGAAAATAACACTGAATTTGATGTGGATAGCTCATTCCATTTGTGTGCATCACACACAAACACATATGATCAAATACATATATATGTCGTGTCCGTGAAGTGGCCGGTGTATACAATATAATTAGATAGGTTATTAAGACATGAATTATTCCATTTAAAATTATTCTCGAAGAAATTAGTATTATTACAGAAACAGTCATACATGTTAATTTTAGAAGATAATAAGCGTTTGTAACAATAAATTAAATGTGTATAGCACAACGTTGGGGAATTACCGCTAGGCCTCACACTTAATTAGCTCAGTAAATCGACTTACGAGCTCATCAGAACCAACTAACCAACCTAGTATAGCTCGACCAAATGCATCCAAATATGCCTAATGGCTAAGAAGATGTCAAAGTTAGTTATATACTCAACAAATTATGCACGGATACGTCTCAGAATGGACCGTGATACGTACAAGAATAAGTGACACATGTAATTACGTCATTCGTAACTATATTTCATACATTCCAATACTAAAATAACTAGTATAATTATTATTTTTGTAATGAAATTGTGAATAAGTTGAATACATTTCTCAGTATAGATTTTGAGGGCTCCAAGTCACTCAAAATCTTATCCTTCTACATTATTGTTCCATTGATGATTTTGTTCAATATAAGCTTAAACTTGAATGGGAACTAACATTTGCATTTATCACAAATTAATTATTGAAGCATATATACATATACATATAGTATATATAATTTTCAAAAAGAGAAGTAGTGAAGGAAAATCAAAAAGAAAAAAGCAAAGATGTTAGGTAACACATGAATGCTTTTCAAAAAATATATAAAAAATTGCAGAAGCAACCAATTATTACAATTCACACAGTGATAATGATCAAATCATCATCATATCAGATATCATCTCTACTTTTTGTTTTGGGTGTATAATTTTCAGAGAGTTTGTTTCTAGCTTTGAGCATAAATATAATATGTGCAGTTCAACTGGGAACGTGTGAACATAAATATAATATGTGCAGTCTAATTGGGGGCGTGTGAGCATAAATATAATATGTGCAGTGACTATTAGTTGGATGGAACACATGCTTCAATTCTAGCCACCATTATATTCTTTTCAGGAAACTCGAGTTCAAGTAAATTTATATCTTGTATAATAATTCACAAATTATACAGGAGATGTAAATCACGCTAAAAAGACTCTGTGCAATAGTTGTAAAAGTGTATTAACAAAAATTAAACTTGTAACATTCTAGTCTGATACGTGAATTATAATTCACTTACTCAGTCACCCTTTCGAGGCATGGTGGGCCCACCATTCTTGACAACACAGTCGCAAAAATCCATGGAAGTACTGTGGTGATAATAATTTCTCAGAGCCAAGACACTCAACCAGAAACTGTGGCGATGGAGAAAAGGTATCTGACAACACTGCTATTTTTGCCATAACGTACCCTTTTCTTGTCTCAGTTACTGCCTTATTAGCGGCTTAGCTACCTTAATTTAATCCTCAAATTAAATCTTATCTTAACATTCACAACACACATAAGCTTCATGTCTCAACACAAACATTTATCCTCTCCTCTTCCCTATTTAATTTTTACAAAGTTTTCTCTATATATTGTGCCAATATATTGTGCCAGTGAAATCAGCACCGGTATTCATAGTACCAATTACAATTATATATAATGTATTCAACTGTATAGTATATATATTGTCGTGTAAATAGTATCCAATATAACAAATATATATTACTACATTGTACCGGTACTATTAGTAATGTGTATATATATATATATATATATACCGGTACAATGTAGTAATATATATTTGTTATATTGGATACTATTTACACGATATATATATATATAATTGACCGTAACAAAAATATAGTGCAGTAATAGCAATTACACCAAACTAAATATAATGTGGCAAAATAGTAGAAGCTAAGACATGGGCTCAATATATATATAATATGATATGATGATAGGTAAAGTTTAGGGTTTTTGGTTTAGTTTAATCCAAAGTTAATCATTTCAATTTTTTTTTTAAATTAAATTAAATATTTCAATAATAGTACTTTAATTTATGTATCGAACCGGTACTACAGATATATAACATTCATATATGTTTATTCATTAGTTACTTGTGAATGGATTTAATCGCTTAATTTTCACCTTTTCAGTGTGAGTATATATATAACGTATGAATTCAACTTTTTATAGAAGGCAAGAAAAGTATATATATGCAAACAGTGAATAGCCTATAAGCTTATGATGACATATATGGATAAATTAAGCTGAATAATATAAACATAAAAGAAGGCAGTGTATAGTATTCTCTGTATACATTACAAGTACGATATTTGGACATAATTAATAAGGTAATTAATTATATTCATATGGACCGACCCTAGCTCTCATGTAGTTGCAGTAACATGGAAGTCATAAATATACGCCACAAATTAATAAGCCATGATATACATATAGAGAGAGATAGAGAGATATATATAGAGAGAGAGATATAAGCTAGCTAGCTAGATTTAAGATTTACTTGTTTTGCTCGGGATTTGGACCGCTAGGAACTTCATGTGCGGACACTCGGAATTCCCAGCCGGAGCTCGCTTTTCCGGCGCCGCCGCCTGCGGCGGCGGAGGCGGCTGCAGCATTGAGTTGGGTTTTTGTTCCCGGAGATGAGGAAGATGACGGCGGCGGCTCGGAACGGAGACGGCGGTGACCGGAGAGTGCTAAACCGGGTGTTAAGAGCCCAAGAAGGAGGAGGAGGAGGAGAAGAAGAGGTTGAGCTTGAGGTTTCGCCATGAAAACACCAAGAAATTGATTAACCACCCCCCAATAGTTGTAGGGAGATCAATATCCATGAACCAAGTGGAGCTACCTCCCAAGTTTTATAACATAAAACCTATTTTCTTGCCTGGATTTTGAGAAAGAAAGAAAGTTGTGATGATGATGAGTTCATATTCTAAACCATCAAGGTTGATTTTATAGTAAAGAGTGTATAGTGCTAGTGTACTGCTGGCTACACGTCCCATACTAGAGTAATATTACATGTACTCTTATTTTTATTCTATTTTTTATTTTTTATTTTTTGTTGATGTGACATGTACTTAGGTTATAAATTGAAACAAAAATTGATCACACTTTTTTTTCTTTTAAAAATAAAATAAAATTAAGACATGTGACAGGAGATTTATTGAAATCGCTGGGTTGAACTTATTATCATCTTCCTTCTCCATTTATATAGAGGGTATCTTTTATTTTGCATTTTGTAAATTTGTACCCCACAGTTTCAAGAAATTACATCTTTATGGGTGAAGAAAAAAACTTACAACCAGTACGACATGATGGTATGGATCGGATAAACTCTGTTCATATCGAATAACCCGCAAATCACATAAAGGAATTGAAGTAAATTGCACTAGAAAAACCTTGCGCTAATGGTTCCTTAAAAAGGATGTTGGCAAAAATATAATCAATGGTGAAATTTTTAGTACGAGAATTATATTCCACCCACTCAGTTACTCCTTTAAAAGCAATAAATCACATATTATGTTAATGTGTGATGCACATGTTTTTCCCAAGTCCAGTGATTCATAGTTTATTCGTATCATCATTAGTAGTATAAGAGACAAAACCGCAAACATGTGAAATATTGAGGATGGATAACATTTGCTTATATATGTCAATGACCTTGTGGTGTAGTGGCATCCGGTGTCCCGGTTAACACTCTCACATGAATGATGGGAGTGGGTTCGAGCCTGGTTGAGAAAGTAGCTCTGAACAGATACTACATTGTAACCGAGTCGATAATACTCAAAAAAAAAAATAAACATATAATTCAAGATTAAATTTAAATAAACGCTAATAATTAACAGACTAAAATCTCACTTTTCATAGTAGTATAGATCACATTTTATTTATTTATTTATTTTTATAATGGAGATATAGTATAATGGTCATCATTTTAATTAGTTTCCCATGATGCCCCTCATTTCACTGGGATTTACAGAACATATCTTGGACCAGTTTGGATAGAATTGACCAATTGAAATTACTTATTTTGTTCACATTTAGGTGCATACGTGTAGGTGCATGTGAAAACAAACCATTCTTCATTATCGGAGAGAGAACTGATGAGAAGTAATGTTCTGTCGTGTTTGATTGAAACATTCGAATGAGAATCCGAATCAAATATTTAGTAATTAAAGTTACATGTATTTAGTAGTATAAAATCAAAATATGAATCAATAATAATATTCCTTTTAATTATTCATCTTTTAAAATTTTTCTCAACACGCCTCTTTTTTGCCTCATGTAAACACATGTTTCTTTATTTCTTTGTCCGTCTTGATGCAGATCGATCATATTTTTAGTATTTCACGCTCAATTTTTCAAAAAGGAGATGATAAGATATAGAATTATAATTTTTTTTTCTTTAACATCCCTTAAAAGTCTGCGACTTTGCAGCCCTGACCTTGAGGCCCTAACTAGCAAAGGGTTACAAAAAAATTAATAGACAATTTCACATGGAGTAGAATTTAACTTGAAATTAAACCTTATGATTACTATTTACTAAGTTAATTGTTCAGCCAATTTCAGTTATTTCATCATTGATGTTTCTTTAGTCGATATAACAAGTACACATGATCAAAGTAATACTCCATAATAGTATATATGATCTATATTATTTGTAAAGAATATGTAGTTGAGACATGTTAACGTGCCTACAAATGACAATCACAAAAAAAGTTGATTGAAGTGTATTGATTGATTTGAAAAGTAGGGAATGAAAACTTATTAACGTAAAATAAAATCACATCATATCATGCATATATCCATCTTCTACGTAGCCACCAACAAATAAGTCCATCCTACGTTGCCCCATATTTTACGCCAACGTCAAAAGATTAATTTTATAAAAAAAAAATTATTTAATTGATATACATTTCAAAATTTATCTCTTTTATTAATTTCCATGACAAATCTGAATTAATCTTTGACTTGGACAATTGCTAGCTTCGAAAACCACAGCTCATCTGATCTGATTTCTATAGTTTTGTAGTAAAAATGAATTCGAAAAAAAAAAAAAATGGACAAAGAAGCAAAAGCGAGTGGTAGCCATTACTTTCTTTCTTTCTTTCTTTGTGTGATTGATAAAGTTTTTCAGCCTTTGTCTGCTTGACTAGACGCAGAAGGTCCCCACTGCAGAGATAAGCTGCCCAAGAGAAACACATGCATCTTCGTACCCCATATTTCCTTTCTTTTAAATAGTTACCGCCAAGTAACTTATAGTTCAATGGTATCTTTGTGACACGCTCAAATGAGATACAACATTGTAATTGATAGGGATTATTCCCTGGTCAAAATCGTTTACCGCCTGTGTCGACCGGTCTCTCCGGTCAACCCTGATTGAACCCTAGGATCGCGGCACATACCGATCCGGCTCCACACGTGCGACCATCCGGGAGGATCGGACCGGTCACCAGTTCTCAGATTTGGCAGATAAACCCCTAACTTATAGTCGTGTGACACATGGCTTATGGGCAGGGGTCAAACTCTAGCCTGGTGCTTGTCCGCCACGCGGCCCCACGCGACCATTATGCCGTGAGGCCGGAACCTGTCCCTAACACCCTTATAAATACCGCATTTAATAGCTATTGGAAGACTTTTGGCTGTTTGCTCATAAATAGTCATGTTAGCTCAGGAAGTCTAAGCCACTGTTACGTCCCGTATAAAGGGAAAGGTTTGATGTCATTGGACTACAAGGTCCTTGGCATTACTAATTAAATAATTAGAAACTCAAAATCTAAAATCACTATTCAATCCTAATTTATGCAAACTTTCATGACATCGAAACAAAACAACAATGTTAGAAATTTGAGATTTAGGATGGAATGTTCATACTTCATACCATAAAATCAAAAGCATTATTTGGTCACGAGTTGGAGATTAAGACTGCTGTTTTATCTTTTCCCTATCTCGATTCACATTGTTGTGGACAGGTAACCATATATATATATAAAGCTATTTTCCAAGAAAACTACAATACTAAGTATTGTTTGTCTTCTTTTCATTAGCAAAAATCCATTTAATAAGCATTTTGAAGGTATGAAGTAAAGGATCTTCTAAACAATAAAATAATGTAGTGATGGGGGCACCATTTTTGGCCGTAAGTATAGAGGTTGCTATAGCCCCCATATGGGAAACTCCTACAGTCTACACAAAATGATTATTCTATATGAAATTAATAAAGGGCATGAATATCTTACATAAAATTTTATCGGTATAGGTGGGTACAACCACTAATGATGATATGTCTAATAGTTTCGGATATTGTGAGAACAATGAATTAATACCCAATTTAGTTATGATTATAGTGGTTCTTCTCCATTTAGTCTTAAATTACTTTTTGTGCTTAATTGGATCCTGGACTTTGACGATTTTACCTAATTGGGTCATCTGTTAGGATAGCTAGCTTAGTAATTTCTCCGCTACTAATATCCGATTTAGTCATCGACTATAGTGGATTTACCTAATTTAGTCATCGACTGTAGTGGTTTTTTCTTGATTTAGTCCTTGATTATAATGACCAATAGAGACAGATGAGTCAATTAGGTAAAATCATCGAAACTCAAGACCCAATTAAATGCAAAAAGTAATTTAAGACTAAATTGAGAAAAATCTCTATAGTCGATGACTAAATTGAGTATTAACTCTGAGAACAAGTATTAGGGTGTGTTTGGTTCGCACAAGGGAATCGAAATCGCAATAGAATTCAAATACTTAGTAATGATAATCGATTTTGGTGAAAGTATTTTGCATGTTTTGTAGTAGGGTCAGATTGGGTGTGCTACAAACTCAAACTTAACGGGATTTATAGTATGTAGTATGCTAATGCTTTTGATACGACCTCGTATCAAATAGCCACCACTCCAAAAATAACTTGGAAAGGTACACAAATAATGTTGATATGATTAAAGTGAAAGAAAACAATGATAAGATGTGGTCATTTAAAAAAGTTGGAGGCAGCAATGGAAATATATTAATTTCATAGAAAAGCAATATATATAGATATGTATCCATGCATACGAAAAGGACATGGTAAAAGGTTGATCAATTACATACGTTAAATTAAAGCATGCAAAATCCATAACAATAGCTTTCCAACCCAAAAGTAGTGGAAATTACATACTATTATGTTGGCTTTTGTTAGAGACAAGGGAGCTGAGTCTACATTTTCACAATGAATTTTGCTGAAGCAAGCATGACATGTTACATGCATCACTAATACATAAATAGTAGGTAATCATTCAATTAATTTCAAACCAAATTAAGCGAATTTTTAGTCTGCCACAATGAAAAGTTAGTAACTAATAAATTATGTAATTGAAAATAAAGTGTTTGATAAAATTAATTGTTAAATTAGTTGATAAGTGTAAAAATACATAAAATTAAAGAATAAACAAAGATAATAAGATGAAGGGTAGATAGTGTCATTTTTTTAAATTAATAAAGACTAAAAAAAGTAAAAATGTCAAGAGTTTATTTTGAAATACTACTTGGGATAACATTTCAAAATAAACTATTTTTCAATTAACACAAGCCTAGCTAAGGTTCTTTCAATTGAAACACAGTGTAAAATGGAAGAATTGAAGAAGACAAACTAGGCACTAAGCCACCTTATTCAATATTATTATGAATCTATAATCAAATTCTGTCAATTATACAGCCAACAAAATGATGAAACAAGTTCTGGACACTGACATCATTGCAAAACAAGTTTCCTGTGACAACCCAAAGCTTACATCATACAGCTAAATGTTGCTGTAGGCAAATTTTGGATCACATAATCTTCCTACATGCAGAGCTATCCAAGTATGAAACAAATTTACTGTGGCAAAATTCCTTTTTTCTTAGTGTTTGTCTTCAATGTTGTTTTTGCCTTGCACTTATTCACCTCATAGGTTTGTCTTTGGTTTGCTAGCAAGAGGAACGACCCTCGTTACTGATCGCATTGTCACAAACTCTTCTGCAGCTGAAGGGTGTATGCCCACCTGGAAAAGAAGAGAAAATGTAGCACATCTTAGAGAGACATACAGCATATGAAATAAATTTAGTGATGTTGAAAAGAGCAAATAAATACATCAAAAGTGCTTCATAGGGATCATAGAGAGGTGGTTTTTGGCCGGTATGATATTGGAGCTTGTCTGCTCCAAAAAACAATAGCTGGGCCAAACAGTAGAAATATGAATAAGCTTTTTTAAGAAGCTCCAACTTGAAGCTTTTCAAAAAAGCTTCTTCTGAAGAATCCACCAACTCAGACCAAACACACAAGGTAGAGTCTAGTAAATTTGGATTTTACTAGGACTCTGTTACAATCCATCAGGTTTCAAAGCAGTACTTCAGAATATAATGAGAACACATTTGATCACACCCCATCAGGCATCTATCATACCAAAAATGGTGTAGGGAATTCGCAATTAGTCCAACACCTCAACGCAGATTTAGCAATCTCCAATAAAGTTCACAAAGATAGAATCAGCAAGCAGAGAGATATCCAAACTCACCGTGGAATCAAATTGTGCCTTCGTTGCTCCACATTTTAGTGCAACAGCAATGCCCTGTAGAAGGATAGTTCAAAACATATTCTATTTCTTTAGCCAAATGACAGCAATTGGTAGGCTGGGGAGCACTCAAAGAACTTCAACAATATATAAATTTACAATGCAAAACATCCCCCAACCAAAACAGACATAATAAAAAGAAAAACCCATTATATTTGAACCCTTAAAGTTCTATATTATGCAAATTGTAATGATAGACTAATAACCATATCACAACATACCATTCCCAAAATTTCTTATTAAAAATGGATTGAAAAGTTCATGTCTTACCATTCAACCCAAATCATGATTCAGGTAACCAAATCAAAGTAATATAGCATAGATAGCAAGGGCATGTACCTGCATAATTTCAGGTGCATCAGGACCACACATTGATGCTCCAATAACTTTATCTGTCTCTTTGTCAACAACAAGCTTCATAACTGACTTCTCTTGCCGCCTAACATGATATGGAATGTAACAAGTCACACCAGCAACCACGCATCAAATTGTTTGTGTTACTAGGACTAATATGAAATATCATTTCATGCAAAGTGAAAAGTGGCGAGGCAACAGTCATCCAAAAGTTCTAGAACTTCTAGATACATGAACTGTATGGATTGACACTGGAGAATCAGTAATTGTGACAACTAGATGGAAGCACTAAAATTATGTAAAGGCTCAAAGACTCAAACAATATCAATTCAATCATCTATATATAGTGGGTTTTTAATACAAAAATTTAGAAAACTAGATTTAAAAGAAAAGTGGGAAGAAGCTAAGATTTTTTTCCTTTCAGATCAAGTACATCAACTAGAAAGGGGAAACCTTCCAGATTTGAGGGGGCACAATTCTTAAGTTGAAAAGAATATGCATATGATTTAATTGCACATAGGGATAGAAGATTCCAACAATTTTTTTTTAATTATGTTTATTATATTGAGAAGTCAATAATCTAAATTAATAACCCCACACGAGACTGTTGAAAAATGTTCAAACAAAAAAATTGTTCTAATGAAGGGGATTGTGGAGGATAGTGTAATACAAAATAATATGCAATTTCATTTATCAAAATATGTTTCATGGAAAAATAATTCTCCGATTTTGAAAGCATTCTCAACCATCTGAAAAGTGAAATGTTACGTCTTTGTAGCTCACTAATAGTCCATTTGACATAAGCAAAAATTTGGAAGAAAGAATGTCATGTAAGCAACTGAACTAGTTAAATGACAAGCTTATAAAATCATCTAAAGTCGTAAAAGTCATACCCAGAAATGGTGTTCTTCATCGGATTGAATGAAGAAGTGTACACTGCAATATCCCCATTGGCTTTCTCAATAGCTTCCTCCTCACTAAGCCCCACTACAGAAAGTGGTGGTATGCTGTAGAGCAACACAAAGTTCCATTAAATCATTTATAAACTCCAAAAAAAAATATAACCATATTCCATAATTAGTTCACCATAGAAATTTCCATCAAACAATTATTCATACCATTGAAAAAATATATATTGTTGAAATTAGTAAAATTGTAAAGATTCAGAGAACTCAAGGACATGCAGAATGTTTTACAAAGATGTAAATACCAGAATACAGCACAAGGGATATGTGTATAGTCAGGCTTTGTGGGTTCACCAGCAAAAACAGTTTTCTGCAGGTAAGGCAAAAGATAGTAACTAAGATAATGGATTCAGTCAACAAATCGCTTATTCTTAGAAGGCAGTAACTAAGATAATGTATGAGTAAAGTGATATGAATGAAGGATTGAAGGTCCAAGCAAAAAAGAATACCGCAAAAAAGGTTCCTTCCATCAAAGCAACAGGAGTAAGATTCATCCGGTTAGTGACATCACCAATTGCCCATATGCTGGGTATATTAGTGCGGGAGAACTCATCCACCTGGAAAGAGAAGGAAATTGTCCTTGACAATTGAATAGTGTAGTTCATGAAAGGAAAAAAAAAAAAAAAAAAAGGAAGTCTAGGCGTATGAAGAGTCTGCAATTTTCTTCATTCACACTTTCATTGCCTTCATGCAAGGAAAAAGTAAACTATTGCACAAAACAACAAAAGCAAGAACACAGAAAAATGACCTTCACAGCCCCAGTCTTGTCAAGCTCAACACCAACAGCTTCCAAATTCAGCCTTTTTGAGTTAGGTGTGCGACCTATGATTGAGAAGATCAGATTTTGCCATGGCCTAGGAGAAATTCATTTATACAACAGCAAGCAACTGGTAACACCCAATCAGCCAATCACAAACCCTAGCCCCACAAAAATAAATAAGACACCAGGAATGAGTATAATGGGCCAAGGGCAACCTTGGAGAGACCCCTCGCAACAATGTTAAGATCCCAAGCAGGCATTTTTTTAATATTGCAATCTTGACAATTGAAATTTGAGAAAAATACTGCTGTTTATGGTGTTTTCAGATATCAGCAAGTAAACCACTAGTGTGCTACTGGTCAATCAGACACTACTACAACTCGAGAAACCACTGAAAAGAGCGTGCAATCGTAACTCTTACTAAGGCTTTTCTTCTCCAGCACTTGGTTCCAATAATAATAATAGTGACTGTAATAATGACAACCTTATCCATGACAGAGTTTCATATAAAACAAGTACTAATTCACTTATGAATAATAATATTCAGTGGTATTGCACACCAGAACCTGTTTGTCAGAAATTTCAAACAATATTACATGTTTACGTAGTTTATAGAATGCTTTAGTTCCAAGAATGGGGGCAAAAAGTGGGTGCACTTCCTAGTTGCTGAATGCATCTTTAGATGAGTTCAGAAATATATTCCACTATTCCACTATTCCAGTAAAATTGACTCCAGAGATATTTCTTTCAATGATATTTCAAAAGGAATGCCAATCAAAATGAAAAGTTCAAGGTACAATGAATAATAGCATTACAATTGTAAGAATTGGATTCTTTTCAAGTTGATTTACATTCAAAGGAAAAAAGGAGTAGTTTGGATTGTTGAATTATTTTAATGACTGTACCAATATGCAGGTTGCTAAGGTTTTAGCATGCCCCTAATCATTTGGGAATCAAAATCAGAGGTAGCAATATTTTGCAAAAATAAAGAGCAAATGTTGACTTCCATCACTCAAATACACACTTTGGACCATATAAACATTATCATAAACATCTCCATTAAGTATACATGTGGCAAGGAATTACCAGTGGCAAACAGCACAACATCTGCCAGCAAGTCTTCACCATGGTCAGTCCGTGCTCTGATGCCGTCTTCTGTTTTAGCCAGCTGAGTAACCAAGCCATCATTGACATTCAGATTAGATTTTCATTTAAGAGTTTAGCAACAAAAAGAGTAAATCAGTTAAATTTCAGTAAAAATAACATTAAAAGCAAGCAATAAAGTTTCCTTTTGATAAAATTACAAAATTCACTAAAAAATTATATTGAGAATCATGAGTCTGCAGTCTAATAGGTGGCAAAGAGACACCATCTACCAGCCAGATGGAAGCTATAAGAGATGAAACCAAGAACAATGGAGATATTACTTACATTCAGTAATAAAACTCAATTGTATGTTTGTATGTGAAGAGAAAAAAATAATTAATAATTTAATACTCCGTATATTGCTACTAAATTAGTGATACACAATAGCGGAGTTAAGAACCAGAGGATTTTGGGGATTCCTAAACTACAAGGAAACTAGAATATTAAGGCAACTACTTAGTACCGTTAGGATTCCTAAACTTCTTTTGAGTTTATGTAATATTTATATAAACATTAACTTTAGGTAGCACTCCAGAACTCAAAAGGATAGAATAACTATTCTGGCATTTTCAAATAAAGCAATCCGTTTGACAGAGGTATCTATATAGTCTGTAACCTTGCATAGCGACATAGCCAACAGAATTTTAAGTACCTTAGCCAATGTTGCACAAGGAACATGGCATATTCTAAAATGTTGAAATAAAGCAATACAGTCTCCCTTGAACAAGATTACCAAAAGAGTTTTCAATCTTACAGGCTTACATAGCCAACAGAATTTAAGTACCTCAGTCAATGTTGTGCAAGGATGCATATTGATTCCTCTTCCTTCTAGGTTCCTTGCAACTACAGCTCGCATTTCATCATCAAAACCTCTGCAGGAAAGTTTCCATGTCACACAAGTTCCATTGCATGTGAAAATTTTGGTGTTGTAGCATAAACTAAAACAAAATATATATTAGATGCTAAAGTCCTTATTGCTGTTCTCTGATGAAGAAACTCATGGTGGCTCAAAAAGTGGTTTTTCTTATTTTAAGAGAATTACTTTTTAAATTCAAGAAACATTCCTCAAGGATGGAGAAGTTATATAAGTTGCAAAGTCCTTAGACCCAAAAGTCAGGAAATTAGCCAGAATCAATTTACAATAAGAAAGTTTTCACGTCACCTCAGTGGAAGTTCCTTGCGGAAGCATAGATCTACTTTTGCACCCATACCACGCCATATTGAAGCAAACTCAACAGCAATATACCTTAACCCAAAGGAAGAGTATGTCAATCATACTCAAAAGAAACTTGGAAAAATACTATAACAATAGTGTGATGATGTAGATACCCTCCACCAAGTATCACGACTCGTCTTGGTAGATCTTCCAAGCTCAATGCCTCATCTGAGGTAATGGCCAGCTCCTATATGCACACAGCCAACGTAGAACGAATACAATTAAATTTAATTATTAAAAAAAAAAAAACAACAACAACAAACAAACAAACAAACAAACACACACACAGAGTGAGCCACAGTGGGCACATAGGCAATAAAACAACCAATCTATCGTGATCTGACCAAAGTAAATTCACAAAGTGGACACTAGATTAAAAATTATTGACAAACACACAGATAGTAGCATCAACTATGAGTATGCCAAACAAAAAATAAAAAATCACAGAGCTACCAGGAGAGAGGAAAAACACTGTACCTGCCCTGGGATCGCAATACGCTGAGCCCTACTGCCTGTTGCAATTAGAATGTTTTTAGCAGAATAGCTTATCTTGGTCCCATCCAGTTGGATTACCTCAACTTCATTTGGACCAATTACTCTTCCCTCTCCTTCAAAGAGTTTAACATTGGAAAGAAGACGCTTGTAGATTCCATTTAATCGAACAATTTCCTCAGTCTGCACGTGAATGAACATAATAACAAATTGAGAGATTATTGCACTGAAACTGTTAAACAACAAATGCAAAATCATGCCAGAGAATAACAATGTTACACATAGGTTACTAAGACAAAACAAATGGTCCTATGCTTTGATTATTCCAAAACACAGTTTACCATTTCTCCCATGTATATACCTTTCTTTCCAAACACAAATGAAAAACAAACCTGCTGTCTAAATGGAATAACTGCAGAATTAGAACTTTTGTAGCCTGTATCAAGCAAAGGAAGGAAACATGAATTTACACTGACCTTCTTATGCAAAAGTGTCTTCCAATTGAAGTTAGGCCTCTCATTCACTTCCCATCCATAATTCCTCGCATCCTACAAGCCGAAGCCATAGGGAAATCAAAGGTATTTTATGCAAGAGAAGATAATAAGCAAACTGATTGGATGATTTTTCCAGATGCCGGTTCCAGGACAAGCCAATAAAAGACAGAAAGAGGAAGTTTTAACAGAAGTTGAGTGTAAAACCAAAGAAGAAAGCTGCAAAAGGTACTTGAGGAATGAAACAGGAGGTCTAACAAATGGACTTTTAGATGCATGTGCATATGGTTCTCTGTAACCATTGGACCCAACATGGGGAACAATCACAGTTGTTAATACATGGACCAAATTTTATGGAGAAACACCTAAGAGTCAGTTGGCATGTGAATTCATTTAGTGAGATGTGGAATGTTTTGTTAAGCAAGTAACTACTTCTGGTTCTGGTTCCCATATTCCAATGGTGATGCAAAATACAAGTCCCAATATACTTAGTCCAGATAATATTGAGTGCCAGGATGCAAACCAACAGCAAACATACATATACATATGTACACCATGCACATACATATGCATTCATTACTGATATCAGTGCAACAGTGGAGTGTGATTACCCTCAAATAAAAAAGTTCCAAAAGAAACTGGAGAAAGCATGGAGTTCAGCATAGGAACTGTCATATTTACTCAAAAATAAATGTCTAGTAAGAGAATAGGGGCTATGATATATTAACCAAATCTGCCCAGCCTCTATAAGCCAACCAAAAAAGATGAGTAGAACTTCAGGTATTACATATACTTCATATACAAACTTATATAGCATAAAGAATTAGCTTGGAGTCGGTAAAAACTAGTTTTATGCGCGGTTCATTGTTTGAACCATTTAAAGTAAAATAAAAAACTTTGAAGTCCAAAATTTTGACTTTATATGACTGTCATTCAATAGTCTATATTTCTACATTCTCGAATAAGTAAATTTTACCAAAGAATTAATTTATCTGCCCAAGTCCTATTCATAAAAAATAACAAAACAATAAATAGTCCTGCGCTTATAAACCAAGGGTCCAAGGCAACAAAACTCTCATGAAACTGTAACAAGTAATGTCATGTTTCACTTAAAAAGGTTCTGGTCTCACCTCAAGTTCAGGCCCAAAGTTAGCTCCATACACCAAAATCTTTTTAGGAACACAACCTCGAATCACGCACCTGAAATATTAGAGATTAGTCTTACACTCTTAGTTTCAGTTAAAGTTCAAACTTAAATCTTTACTAAGCGATGTATAATAAAAACTAGAGATTTGTAGCTCCAAAGACTACTAATAAAGTATCAGATTAACATTACGAGACAGCCTTACTTTCAAACAAGAAATACCAGCTTATAAAGAAGTAGAACTTTAAAACTCTCATACCTCATCAGAGTTTGTATATTTCCAGTAAGTATTTATATTGGTGTTTATTGCTTTTATAGAATACCACATATCGGTCACAAGCATAGGGTAGAAAGATCACAGGTGCATGAAGCTACAGAAAATCTTATAGAAATTACAGGCTCAGAAGCTTACGTTCCACCAACTCCTCCACTAACTTCAGAGCTGATAGGATGAAATGGAAGCTCACAGACTGCAACCTTCAAATGTCATTTAAACTTTCTTGAGTGAAAGGCAAGGTAAAATCCAAAGGTAGCATGTTTTTTTTTTGAAAATCCAAAGGTAGCATGTAAATAAGAATAAATATATTTATAGGGGAGAGGAAAATATTCCCAAGAAATATGTATTAACTATTCTATTGTATCAAAACCATGATGGACACTAACAGTCCCCTTTTAATGTGCAAAAAATAAAGAGGGATTGAGACCTGCATGGTACATACCATACATTCAAGAATATTATCAGACATTTATGCACTTGGCACTAACAGAAAGGAATGAGTAGGAAGTCAGTATTGATTTCCCCCAAGCTTCAGAAATTTATTGTGATAATTTATTGACCACATGCATCCATATCAAATCAATCTTGTAAAGAAACAAAATGCACACACAGTATAGTAGTATACTGCTTGTGTCCACCATTATTCCACCACAAATAATAAAAAGAGAACACACACCATTTCTCAGCAAGAAGATAACTAGAACTCTTCCCTTTCAAGTTCTTAAAAATATCATGTATGAATAGCAAACACATCGAATTCCAACACTGTAATGGCAAATAAATGCACCACATCTTTACTATATACCTTAGCTCCATATTGAGCTGAAAACCGAGCAGCACGAACACCACCACTCCCTGCCCCAATCACAAACAAATCAAAATCATAGTGCTCCTCTTCCTCACTTGGTTTATTCATCTCGCCATCATTTAACATCTTCCTTGCCATGACTGATTCCATACAAACAAACCCCAGTAAGAAAAAAAAAATGACAATTAGCTCAATACAGTACAGAATCACCGCCACTTCACACCCATGAAAAACAAAGGGAGGCAAACAAGAACCTAGATCGTATAATATATCAAGATCAACATATAGAACAACGAACATTCATCAAAACTCCTCCTAAAACACCCATTTCCTTCTCATAACACGCGAAAAAAACACAAAATAACTACACCGTACTTCTATTGCAGATAATTGTCAAAATAACAGTAATATTCAGCAACTTTGAGAGAGCTTCAATTCATTTCGATGATTTACTTTGTTAGTGGATTCTACTTAAGGAAACTAAGAAAAAGCTAATTGCGTAACAGGATTTGCATACCTCTGTGAACGAAGCGAAGTTTGATCTTGCGTCTTTCAGATGCTTTGACTAGTCTAGGGTCTTGAACGCGAGGCTTGACGATTGAGATGGGCAGCTTAGCTTTATACTCCGTGTCTGACTGTCTTCACTCTGTGGAGAAGAAGACAGTAGGGGGTTGAATTTGGAATAAATATAAACCGTGGGGCTGAGTAAACAATTATGCAACTTTTAAGATTCTATAACGCAAATCTTGTACAGAGAACTGTTTTTCGTTTATCTATTTTCGGTGTTTCAGGAGTGTTTGGTTGGAGTGAATTTGGGTGTATAGGAATTGTAATTCAATGAATTCAACAATTATACCATTTGGATCGAATTGATGAATTATATGGGTATCCCATAAATTGCAATTCGGTAGATGATAGAGGCAATTTTGTTAGTGTAAAGGCAATTTTGTCCCTCCACTAATACACTTTGTCTGTTTTTTAATTATTATTATTATTATTATTATTATTCGTGCATACTAATTACTAAACACTGTAATTTCAATTTATACTCCCGCCGAATTACAATTTTTTTCCTCCTAATTCCCTCACTCCAACCAAACGCCCTGTCACATCTTTTTTTTTTTGGATTAATGAACAAAAGCAAATTGAAATTGCTTTAATGATTCAACGCCAATAAACAAAATCGTCTTACTATTATTATTATTACATAAGGGCATTATAGTTATTATATCACTTATTCTCTTTCAATTTCATGTACTCATGTTTTTGCATACCAAATATTATAATTTGAATTCCTACTTTATTCAACCTTATTCTTTTCCCACCCAATTACAATTATTTTTCCCCTTAATTCCTTCATTCCAACCAAAGGCCTTGTAATATACACACTAGGTGGGCCCCACTAAAACCCTCCAATGGGCTAGCAGACTAAAACGGCCAGCAATTTGGTGGGCCATTGCATTACAAGCCCGCCCCACTCTTTTTGTGGGGTACGATGAGTTAAGCCTGTTTTGACAGATTCTCCTTACGTGTAGAACTCAACATAAATATACAGTTTAGTTTTGCTTCTTAAAATTATTATGACTCAATTTATGTCATCATGATCATAGAGGCGTGTTCGAGAGTGGAGTTTATGATATAGTCCGGTAAAGTTAATAAACATGGACAATCAAGAAAAAAACAATAAGTTATGTGTGTTTTTGTAACTGGAAATTTTGAAATTATATATATATATATATATATATTAAATATTAAATATTTTCATTATATGTTTTCTAATTTGAAAAGAGGGATTTTGAACATTTCTTTCTTCTTCTTTTTTTTTTGTTCATAGAACTATAAAATTCTTCGATTATTAAACAGACCTGATATATTGGAGCAATATTCTTATTCTGTGTTTTTTTTTCCTTCTAATTTTCTAGGTTGTGGCAAGTAGGGATGACAATTTCAATCCGCCCCGTGGATATCCACCCGAATCTACTCCCGCATGGATCGGGTTTTTTTGGGTGATAGTGGGTGATGGATCGGGGTGGGTCTTTAAAAAAAGTAAACCCGTGGTGGGTCGGGTTAGATTCGGGTTCTATGTACAAAATCCGCCTATACATGTGCGGTTTGTAGACAATTACATGATCATATTTATCATGTGCAGATCTTGATTATGGCAATTAGTAAGCATGCTTTTTCTATCACCTAAAAAAATTTGAGAGATAGTGATCAACGTACTATATAACTTTACTAAAATATGAAAAAAAAAAAATCAAAATCAAAGTGATGTTGTAGTTCAAGTAGATATGACTTAAACTATGATGCACAGAAACTTTAAAAAGATAACGTTTAGCATGAGGTATTAAATTTGAATGGTTATACTTGATTACTCATTAATCTTATCCCTAATATGTAATACCAGAAGTAATCAAGTCTACATGGACAGTTGCCAAGCACCTTGTGCTCAATTGGCATGTAGTGGCCACCCTTAGATGGGAGGTCTTCAATAGGTTGAGAAAAGTATAGATGAACAGATACTACAATGTAATAGGGTCAGTTGTATTCAAAAAAAAAAGAAAAATGACTCCAGATTGATTCAATGCTGAGTTACTATGATTTACATATTTTACTCGTTGGACCGGAGAAAAAAATAATGAGAGAAAAATGAGTCTTTATTAATCAAGAAGAAGATATTGCCTTGAAATCTACAGTGGACATAATTGAACTTTTGAATGCAGTCGGTATAAAGTTGCAGAGAACCTTTTAATACACACCACTTTATGGCAGAGTTAAAAAGAAAATGGAAAAAAAAAAAAAAGGCAGCTTTCTCTCTCTTCACCTTTCAGCAGTGTTAAAGATCCGTGAATAGAATCGCAGAAAGATTGAAAAAGGGCGCATCAGAATTCAGAAACAAGCATAGAAATACTCGCTGTGTTTTTAAGCACTCAATTAAATTCGTATCATAGAAGCCTATGCAAGTTAATTTTGCTGTTTAGATCTTCCTATAGATCCCTCTCGCCGCCGTCTTCGCCGGAGCTTCTGTTTTTCCCGTTCCCATGGCGCCATTTTACATCACCTGAGCTCCAGTTCCCATTTTCATCGTAAAGGTGAGATTTCTATACTGTTATTCATCCATTTGCAATTTGGGAACTGATCTTACATTCTTACCGCTTGAATTGGAGGTTTTTGTCTTTTAATTATTACCCTTTTGCTATGTGAATTGAGTTAGAGGTAAATTGTTACTCCTCCTGGAGTTGGGGCTAACTAATAGAGTCTCTATTGAATGCACAGTTATTGAAGATTAAAAAAAACAATTATTAGTATATGCTCTTAATGCCCAGTCTTGTGAAGTGTGTTGTTCTATGGCATCTTTTTGTTACCCTTTTCAATTAGGAGAGTATCAGGAGGCGGTTTTGTGAGGCTTGGCAGGAGAATCATCTTATTAGACGGTGTGGCCGAGGTGGAGTTTGAATATTCTTTTAAAATGATACTTTATTTTGATTAGAATATGCAGGTTAGCAGGGAAAACTCAGGCAAAATATAATTTATTTTGGGGTACTTGTTTTTGCAGAATATGCTGGAGCTTGGATCAGTTAGGTTTAGAATTTAAATGATTGAATTGTTAGTTTCATATCTTTTGCTCCTTGGTTGTTCAGCTTGGTGAATGGCTTGAAAAGGAATCTAGTTGCTCCTTTAAATTATCTTTTGCCTATTAGCCTTTCTTGGTTTGAGCCGGGCAACCTAGGCTGGTTTACCCCTTTGTGGTCCTTTGCCAGCTAAGGTCACAAGACCGGTTTACCCAATGCATACCCTCGGGTGGGTATTGGCTGCAGGTTTCCTACGTTTCGTTCTTTAGTCTGTTCTTTCCTGGATTTATTGGGAATTGAGTTGAATAGTTTTTGTTGAATTTCTTGAATTGATGTTTGCTGTGGATGAATGGTTATGCCTAAGGTTTTCGTTTACACTGCAAATCTGGGTTCATATTCTTATCGTTGCGGCTTAGTTAATCAGTATTGTTTTTCCAGTTGGCATTGATTTCTTTACTTCGTGTAAAAGTGAGGGCTGCATAGCTCATCTCTGCTTAAGTGCTTATACTCTACAATTTGAAGTGATGAAGTTCATAATCTCTTTGTTTTCATATATCAGATGTGATTTGTAATCATAGATTATAGATACCTATGTGATAGTGTTCTGTGTCAGGGATGTATAAGAACCAACTTCAAGAATTAGCTCAGAGAAGCTGCTTCAACTTGCCATCCTACTCATGTATACGAGAAGGACCTGATCATGCCCCTCGCTTCAAAGCCAAAGTAAATTTTAACGGCGAAATCTTTGAGAGCCCAAACTTCTTCTCGACCTTGAGACAAGCAGAACATGCTTCAGCTGAGATTGCACTTAAAACACTCTCGCAGAGAGGCCCTTCAAGAGCATTAGCTGCAAGAGTTTTGGTACTACTTCTCCATTGCTTGATAATTGTTCCTTTCATTTCCTTATTATCTTTTTTTTACGGCTTTAAACACTTGCCATTCTTTTTTAGTACAAGGCAACCTTTGTCCCTTTTAGACAAGCAGAAATGCTGTCCACAAGTTTCCCGGATTATGAGCATTAATTTTCTGATTCCTCGAACCAGTGGTTTTATTGCATAACTTAATTTTATATCCAACTTCTTTAAGCACTATCATATGCATGATATTCCAGAAATCCAGAATCCTTCAAAAAAAAAAAATTGTGTGAACAACAGTGACACATTGCATCCTTTTCTCCACTTTGCATATGCAGGATGAGACGGGAGTTTACAAAAATTTGCTTCAAGAAACTGCTCACAGGGCCGGGTTAAATCTTCCACTTTATACCACTGTTAGATCTGGGCCAGGATGTGCTCCACTTTTTACTTGCTCAGTCGAACTTGCTGGGATGAGTTTCAAAGGGGAGCCGGCAAAAACCAAGAAGCAAGCACAAAAAAGTGCTGCAATGGCTGCTTGGTTTTCCTTGAAGAACCGTAAGTAGAATATGTAAATTTCTCATATCCTTAACCTTAAGTATCCCTATTACACATACAAATTATTGTGATTTTATCTAAAGTTATTCCGTGTATTTATGTGTAGTGTCACAGCAAGATTCTTCTGGCTGCTCTTCTTCTGATGGAGGAAAGGATGAGCAAGAGCAAGTAACCGTTGCTCGCTACCTTGCCAAATTTAAATTACCGGAAAGAAGGAGACCGCTAAAGGCTCCTGTTAAGAACGACGTGATCCCATATCATGCCAGCAGATCAATCGACAGACTGCAGCATCAAAATTACACGTATTTTCCTCTCTCCCCAGACGTGTCTACATATCAAAATTGGCATCATCATGGAATGACGCTTCCGAGCTACCTCCTAAGCTCGCCTTCAGCTCCCTCGTCCATCTCCGGGCCTCAAATTTTCCCTTTTGTACAGTCCATTTTCCAGTCCGGCATCGGCCCATATATCTTCCCGAGGGAACGAGAGCCTGTCCCGTTGATACAAGGTGGTCCGTTTTTCTACATGACTGGTGATTTGATGCCAGCTTGTTCTAATAATTCTCGGGTTAGAATAGAAGAAATAGAAGAAAACAGCCAAGTCGAAGAAGAGTGGCGGAACAAGGATATGAATTCCGGTTGCCCGAGGATCAGCCAATCCTCCATTGCCAGTGGTTCTCAGGGCGATGTTCTGAAATATCCAAATGAGTATGCCAGTATGAGGGCGCGGGCACAAACTTGTAACCGTGAAGAATTCAGTTGGCTCTCTCCTGGCTTTCTGCAAAACAACCCCGGAGCAATAGCGATGAATCAGCCCGCGTTACACCAACAAAACACAAACTACTCAAGCTTCTTGCCCTCTCGAGCTCAAGGCACACACGCATGGAGGTCTAGTTCTCCTCGACCAACAAGGGGTCCTACAATAGTTCCACCCGAAACATCTCAGAGGAACAGAAACGCCATTGCCACCGCCACCTCCACTGCAAGATCTTCAGCTAGTGCCACACTTGGTGTTCCAAGAACCACTAGTTTTTCCTCGCGACCAAGCAGGACCACAGTTCCTTCATATTCAACCAGACCGTGGCTGGAAAGAAGCCGAGTGCCCTGCGCAAGGGCCATCGCCCCGGCTGTCCAAATCCGATCAGTTGTACCAGTATGTTCAGCTCCAGCTCAGCGAGTTCCACCCACCATCAGCCGGGACCCATCATCTTCCAAAGGCGACACTAGGCAAACCAAAGAAACCTCTGATGATATTTCAGCAGCAAGTTCAGAGTTTTCGAGGCTCCAAATGTGAGTAATTTGATCATGTTTTAGACGAGTCTTAAGGCAATTTCTGATAAACCGCATGCTTGCTTGTTCAAGTTACAAATAGCAAGAGAGAAAATGAATAGAGAATAAGAGCTACTGTCTTTTGAATTTAGTGTAGGCTATCCAGAACATTATGAAAGATGAGGAAAATATATATATATATATATATATATATATATATATATATATATATAACCAAAATTTTGTATATTCTGTCTAATCTTTCATATAATATTACTCTTTTTGGCATGTTATCTTCATACTTCCTAATTAAAATTTTGGTCCTACTTATGATCTACACTAGAAGAAAAATGAAGGAGACCCTTTCAACAAAAACCCCTCTTGTAAAACAAGAGACAAAAGGGTGAAGGCTAATAGCAATTGTTATACTATAGATCATGGTTCATTTTGCATTGTGAATCCTGATACGAAAATTCTATATTTTCAGTTTAACACATTTTGTATTTACAGTTGACAGTTTTTGTACATGTAAACTGATAACTTATACGTAATAATTGCTAACACATAATATGATAGCTACAGATACAAAAATTGTTAACTGCTGGTACAGAATGTGTCAACTATAAATACATAGTCTGAAGGTTATTTTTGGATTGGCGTCTACAATGCAAGGTAGACTCTGGTCTATGGTATAATTTGCCGGCTAATAGGTCATGGATGTATGGAAACTTTTAAGGGAAGCATTTTCCTCAAAAATGTTTCTTTATCTATGAATTTTTATTTTCTCAAGTAGAAATTCAAGAAAATTGGATAAACATCAACACATAGCCAAGAGCTAAACACATGCTGGGACAATAATACAATCCCACACATCTCACTGTACAACAGACAAAAATGAGTAGACAGACATTATTGTTGTGCAAGAAAACTAGCTGGGTACAGGCTTGCAATGGATAAGAACATTTGACACATTTTTCTGCTCACCCAAATTGTCTTTATGTTTTAGTCCATAGGACACGTAAGAGCAACCCCAGCAATGAATTTTGCTAACTTAAAATAAAAATAAAAATTCTCGATGAAATGGAAGAAAGAGAGAGTAGGAGAGATAGTATGTTGCAGAAGAGTTTGAATTTTTTTGTGGGCATCGTTTGGTCTGCCGGAGTTTGGTCGCCTTCTCATAGGTTCGCTGGAATTGGTCGAAGGGTCGTCAGAACCCTAGGGACCTGCTATGACATGTGATTAACCGGTTTTTGGGCTTTAATGCACCAAAATTGTAAGTTTATGAGTTTAATTGCAACTTTCAAACGATTAAACATATTCCTTGAAAGACAAATACCGAAAATTTTCTTCACAACTTCAAAGAAAAAGGGGAACAGAGTATATACAAGGAAGAATTTACAGTAGTAAAAGTTACCCTACTTTCCACCATTATCAACAAGTCCAGTGCAAAAGATAATAGGGAGTGATACAAATCATACAATCTCATCTTTACCGTTTTATCCCCAACGTGCTCCATTCTGCAAATTATCTGCTGTTGTGTTCAAATATATACAAATGTAACTAAAACTATGGAAATAGACAAATAGTAGAAAAGGTAAATTAGATTCACACCTCCCAATCCTCGTTATTCACAAGCTAACTTGGAGTCGAAGTTGCTAAGACAGATGGCAAATGCAAGAAATGGAGATAACGGGTAGCGGAAATCCATCGTGAAGACATCCTTCGCTACTTTCCCGAACTGTAGAATGACCTTCTCGCATTCGGGCCCCGCCACCCCATTCTCCGGAGAAGCTACCAACTGAAAGTTTTTCACCGAAGCAACTGTCACTCGTCCGTGAAAGTTTAGGCACCAGCACTGGAGCTGCTCGTGCCATCGGGGAGCCTTGTTTTTTAAAACTAGCGATCCATCCGTTTGCCTCTCCGATGATCTGGACAGGAATTTCTCTGAGCACGCTGATTTTGATCTGAAAAAGGGTATTGTTGGAAAGGAATCACCGCTCGAAATTGGAAAGTCGGTCTGTGTGGGAGCTACGCCTCCTGGTTTAATCGAAGATGCCGGGATAGTATCCATAACGCACTGCATTTTCCGTGGACCCCTGGTTGGCATAAGAGAATATTGATAAGATATTTCTACCCTCAAGCACTTGAGTTACCAAATCAGAGTACTTTGTAAAAAAGTGTGGTAAATTAGCTATTAGCTGATAGCTGTTTGATATAATTTCTTTACTCAAAAGGCTAATTGAAAAGGTTGCTTTGAGTAGCCTTTTGAAATTTAGTATTTTGAAGTTACAAAAAGCTTATTAACCAAACACTTATATTGATTTTTTAATCAAGTCAAACAACTAATAATGGTCAAATAGACCAAAATTGGCTGATAGGCTAATTATTTACCAAACGCAGCCATAGTCTTTTCAATCAGTAAACAATTCAAAATTATACCTGGCTGCAAGTCCATTCAACTCATATGAAATGTGAGCGACTTCATAGTTTCCAACGGGTACTCTCGGGATGATATGTTTCAAGGCCCCCGGGCTAGTATTGTGACTTCTCACCATTTTAGCTCTCGTAACGGGCGGTGAAGCATCATACACCGTAAACTTGGTTCCCAGAAAATTCGACCTAGGAAAATGGAAAAGTTTCTTCTAGTTAGCCCTTCCACATTCTTAATATGCTAGTCAATTAGTTTACAGCAAATTGCACGACCCACCTCAGTTTTCCTAGATAATTGCCACTCGCCTTTGACATATCCCCGGCATGGAGAGATATAATGTAGTCGGTGCACGTTGTTCGCCTATACTTGCGAGCCGCAAGCAGAAACTTCCCGTCATCAGTCAATGCTGCCACAAGAATCAGATGGAGTAAAGCGGAAATTCATAACTACATAAGCATTGTTTAACCTTCACAATGCTCGAAACTTAACCGAAAAAAGAAATGCCTACCTTGAGACAAATTGAGGTAAAGATGAAATGTCTGTGAAGTGTTGCTCCGCTTTAGAAAGCACTGCATCATAGTGTCTCTTGGGCCAGGCTGCAACCGATATATAGAAACTTTTAAGGTGACGAGAACACTGAAAACGAAAACTAAAAAAACCGACCTCATCCACCCTTCTTTGTGCCAAAACCTAACTTTTAAAGATACAAATTGCCAAGTTCTGTATTGACTCTAGACCTATAAATAGTGAAAAACATAGTTGAACCATTTCGATTCTATGCCAACCGTAATTTCTAATCCACAATAAACCGGTGCATCATACACATACATTAAAACAACAAAAGAAAAATACAATAACCAACTTATCTCTATCAAAGCCAAGAACCTTAAGGCCTCAGTTTCAAGCCCATTCCCTCAGTTGTCTCAAAAACACAAACTATCTAATATCAAAAGCAGTACAATCTCACCACTCTCATAGCATAACTCAAATCACGAGCAATACTAAAACATCACAATTCCCTCAGTTGAACCAAAAACACAAACTATCTATATCAAAAGCAGTACAATCTCACCACTCGCATAGCATAACTCAAATCACGAGCAATACTAAAACATCACAATTCCCTCAGTTGAACCAAAAACACAAACTATCTATATCAAAAGCAATACAATCTAGCCATTCTCATAGCATAACTCAAATCACGAGCAATACTAAAACACCACAATTCCCTCAGTTGAACCAAAAACACCGAACTATCTATATACAATCTCACCATTCTCGTAGAACAACTCAAATCGCGAGCAATACTAAAACACCACAAGGATTACTTCAGAACAAGGCAATCCCAAATTAACACTCAATGCATAGAGAACCAATATAAGGGGATGGATGGCAGAGAGAGAGAGCAGACTGACCTGCTTTACTGCAATGGGAAAAGTGATTCTCCCACTAACTTCAGGGGTCTGAACCACCTCCTTCAAGATCTCCCTCCAGCTCCTACAAACCCCAGCACAAGCCACCACACTCTTCCTCAAGGGCCACTTTGCCTCACACTCTTCAACCCTCATCAACACCTCTCTCAACAGCTCTATGGGCATGTCAGCCCACAAGCTCCGCCTCAAACCCTCACACCCACCACCCACAAACACCTCCGACGGCTCCTCCGCTGCCACGGCCGAGCTGTGGCGGCTCCTAGACCTGGACCCATAATTCCACTTCATTTCCTCAAAGACTTCCAGAACTACCCACCACTCCTACATACAAAAACAAGCAAAATATTTCAGTTTTTTTAAAAGAATTCTCAACATCATCAATAAAAGCCAGAGTCTTTAGTCTTTAATGCACCTTCCATGGCAGATCTTAAACGAAAAAACCACCAAATCATGATAAAGATGCAAACTTTACAGATACCCATGCATTATGCATGCACACACATGGAAAATACTCGATTTCTCCGGGGAAAAAACCAATATTTCAGCTAGAATTCTGATTTAAAGCAAAGATGAAAGACTTACTGAATTGAAACAGCTCCAAATCACCCAGAACTAGCAGCAAAAAAAATATAGATACAGCAATACACACTCACAACATAAGCACTATATGCATAGATTTTTATAGGATTATGAATTTAAGAAAGAGCAATTCAGAAGGAAGAAGAGAAGAACCGAATATGAGTAGAGTGCGATAAATACTCAAGAATTAGGATAGAAATACGACAATGCTGCGGTGGAATTGGGTCCCACACAATATTGTTTCTTACTCCGTATTTGATTATTTATTTGGGTTTTTCTTTTACTTATTTATTTTGGGTTTCCCTTTTTATTCCTTTATTATTTATAGCTTCATCAAGGATATTTCCTTGTATATAGCCATTGTAATAATTGAAAGAGGAAATCTCGAATTAAATAGAACCATTACACTATTACACAAATAAAAGTGTATTTAATCTAGACTTTTTATAACTTTTAAAGATTTTTAACCACTTTAAAAGTTTGGTGTGATCTAGACTTTTAAAGATCAAAATCAAATTAATTAAATTGGCTACGTATGTTTTTAGAAATGAATTAGTTTTAACTTTAATTAGTTTTTTTAAAATGTCCATTTTAATCTTACTTGAAAGGAGATTTTTTTCTAACGAGAAATTGATAAAAATATGCTGGTTTTTTTTCGATGAAAAATGCCGAAAAATTCGCTGGATTTTATTTTTTGGCGAGCAGTTGACTGAAAAACTGCTGGAAGAACCATTTTTGCAACAAAAATAATAATCGTGGACTAAAATTACAAAATTTAAAAATCACGAACCAATTCTGCAAGTGTCACTATAGTCGTGGAACTAAAAGTATAAAAGATTCCATAATATAATTTGTTAGATACGGTCTACGGAGTATTTATTTGTGCATCACACGAATTAATAGCATTTTTCAAGAAACGGAATAGTAACAAAAAATAAAAGTTGAAAGAGTGTGTAACACGCTAACACTAATATAATGATTGATAGCACTAATAATCCATTAGCTTGCTATTTGTGGGAATAATATAAACATAAAATATTTATTGCCCTAAAATTACAACACGTATCATACTTTTTCATATTTATTATTAATTAGTTATAGATATAGATTAACCTGTTTCATACCAAATGAAATTTAGTCAAATCGAAAATAATACTTTTTCATATTTATTATTAATTAGTTATAGATACAGATTAACCTGTTTCATACCAAATGAAATTTAGTCAAATCGAAAATAATTTTTAAAAAATAACATAACAATATTTTTTTTTACTAAGAAAACCCACGATTAAGGTGTTTATAGCTGTCTGGTTAAAATCGAGAAGGCCAAAAGCAGCTCCCGAAAAATTAATTGGTTCAAACCGAGGAACTCAAAGGTTCAACGGCTTAATTCGAGAAGGTCAAAGATTTCTCCCAAATGCTGACCGATTCAAACCGATAAGGTCAAATACTGACGGCTCAAACAAAGAAGGCTAAATACAACTCCCAAAGCCTAACATGTTCAAATCGAGAAGCACAAAGGCTGATAACTCGAATTAATAAGGCCAAAGGTTGATCAACTCAAATCAATAAGGCTAAAGGCAATTTTAACTACTAGACAAATTTGATTGGGATTATCATAGATCGCAAACCAACGTACATACAATATTGTTGTCATTACTATTTGTACATATGTTTCTTTGGATGTTGGGTAGTTGGGTACATATGTTTTTAATCAAATTGTATACTTAGTATGTAGCTTAATTAATTCATCAAAAAGTCCAAAAAATAGGTAACCTATGTGCGAAGTTATCATAATGATAATTGAATGAATGAAAATGATAGCCTCTGCACTGTTCCCTTGACTTTCATTTATCTTTATTTTACTCCAATCCAAATTACTATGGATGGAAGTGGTATCCTTTGGACTTTATACACCAACTCATAATAACAATCCCACTATAAAACATTCCATTTGTCTCGGTTATGAATTAATGTCTGTATTCTTCTCCAAAAGGTTGAATCATCGGCTCAAATGACCTCTCAGGCTCCCACATCCCGATCCGACAGGGTATTTTGGATTGCACTTAATTTATATTTTAAAAATATTATTCCCTGATTCGTACATATTTAGAAACCGAAACCATATATATGTTTTGGTTTCGACTCCAGTTTCTAGAGTATCTGGTTCGGTTTGAGTTGTAGTCGTATTTACTAATATGTAAAAGTGTGAAAGTTTAGTGATTTTTATAGTGTGAGAATATTTGCACATTTTAAACTGAATTGATTGGTTTGAAAAAAGAAAACAATATATTGAAATTGACATATTTGAAAAAGGGGAGATATTTTTATGATATTAATATAAATGAATACTATAATAATTGTGGAGAATAAATAAATGAGGCAAGAAAATAATTGCCCGTAAAATACTTCCTGACTCATTTTACATGTCTTATTTACTACTCATTAGTCAGATAAACTATTTGTTATTATTTATTTGTTTGTTTTATTTAGTATTTTCTTATTATTTTTAAACTTAAATTTTTTTTGGGCTTACTAATATTTTTAATATAATTTCTAAATGTATAAATTTGATAGACTAATACTAAATGTAATATTCTGAAAAATAAATTGTAAATATTAAAAAAAATTCTCATTAATTGAACCAGACACATAAAATGAGATAGAATTAGTAATGAACAACCCAATGCTCTTTCTAGTGGCCAACTTTTTCGGTGCCCTCAAATGTAGTAACACCCTCTAACAACATGGACGGGTCAAGTTGTGTTTGCTTGTCTCTCAAGGAAAACTCAAGTTGGTCACACATGAGTCGAGTTTGACACGTCTAATTACTCCATCACCTAATTTAATAAAAATAACGACAAACTATTGAATACGAAAAAAATGCTATTATATATAATTAAAAGATTAAAAGGTGTCTTCTACAGTTAGAGCCGAGCCTGCTCAGGACACCTCATGGTCTAACAAAAAAAATTAAAAGAGATATTAAGTCTACAAATAATATTCCTTTCATCATTATGTATATAAATAAATTGTACAAGATTTTTTTGAGATATTTCCTATTTGGATAGGGTATTAAATATTCAATATAATGTCAACATAGTTACACATGGGGCTATTGCCTAATTGATGGGTTTGAGGGCAACTGTTTGGCTTACTTGTAAGTGTCTACATTTTTGTGGGGAATTAATCCCAATTTTCTTAGCTGGAAAATGGTTTTATCAACAAGAGTGGGCTCACACAAGTACAGTGAGGGGACCAAGTCAATAGATTTAGAACCTTTTTGAGATTTTTTTAAAAAAATATATAGACCTGCTAATTTTAAGTCTTTATTGATATTTTTTTGTTTAGATTTAGTAGTCCCTCTCCTTTTCTTTTTCCTCCATTTCTTGAAAAAAAAAAATTACTTTTTTTTTTCTTCTCTTTCATGCTTTACAATTTAAAGCCAACAAAAACCCCTCACCTAAACATGTGATCATTGGCTTTGCTCTTACATGAATATATTAATCCAGCATAGAGTAGAGTGAAACTTTGGTAGGTTAGGAATAGATGGGTCTGTTAACAACAAAAGCAATTTAGCAAAGGAGACCTTAGTAAGACTCCTTTTTAAGAAGTTATTGGTACTTAAAAAAACGTAAAAGCGCCAAGCACCTTGTGCTCAATTGGCATGTAGTGGCCACCCTCAGATGGGAGGTCATGAGTTCGAGTCTCAGTGGTGGAGATCTCGAAAAAAAAAAACGTAAAAGCTGACAAACGACTACAATGATGCAAATCTGTCGAGGTTGTCATAACTAACAGACTCAAACCAATAAGACAAACCAATAAGATTGTGTAGTTTAACTTGAAATCTATGGTTACCAAGTCAATAATTGTCCGACCAATTATATGATGTATGAGCATTTCATAGAGTAAAGGTGAAGGATCGGAGTAAGAATAGAGAGTACATGTAGTAACCTTCACGGCTTCATCCTGTGGATCCCAATAAAAATGTCTGACATTAAAATTTTGTGAGATGGAATAGAGTAGTATTTCCCATAGGAATTGAGAAATTCACATGCAAAGTTGATCATCTAAACACAAAAATCTCTTTACCATATCATACACATTTCAATAAATTGTCATCCTTAACTCTATAACTAAACAAAACTACTTTTTAAAACTTCAAATACTAAAAACAAGTTGACATAGCGGGTTGAGGTGCTCGATAAATAGACTGCTAATGTAACTACAAGGTCTGGACTTCGACTATACCTCGATAAACAGCTAATGTAATTACAGGGTCTGGACTTTGATTATACCTCGATAAACAGGCTCCTAATGTAACTACAAGGTCTGAACTTCCTAGACCTCGACTGCTAATGTAACTACAGGTCTGGACTTCAACTATTGTAGGCAAATTGTGCTTTTTCATGGTTTTGGTTTTCTTCAAGTGAGGTGTTGAAGTGCTAAAACTTAAAAGAGGAAAACTAACAGACTCTCCCAAAGTAAAAGCCAAGAATTGCAACCCCACCACTCAACAATCAACATCTGAGAGTGACATGAATCTTCAAAAGGGCAAGATCAGCAGATAACAGGGAATCAATTTCTGAGGGGAGGTTCATATATCCATCCAGCTGTATATTGCTACACACTAATATATGCATTTGATCAACCACATCAAAAACCACATTTTTTTTTCCTTCATTTTTGGTTGTTGGAAAGGGACATGGCAATACGAGTACAGATAAGGAAACAGGGACATCCAAACACAAACATGGGAGGGGGCATATACCACATATCCAATCCTTGTCGACACCAATCCGCTGTCCCTAGCCTGTGAATAACCATAACAAGCTAAGTGGAGCAAATGATGGAGCATTGTTGATATAAACCAGAATTAGGATTTGCATTCTTGAATATAAGCACTAAGCCATTGCCACCAAACATCCTGTAATAAGTCATTAAGGGTAATGTTGTAATTTCATCTTTTTTTCACTTTCCATCCGCCGCCGAATTGGAATTCATAGGGAGAGCCCTATGAATTTCAATTCCACAAACGGAATTACAACTACAGCTTACCAAACAGGTCCTATAGCGGAAGCATAGTAGTTACCTAATTGTATGGTAGTTGATGTAGAATTCGAACGTGTCTTCTTCCTCTGGCCTTTCTGTTTCATTTTCTCACTAATAGGTCTGTTCCAACAAGTTATACTTATAACACCTTGTTTATTAGAAAGGAATTACAAAACCCAGGTCTATGCCTAACCAAAATCTCAATCACGAGCTATTATTAGACCAAACTTGATTGTATATGGGTCGCATTATGGTAACATATGCAGCCAAAATACCAACAGTAATGGGTTTTAAGTCCCTTATAACACCTCGTTTATTAGAAAGGAATTATGAAACCCAAGTATATGCCTAACCAAAATCTCGACCACAGGCTATTACTAGACCAGACTTTATTGTATATGGGTAGGGTTATGGTAGAATATTGTTAAATATTCTAACATATGCAGCCAAAATACCAACAGTAATGGCCTTTAAGTCCCTTTCACCAAAGTTTATTTTCCTTCTCATCATTCATACTAAAGAATACTAGGTCCAAAACAAAAAATTAAGGAAGTTGTGATGTCCATATCTCATATTTCTTTAGATTATCTAAAGTAATTATACTATCCATTCACACACTACACTTTAGTGATATTTCAACTTTACTTCTCAAATCCCAGCAGACTAGGGCCATATAGATTGATAATAATAGCTTTGGTCATATTCTCAGGCAAAGGGCAAGCTTGTTAAATACAGATTTAGGCACCAGCAAGTATTGTTGGAAAAGAATTCCTGTCAAGTATTTTATGATATAATCTGTGTATAATCACCAAATCCAGACAACAGAACCCATGAGCCAAACCAGACTAAAAGACTGAATTCAATCAATTAACTATTCTAACTCATGACCTTATAAATCTATATATTCTATCTTATTTTTCAATGTGGGACTCTTAATAGAGGACAAAACATCAACTTAATTGCTAGATCAGAAGAATGGAAAGAAGGCAGATTAAATTCAATATCAGATCTTTAGATACTAGTTGTATGTTTTAGGCTTCAAATAGTCTAGACAATAAACTCGATAAAATTCATCATCAGATCATTTTTAGACACTGCTTTGTAAAACTGAAGAACAGAAGAAAACAAGGGTGATCCAGACAATGTGGAGACACTCCCCTAGCACCATCTATTTCGGTAAATCTCATGTTTGGTCAAAATTGCAAATTCTGGTTCTATCAAATACAGTCTTGTTTCCTTTTTTTTTTACAAAAAGAGAATTCTGTTAAGAAACACAATGTTTATAATGTTAAGACAAATAACTGAAAACTTTAAAGAAGCAACACATAAGACAACCTAGAGTTGCATCTGAAAGTTGGAGGATACACAATCTACTTCAAGTTGCATACAGATCAGGCAATTAGCTTAAATGAACTAGAATCTGTTGTAGAATCCAAATTCTATAATTTCCCATTTCAGTGCAGATTAAACACATCGAGGGACACTTTAATCTAAGCAGCATTCATGCCTAACATTTCATTATAACATCACATTTTGGAATGCAATATAAATGCCAGAAATGAAATTTTTTCCCCTTACTATCAGAGTCTAGGGCTGCACCCAGCGTCTGCGCAGCGTCCCGGGACCCCTCTTACCTTGCGGACGAGTCTTATCCCCATACGGCGGCACGGAGTCAAATTGGTTTCGCCTTGCCATGGGCTCATCAAGGGAACAACAATAGCTCCCGACCAGTTGTGCCCTTCAAATCACCTCGTACCAGTCTTACCCTCATATGGCGCCAAACTGGTTTTGCCTTGCCATGGGCTCATCAAGGGAACAACAATAGCTCCCGACTAGTTGTGCCCTTTAAATCGCCTCGTTCCCCTTCATAATTAATTCAAGACTAGTGACAAGATCCCTCATATAAGTGGGGACGAAGTTTAAATGACTTTAAAAATGTTGCCAATTAGATTTGAACCTGTGACATAGGCTTTTTAATATTAAGTTCTCTAGTTAAATCTGAACAAGACTTTAAAATGATCAGTCAAACTTATTGAAGGCACATGCAAGCATGAGTCTATGACGACCACAAGTTGAATGCTGTGGTGGTAGCGAGAACAATAACCACTTCAAACACGCCATAAATTTAGCAGAGAAAATCCCAGAAAGAATAGACATTGTATCCTACAAATTAAAACTCCAGATTCTGTGTCATAACAACAGTGCATTTACTAGTATTTGATATGGATAGGTGAAGCAGAACGACGAGAATAGACATAACGTAGCAACTAACAACGTTACCAGAATTCAATCATACAATGATGGAGAAAAAGAATAGGTGAACTCCAATCCGACACCACCTCAAGTATATGCTGCGGAAACAACAGATCAAATGTTGCAAAGAAATTCGGACATTTAGTTTATAAATTTGCTTTTGGGTGGCGAGGAAACCTAGAGTTTATCACCATTTTGATCATGTTTCTCAACTGTCAATGTAATCTCAGTTTTCAATTTCAACCAAAATTTCTTCAATTAAATCCTTTCAGGACCAAAATAGTGATTTATACATTTTTAAAATTTTGTCAATTGACTCTTGAAAAAAAAAAAATTGTCAATTAACTCTTGAAAGGGTTTTAATTGATAAATTTTAAACAATTCGATGATCAAATTGATTGAAATTGAAAATTAAAGGATTATATTGATAACTGAGAAACAATTAAGGGGCCAGCCATGATTTCCCTTGTTTTAACATTTTTCAATGTACAAACTAAGCCCATCCTAATCTGACCACTATAACAAATATGTTAGCTTTTGGGCTAATTCGTCTGTTTGACACCTCTATCTGTTAGTTGCATTGAGGATATTATTAATTGATCGAATCAGGAATATTTTTTGAATTCAATTCAGCATATGCTTCATAAATTTATGGATGAGAGTTCATAAATGTCAAAACTGAAAAGGAAAGAGCAGTATTTGGACCTACAAAGAAGATCACACTGGCCCAAATATCTTCTATTATTTGATATTGGGTCAGAAACAGACAGAATACAAGATAAGTGGAATGACTGGGGGACTATATAAGAAGTTTTATTTTTTTAAGAGAGAAATTTATAACTATTATCTGATGGTATACATTGTGTAAATATTATTTTTATAATATAATTTGTAAATCATACAGAAGGTAATTCACGCTATAAAAGACATATGCAATGTATTTGATTAAAAATATATTGACAATAATTAAATTCGAAAATCATGTTTAATTTCAAGCAGCAATCATCTCAGTTTTTGACAAATTTGGCACGAAAAGATTTTTTTAACAAAGAATATGAAACAGACAGATCATATAAATCCAAACCGGGGAAAAAGTTGTCGATAATTGGAATCTTATATTCTTATGCTGTTTCATTCTTTGTGGCTGTAATGAATTCGATCGTGTGGTTACCAGACGCCAACAAACCAATTTTTCCTTGAATTGTCTAATTTTGTTTATTGTTTATTGGTGATGACGAAACTTGTAATTACCATATGATAGGGTTTACTATAATTTTTGTTGAGTATTACTGACCCTACTACAATATAAGGTATGTCTATACATACTTTTTCAATCTACTGAAGCATAAAGAGTCAATGTTCTCACTGGGATTCGAACATGTGACCTCCCATTTAAGAAACTACAATTATGATTAATATTTTTTTAAGGGCTATGTTTTTATAGTTATGTACAAATTTTTATAATACTTCATTGGATCTCTCACCGAAGTGGCTAAAAGTAAAAAGAATTATAAGTTACGCACATATATCAACAATTTTTATAGTCATGCATCCATAGTGAAATGCTATTACGTTATCAAACTCTTAAAACAAAAAATGACAATAATTCTAAGAAAGTAGTTATGAACAAATACTATATTGTAACAGAGTTAGTAGTACTAAAAAAAATCATAATTTTGCTTTTCATTTATTAACGGAATAAGGTATTAAAACACACCAATTATATCGATAAATGTTAGTTGAATCAGTAAGAATAAATAATTTTGCTAATCATAAATCAAATGCGAATCTCATCATGAGTTGTCCCATATCAATTTGTAAAGTTCACTATGGAAAATACTAATATTAATTATACTCCCAAAAAGGCAAAAAGTATATACTCACATTCGTCTCATAATATGAATTGATTAGGTGTGAGGAAGTATTATTAAAAAAAAAAAAAAAGTGATCAAGTAAAAAGTAAAAATGAGAACTTATAGTACATTTTTGTTTTTTTTTTTTACAAATATAAATCTTTTGTTGGAATAAGGGTCAAATATAATGCTATTAAACTATACGTGAATTGCAACTAAGTCATCAAACTCAACAAAATTACAGTACAAGTGGGTCTATAATCAATAAAAAAAATTACCTTTTATCTAGGTTTTTGTTGACATAACCATTACTATATTTAATATTTTTCTTTACAAACATTCAATCCCCTCCCCTGCCTTCGTCTCTGATGAAGAAAGATGAAGAAATGGTTTTCGTCACCGGAGATGAAGGCGAGGGGCCGAGGAAGGGGATGATTTTTTTTTTTTTTTTTTGTGTGTTATTTGTTTTTGTTTTTTTGTATGTATTTTATTTAAATGATTAAATAAATTTTAAAAAAATTAATTTTTAATGGAGTAACCACTATATTATAAAAAATTGATAGAACATGTCCTTTTTTATTTAATTGCATCTTTTGGATTGTTTAGAGATTCGATTGTATTTTTTTAGTTAATTGATCCAATTAAAATTTAACACATAGTTTGATAGCGTATTTGATCCTTATTCTTTTTTCTTTAAATATAGTGACGTGCCAAACTCATAATATTTGACATTTGAACATATGATAGTTTTTTTGTTTTTTTTTTTTTTTTGAAAGCCAAAACATATGATAATTTAAAGTGATAAAGTCGAGTAATAATAATTAAATAACAAATTAGCTGATGAGAGGTACGGATAATTAATATGTGCTCCAAGATACTGCGAAGCCAAATTAGAAATACAATTACTTGTAAACTGCAATGATAATGAATGTAACATGCCGACCACTCATGCATCATCCATGCATGGCAAACCTGTAAGATAAAACTTACATGTATAAGATCTTCAGAACACATGCTCTTCACATACAGTACTATAATTAAGGTTTAACAGATACCTGGCTCCATAGTTTTGCAGATGCTTCAATGGAGACTTGGTTTCTCCCTCCAGACCTTGAGCTTTCCCTTAGCCTAAGAACTCTGATGGAGAGAGAATCTTAGTTTATTTTCAGAAGGTTGGGGAGAGGACCAGAGACTCTGAGGGGTTGATAAACCATCTCACGGTTCCATCAACGTGAGTGGTTATCTGAGCAGTTGAAACTGCTATTATCCTTAACTGACCAAATAATAGAATTATTTAATTATTAAATTTTAATAGATATTTATGAGCCATATTAATAATAGTGAGCCATACAATATTAAACATAATTATTCTAACAAAACCAACTTATGAGAACCAAATCTCGAGAGTGATTGAGTGAGTAAAGCATAATTATCGTATATGAATGTTATAAATCTATATCGATTTAATTAACCCGTCGCACTTAATTTTCCTAGTACGATTTACATCTCAGGTGTGATTTGTCAGTTATTACCACTAAACAAAATTTGCCTAGTACACATAGCCTCAAATAATGGATGTTAGTTTACCTAGTAATATTATGATGGTATGGGTTCCCTTTGAAATTTCGACCTCTCGCACCATATATACCGCACTTAAGTCAGGTCCTTAAATTAATCATAAAAACTAGTTCATCAGTGGAAGTTTAGCTCTAATAACGCAAATAACACTCCATAATCTCTTAGTTCAAATCTCAATTATAGATAGGAAAGATGACAATTTGGATTAGATCATTGGATTCTATTTTAATCAAGGGGGCTACAGTGTTTTACTATGGATAAGGATTGGTACTAACTGTGATTGGAAAGCATACTATTTTAACATTTCATTATTATATTAAATTATTTTTTTATTTAATTAACTACTTTGTGTATTTTTTTAAAACACTTCCTTTTTTAAAAAATAATATATGATGCAATCGGTCAATTCATATAATAAATAATATAACGAGTTATTTTTACAATTACGTAATGTAAAATAAAAAAAAAAAAGAAGAAGAAGAAAAAAAAACAATATCTTTTTCATTGTGTATTGACCAGATGCTTTCCTTTTGTTCAGTACTCTTTTTTCTTTTTTAAAACAAATAATCAAATACCTCTTTAATTTTTTAACCAAAAAGTAATTAGGCTTTTGATTTTTTTTTTTTAACTTTTAATTTAGAACTCCAACTAATCATTTTGAGTGTTATAGTCTAATAACTTGGCCTATCGATTAAAATATTTAAAAGAATCATAATTCCCTAATCAATAATAATAATAATAATAATAATAATAATAATAATAATAATAATAATAATATATTTCAACAATATTTTAATTTGATCATTCTTTCATAACTATTGAAACTTTCTTTGCCGTGACCTCATCGTTCTCGCCAGGCGCCATTGACACGCCATCATGTTTAATTTGATGCTACTTTCTTCATAATACCATATATTTTTTAAAGCCATGTAAGCAAAAAAATAAAAATAAAAATAAAAATCATGACATATCATTGTAATTTTAATAGTAACTTATTAATTAGCAGTAAACAGAAATCATATGAATGATTTTACTAAGTTAAGGTATTTAATTCAAATTTTAAAAATTTTAAAAAAATAATTACTTTTTAGTCAAAAGTCACCATTTTTAAAAATTGTTTTAGTATTATTTTCATATTATTAAAATGTACATTGGTAATAAGGTATCAATTGTTTTTAATTTCCTATTTATTTTTCTCAATAATGTTTAGAGTGGTCATGATCATGGCAGAATTGCACGTAATGTACGAGTGTTCTCGAAGCTACCTCACTGTAATGCTTATAATACGAAGTAAAATAAAATAAACTTATAGACACTCTAATATTAATTATCAAACATTTTAAAATTGATAATTTAATACGGAGAGTATTTTAGCTAATTATTAACTAAGGATCAAGTTGTGAAGATTTTATTCATTGTTAATGTACCCAAACAATAAATAATGTTATAATAGGTAAACATATGGCCAATGTCAATTTAAATAAGTTACAAAATAAACGGTCAAATGGTGAAACATGATTCTCATTTCATTATAAAGTCATTCAGGAGTTTGATTTTTGTTAATACCTTATCGGTTGAACTTGTTGCATATGGTATTCTCACTCAGTGCATGTATATGCACGGGTAATGACGGCGAGTTTCCCTGGTCACCTTAAAATCAATTAAAAAAATATTAAAATTAAAAATCAATTAGAGGAATACATACGTGTCAAACTTTAATACTAAATAATTAGTTCTTACATTTTAATTATAATTATTACAAAATTAAGCACAAATATTTAAAATTTTCTAAAAACATAGTAATAAATCTCAATCCAGTATATATATCTGATTAATGTCTATTTTTTATGTTAATTTTTTTATATACATTATGCTATAAGAGTTGTACTATATATATATATATATATATATATATATATATATATATATATATATATATATATTGGATAAAAATATCTCAATCATTATAATTACCATGCACATGCATACACAATATCTTTTCTTATATTCTTTAATGATAATAATGTATATAAACATTATATAAGAAACAAATTTTATTTTATTTTAATTAAATGTTACCATAATTATATTTAGTAATTTAGTCATATCTAACATTTTTATTTTAATAATATTAACGTTACATAATTATTACTCAAATTATCAACTATACTTTTAATATAATATCAATTCTATCATTATAATTTTTTAAAAATATTACATATATACTATTATTTTAAAAAAATTAATATAATTAAATTTTTATAACATTAAGTATTCATGTTAGACATATATTTTTGTGCATTACGGATATAAAATCCTAGTGTTATCAATAAGCCTTAAATTTTGAAGTCAAACTAGTGAATAATTTTCTGGGATTTGATTGCCGACAGAACCAACAGCTATGAGATAGAATCTATCCCAAATATTATAACAAGTCCTGATTCCTGAAACGACCAAAATTCCTCCAATGTCCTTAATCTTCTTAAATTTTATTTTTTTTTTAAATATTATTTTAAGAAGTTAGGGGTGTTTGGTTGGAGAACTTACAATTTCATTTATACTTAATTTTTACATCATTTTAAAGGCAAGTAAATTCATTCATTTGATTTAAATAAAATTTCAATTTCATGAAATTAAAATTCCCGCATTTTCATAAATCTATAATTCGATGATCTCTTGATATTTCAATTCTATTGATATTATGAAAAAAAATTGAGAAAAATTAAATGTGATATGAAATTGAAAGACTTTTCCTAATTATAAAAGTTGTCCGAATACACCGAACCTCAACGCATAAAGGGTTTCAAACTTTCCATGGATCCATGCATTCTTCCATAAATTTACATGTGGAGCAAGAAAAGCATGAACATGATTTGACAGGTTAAAAGATCTGTCAATTGCTCAATAATACACCTGGCAAATATTTATCAAATCATAGTCCACTAGCCATTTTGATTTTTTTTTCTAATGATCAGGTTAAACAAATTATATTTTGAACTCTATAAACACCTTAGGGGACTTGCAAAAAAATAAATTCAGTTAATTTAGCTTCAAATGTCAAGATTAAATTGTAGAAACTAAGTCAATATATAATTTCGAGACTTAATATCAATACACACTTATGAAATCGAGTCAATCTAACTTTTAAGACTCAACACGAAATTGTACATTTGTGTGTGTAATGAGCTCAACTCAAATCCAAACCGCCAATGTTTGTGGGGGTTAGCGAAATCGAACTCTACCTCACTTTGCCACTATAAAGCAAGTCTTAAATGAGACTTCTCATTGCCAAGGATCTTGTAGTCCAGTGGCATCAAACCCTTCTCTTAATATGGGAGGTGGTGGGTTCAAGCCTCAATGGAGGCATAAGTTGAGAAAAAAAATGCATTAAAACTTTTTCTTAGGAAATATAATATACCTTATTCGCATAAAGACCCCAACGGTGCATATGATTTTACTAGAACATAACTTTAAAGTATAAGAGCATCAATATCAGCTCATATTTTACATAGTTTTTAATGTGTCATATAGGAGAGAAATTGAGAGTTGGACAAGAAACAAGAGAAAAAGAAAAAAGAAAAATAAAGAGTTGGACAAGAAACAAGAGAAAAAGAAAAAAGAAAAATAAAAAATAGAAGACTGACATTCAGTAAATCAGAAAGACAAATCGCTAAAATTGAAGGCAAGCAGATGGAATTTTACTGTTTTAATGTACTTTTACTGTTTCTAATACACTTTTACTGTTTTAAAAACCTCTGTTTTGCAGATGGAACCCTTTATTCTCTCTTACCTTCTCTTTTCCATGTTGGCTTTAATACTCTTAAAAAACCGTGAAAGAATCATTGGTGTTAATGCCCTAAAATACGGAGTATATATTAACATGGGTCCATTTTATTTTATTTCTTTCTCCGGCTGGTAAAGTAGATTGTTTTTTCCTTGAAGATTTGTTTAGTGATAATAAATAGAAAGATGACAAGAAATGGTGGGCATGGATGCCGGCTCGGCCATGACAGAAACTGCAGGTCTGCAAGCTAAGCCCCATATATGCAGTGCTTATCCGATTATCACCATATCACATGTGGTGGAGGAGAGAAGGGCATCTGCTTATACAAAATAATGGACCGCTTTGAATTGACAAGTAGATCTCATATGTTTTTCCCATTCAATTCAATTACCTAGATGGTCTTTGTTTTGTTTTGTAACATGTTATTGCAACTACAAAAATTCAATTATGAATTCTCTTCTTCTCCTCGTATTGGAAAAGACATCTACTTCTCTATATGTTGCTCTCTTAGGTTATTAAATGCTTGGTGGCAAATGTTGGAAACTTGGGGGAGAATGACTGCAGAGTTTGAATATAATGACGGGTATCTTGGAGTTAATAAGCAATTATTTTCCATTGAAATAGCGGAATTTGGACTTGACTAAACACCGTTATACTTGGAGCAAAAAAGACCATTGAATCTAGTGCTTAAGAATCAGAGGCCAATTATCAAAAAGGGCTATGGTCTATGTATGGAAAATGACATATTGTTAAATTATAAGATATTCGTGCCATCTCATCTACATCTACCAGTATCTTTATTTGAATTTTACTTTTTACAAGATTGATTGACTTTTATATAGTAAAATATATAAAAGAATAAAAGATGACATGGTGATACCATGTCCATAAATTTTATATCTTTACCAAAACTGAATATATTGACTCATTATTGAATTTTTAATACTGAGTATATTTAAACAAACCGTTATTATGTTATCTAATTTAGAACGAAATCATACAAATTCTGTCAATATTAGAGCTTAAATGTATTGATGTGGTAAATAAGATGATGCCCACAAATCCGTACTAGTATCGAGGTCGAAATGTGTAAGGATCCTTTTTAGTTTGCTCGTTGATTTAAATTCCTAAGCTCGATGTTTGGCAAGAGGTCAGACGATCCTGAGCTTGTATAGGGTAGGTGAAGATGCCAAAAGTCTCAAATCCTTGTCATAAATGTGGTATTTATATGGAAGGAGGGACACATGTTGGGCGATCCGCATGATTGACATGTCACATGTGTTGCACAGGTAGGCTCGGGAACAGTGCCTCGACAACAACGTCTTCTAAAGATTCCTGACTACCAACTGAGTTATTCAGGTTCACATGTCTGAGCGGGCCTATTCAGGAGGCCGTCCTGACCTGAACAAGTCGGGACATGTCCCTAAGCAGTGAAATGCTACTACAACATCGATTCAGCTCGGTGGTCACCTTTTGGTCGGGAACATCGAGCTAGTTGGTCGGTAAAGATCATGAATGATCCATCTCGATGACCTGCCCAGGTTCCGGGCATATGTACGGTACGAGGAGGGATGCATACTCAAGAAATATTCTCTATCAAGTATCAAGTATAGAATTAGGCGTTCAGAATCTTAGTTATATTTTTAAATTTATATATTTAATTAAAGTTTTGTTAAAAATCAGTACATATTTTTGGCAATTTGCTGTAATTAAGGGATGCTCTAATATTTCACGCGTTATTCGGAACAATGATGGTCTTATTGGCAGCCACGTTCTTATGGCTTCTGCTTCTTCATAATCCTTTTTTCTTTTTTTTTTTAATAAGTCTAGTTTTTTTTTTTTTTTTTTCAATATCGGAAATACATCATAGATCCCACATACTTTTGTTGTAAAAACAAAAAACCTAATCAAACTAAATTCAACTCCTTACTTGTAGGGTGCGTGTTGAAAATCGAAAAATGATCTTTCAGTAAAAATAATTTTTAATTAGAGAAAAAGTAACTTAATTTTTTTAGAAAATAACTTTTTTTTTGAAAAACGAATTTTTTGGATTCAATTACTTTATTTTTTCTTGACTTGTTCCGAGGATGTTTCCTCAACTTTCTTTGGAGAATGCTTAAAAAGTATGAGTACAAAATTTAAAATTTAACTCTAAATAAATGTTGTCCAAACATTTTAATTTTAGCGGATTATAAAATATCTAACTTTCAAATAGTAGTTACAGATTTTTTTCAAGCTTAAAAGACAGAATAGGTTAATGGGTCCCAGCATAGCACAACATCAACAATTGAGGCGCTGCCACTTGTCCACGAGGCTCAAAACCACCGGTGGCTGAGATCGCCGTTCTGGGTTTGAAGTTGAGTCTCTTTCTCCATGCCAGCCAAACTATATATTCCTCCATTTCTCTCTCCTCTCGACTACTTACACAACTCTTCCTCTCTCTCTCTCTAGAGGAATCGGTTGCTTCAAAAGTTGATTAGGCGAAATTCGCTTTTTAGAGGCTAAAAGCTCGTGACAGTAGAAGAAGCAAAGTTTTGAGAATTTCACAGGATTTGGCTGGAGTTTTCAACAGATTGTTGAGGTTTTCCTCCAATTAGAGATCTGGTTGAACTTCGCGGTGTTTTTCTAGCTCAGTTTCAGCGCTGCTCTGAGTTCGATTTCATCCGGTAAGTCCTTCAGCTTCGTACGTGTTTGTGTTTTTTTGAAGTGTAGTGTACGCTTCAGTTTGTGAAGTTTCGTGTGATTGTCTGATCTAAGCAGTTCAATCTGTTTTGTATATGCACGTGCTATATGTATAAGCCCTTGAATGCATATTAAAGTTGTTTCAGTTTCTGATTTTGTGGAAAACAGGAGCGGATGCCGTATGAAATTGCGAGAATTTCGAATTGAAGTGCTGCAGAAACTTGTTTGTTTAGTGGTGAATTGCTGAAGATTTTATAAAAGGAGTTGGGAAAATGGGAGTTGACGTTGGGACACTATTGTCGAAGATGAATCTGTTAACAACCTCCGATCATGGCTCAGTGGTGTCCATAAACCTATTTGTGGCTCTTATCTGTGCGTGTATCATTATTGGCCATCTCTTGGAAGAAAGCCGTTGGATGAATGAATCCATTACTGCTCTCATGATTGTGAGTTTGAATGTTTAGTGTTTGTGTGTGCGTGCCAGTGTCAATTGATTGCTTGATTGCTGTTAAGAATAAGTTAAGTTCTATTTTTTTTTAACATGTATTTCGCTTTTCTGGCTGGCAGGGAATATGTACTGGTGTTGTTATTCTACTTACCTCCGGAGGAACAAGCTCGCATATTTTAGTTTTCAGTGAAGATCTTTTCTTCATCTATCTTCTTCCACCAATCATTTTTAATGCCGGGTATGCTGTGCTACATCTTTTATGTGATTCTATTATAGTATATGACTTTTGTACTCAGTGGAATATATTCATTTTTTAAGGGTGTCAAACATTTCCTTTGTGCTTATGGTTTAAGAATTCTGCCAAAGTGGTGCATAATTAGGTATTTTTTTTTTGGATTGGCAGGGTTTCATCACATTTACTTTCTGCCATTGCAATCAATGAAGTTGAAAATCACATAGGGAGATTTTTGAAAATCACGCATCTCTTCCACTTTTTTGTTTCCATTTATTATTTGTTCACAAACGGTACCAAATGTTTTGGTCCAGAATAGGGGGTGGCATAGAAACAAATAGGCCACTAGCTTTAATGAATCGGAAAGTGTGGTTGTCCCTTTTCCTATATATAAAATTTATTATGTCACCTTTTCGCTATGGAGTATTATAGAAAATGTGAAAATGACCAAATATCTAAAGTTGAAAATCTTTGTTTAATTTAAGATAATCTCAAGAAGTCTGTTTTTGAGCAAGAACTTAGGTGGTTATCAATTATGTCAGTATCTGATAATAGTTTCTTTTATCTTCATTTTGCAAACTTTACATTACATTTTGAGTTAGTTTTTGCACACTTTTTCTCAATGAAGCCTCATTTTATCAATCACACAAATTTTCTCTTTGAAGCAGTATTATCTAATATATTTTGTTTTAACTGACTGCTACTATTATTTAAATTGCATCAATTACTCATTTTCATTTTCACCCTTTGCAATGTTGACAGGTTTCAGGTGAAAAAGAAACAATTTTTTCGTAATATCTCAACTATTATGCTTTTTGGAGCACTTGGTACCTTGATATCCTTTATCATCATATCATTGGGTAAGCTACTCTGTCTACATGTATTCCTTGTAATTTTTATTAAGTATGCTGAATCCTCTTGACCCAAACCCGATTCACAGATGAAGGCATGAAGCAACTTATAGGCTTTATAGCACTTAGTCTTTTAGCATGCAGCAGTTTGAAATGACTTATAGCACTACCTCATTGATTTATAGCAGTTTCTTATGACATTTCCTTGACTGTTGCTGTTCCTTACACTTTTAGCAATGCATAAACTTGTAATAGTGCTCTACCTCATGAAACTCGGATAGTCACATTAATTTTTTCTGTAAAATTAAAGAAATTAAAAATGCAACAATTCCAAAAGTCTTGTATGACGTATGTTCTCTTGATTTGTCATTTCAAGGGTGTGAGGATAAATTTATAATACACAGGTAGACAAGACTCTATTGACTTGTTTTCATGATGGTTTTATTAGTAATGAATATCCTTTTTCATTTAACCAGGAGCTATTGGAATCTTCAAAAGAATGAATATTGGCTCTCTCGAGATAGGAGATTATCTTGGTACTCCTGCTTCCTTTTCCTCTTTTTTTTGGTTGGTTGTTTTTTGAAATGGTGATATGATTTCTGCTTCTGTTTCCTAATCAATCTATCTTTTTCTGTATCCAGCAATTGGAGCAATTTTCTCTGCAACAGATTCTGTGTGCACTTTGCAAGTAAGTATGCCGCTGTCATGCCTTTGGGAGGTTGGAGTACTAAACATTTTTACCCAACCTTATGTATTTTGTTGATTATATAGGTACTCAATCAGGATGAAACACCTCTACTCTACAGTCTAGTTTTTGGGGAAGGAGTTGTAAATGATGCCACGTCCATTGTCCTGTTCAATGCAGTTCAGAACTTTGACTTATCTAACATAAACACTTTGGTGGTTCTGCAATTATTTGGAAACTTTCTGTACTTATTTATCTTGAGCACTCTCCTTGGAGTCGTCGTGAGTCTCTCTCCCCTAGTACAGTATAAGATATTTTGATCATTGATTGATGTGATGATAACATTTGGTTCTCATCTGCTGCAGGCGGGTTTGCTGAGTGCATATATTATTAAGAAGCTCTACTTTGGAAGGTTTGAAAATAATTTAACTTGTAAATGTGTTTTCACAAACCTATTGTAGGATGTCTGTAATTACCACAGTATGGGACATCAGTTTTTGTCTATGAGAGTGAAAGAGGAATTACATTATGAATAAGCTTTTAACACAATGAAGAGTGCTGTCTGTTCTCATAATATGTGGATTACATCAGATTCTGTATGCTAAAGAAAGAACTCACAAATGTCTGGGAGCAATTAACATGTCACTTTGTTTTTTGTTTTGTTTTTTTTTTTTGTTTTGTTTTTTTGTTTTTAACAAAACTACTACATATTGCTAACTGTGTTGTGTATTCTAGGCATTCCACTGATCGTGAGATTGCTATTATGATCTGTATGGCTTATTTATCATATATGCTCTCTGAAGTAAGTGTTCCTAAACATCCCCAACTCTGTTAAATTTAGTTTCTTATTATTTGTCATGGAGTAATTAGGAGTGTAATTATTCTTGCACTGACAATTAATATTTTGCAGTTATTTTCTTTAAGTGCCATCCTCACTGTCTTCTTCAGTGGGATTGTGATGTCACATTACACCTGGCACAATGTCACTGAAAGTTCTAGAGTCACAACCAAGTATGTCATTCTATAACAATCTCAAGTTATTTACGAGTTACTCTCTGCTGCTTTTTTCTCTGAAAGCAGATTAGAAGTTGTAATAGTGACTATCTTTAATGTATTGTGTTCAACTTGTTTTGCAGGCATGCATTTGCTACATTGTCGTTTATTGCTGAGATATTTATATTCCTTTATGTTGGCATGGATGCTTTAGACATTGAAAAATGGAAGTTTGTAAGTGACAGGTATGCTTTCCATCATTAAAGAAGCTCGTCTCATGGTAAAACTATTTATAGATGGAGTTTTAACAATTGCTCGGTGGATGCCTTACTTTTCACAATTCTTTCATTTCAGCCCCGGAACATCAGTTGAAGTTAGCTCAATACTTTTGGGTCTGGTTTTGGTTGGAAGAGCAGCTTTTGTATTCCCCTTATCATTTTTGTCCAACTTGATCAAGAAGTCCCGGGGTGAAAAGATTGGATTTAGGCAGCAGGTATGAGTCTAAAACATCCAACTTGTGCTTACTTTTCTATTTATACGGTTCACTGATTTACTTTGCTTTTACAGTTTATAATATGGTGGGCTGGGCTTATGCGAGGTGCTGTTTCAATGGCTCTTGCATATAACCAGGTAAGATGTGTGGCTCTCTATAATTGATGAATATGTTGTCTGATGCAGATGATGGGCATATAAACGTAGACTAGCAATTATAGTTCTACTTATGATACCTTTCAGTAGTTTCCCATCATATCATTGTTGCGGGAGTGCCTCGAGGACTAGGTTTCTTATCTCAATTTATTTACATAATATTCTGCAGTTTACAAGGTCTGGCTACACCCAGTTACGTGAGAATGCAATAATGATCACGAGCACAATTACTGTTGTTCTTTTCAGCACTGTGGTAAGGCACTCTCATCTTCAGTTAACATTTTGCTGTGCCCGTATATATCATTAAAGCAGTTTTACTCCATATACCACAACTATGATAACCAGCCTATAATTTAGTTAACACAGGCCTCTATGTGATTGTTCACGTGGCCACTAATTCAATATTTCCATGTGGTATATAAAATAAATCTAAAGAGAGTGCACAATTAAAAAAAAAAAACAATCTGATTCTTAGTCTCAAGTTAGCTGGGTTGACTCCGGTTTCACAGATTGAAACTCCATGGGCTAAGGCGTGTTGGGCCGTGGATGTCTCAGTTGAGTCTTGGACCCTTCACCCCAACATCCCTCATTGGCCGAAAACCTTGGGCCTCATGCTCCTTGTCTAATTATCCAATCAATTGTGTATTGAAACTGTACGATAAAGTATCTAGTGATTCTTTGTCCTTTTTAATTGTAATTTTTAATTAATAGGATCTTGCATCTAAATCCTGTTGGGGCTCGTACAGGTATTTGGTTTGATAACCAAACCTTTGATCAGAATCTTGCTGCCCTCACCAAAACACCTAAGCAGAATGGTGTCTTCCGAACCAGTCACTCCCAAATCATTCACTGTGCCTCTTCTGGATTCAGAGGTCGACCTAGATGGCCATGTGCCACCACGTCCAAACAGCTTGCGCATGCTGCTGACAACACCGTCCCACACGATCCACTACTATTGGAGAAAATTCGACGATGCATTCATGCGACCTGTCTTTGGTGGGCGAGGCTTTGTACCATATGTCCCTGGCTCGCCTACTGAACAGAATGAACAACAATGGCAGTGAAAGAGAAGCACACTGCACTACACTATCTGCCCCGTGAACAGAATGAACAACAATGGGCGCACTGAAAGAGAATGCACTATCTGCCCGCCCATCCTCGACATGGGAAGAAAGTTTGGCTTTTGTTGCGTTTTGTAGTTTTGTTTCCTGTTAATATTTTTTGAATTTCTTGAGTAAAATCAGCAATGATAGCATTAGGGTGTCGACTTTATAGATTGGCAAGTAGAAGTGTGCTTATTTTTGGTATGTTTTCACTTTTCAGTTAGTTCATTACTCTGGGCTACACTGAGCCATTCATCAGTATATGGCATTTGCTGAATTCCCAATTCTGAGGCCTTTCTGTAAACCACCAAATTGGTGTGTAATTTGTATGTAAACACGTCTTCATGTTGTATTTAAACATTTCTGAATTTTTATTTATTGATTTATTTATTTTCTAAATGAATTTCAAAGCCTCTCCCTACTTCCCTAGTAACCTTAGGGCATCTCCAAAAGAAGACAAAGGCAAAACCACATTTTGGTGTAAAAATAGTGCAACTTTACTCCTAAGAAGAAACCAAAATGGTGAACTTTTTATAATTTTTTTTAATTGTTTCCTTTTAAAATTTTATACTATTATATTATTAATAAAGGAAGATCTATTGAGACGTTTAAAACAATAATAATACTGACTATAGATTAAGTAAAAATTAAAATACATAAAAACATAAACTCTATTTTAAAATATTACTCCGTATTATTTATAATTTATATCAAAATTATATTTTATATTAAAATTATTAAAGTATAAAAATTAAAGTTTTAAATTATAAGAATACAAATTATTTTAGTGTATGAATATAATTTTGTGTAAATGAGTTGGTCTCTTAATGTAAAATTTGGTGCAAAATAGTGTTTTGGGTTGGAGATGGTATAACCGTATAACACCATTTTATTTTTATTATATAATAACTTGCAACCGACTAAATTTACATATATTGTACAATAACAAAACATTTTGTAATAGATATAACTAACAATAAGAACTACATTGAACATTTTATAATAAAAAATTCATTTTGGTTGCTATTGCTAGAAACACATTTCACAAACAATCTTATTAAAAATAGAGAAGGCCCTAATCAGTGTTCACCATTCAATTCTGGAAAGCATTTCCCCATTTGAATAATCGACAACAGTACAATACCACTACTACAGTTACACATGTTTAAGAGTGAGTAAAGGTTTAACTTAACTTCCGAAAAGGTTCCAACAACTCGCTCCGGAAATCTGGAATCATGACGTTCTCTTCCATTAAGCACGCAAGAGGAACCCCACAGCCAAACCAACCAGTGCTGTCATGCAAAGAAATAGAGGGGGAAATCCCACTTGAACTTTCCTTACAGTTACACCTGTCTTTTTCCTAAACAAAACCTGCAAAATATCAAAACCCCAAATTTTACAGAAATACAACAATCTTTGGCGGCATGGCCTAACCCCAATCATTATATTGGGGAGCATGGTTCACATTGCAAGGTGTACCACTAACATACATGTTCAGTTTTTAAGGTTCACTTTTAATGTATTGTAAGTTCATTCTTAATATACTAGACTAAAAAATGAACCTTCAGTATACTAAAAATGAACATTTATCTGTGATTGTGCCTTGGTTATTATCAAGGAAAACAGTCAATAGACATTGGATTTTTATAACAATCCCATTCATAGTTGAGAGAAAGATGAGAGAGAGAGAGAGAGAGAGAGATACAAACCAATTCCTGCTTTAGATTTTCCTTTTCTTGAGCAATATTTTCCTTTTCTTGGTTTAGCTTTGAAATTGTATGTTCCGCCTGTAATGAACATTTCTTAAGTTCCTAGTTCATGCATTCTGATGAATAACGAAACAAATGGGCAATATGTAGCAACACTTGAAATTAAGGAAGATGAGATTGTAACTGCAAAATTTTCTTCAGTAATAAGAATATTGGCCAAATTAGGAAAGCGGAAATGGATAAATCAAGAAAGAGAATATTAACCTCAATTAGCTTTGAATTCAGTGCACCTAGCTTTGCCTTCAAATCCTCAATGTCTTTGGAAAATGTAACTTTTTTTGTTTCTACATCCTCAGATGATATTAACTCTGCCTGTAGCTTTGGCTTCAACTCCTCAGTGTCTTTAGAAAATGCTACTTTTATTGATTCCACACCATTCAGAGATCTTGGTTCTACACCAAGCTTCGGCTTCAACTCCTTAAAGTCTTTTGAAGATGCCACTTTTATTGTTTCCACTTCCTCCACAGATCTTGGCTCTACACCTAGCTTCGCCTTCAACTCCTCAAAGTCTTTTGAAAATGTTACTTTTGTTGTTTCCACATCCTCCACAGATCTTTGCTCTACATCTAGCTTTGCCTTCACCTCCTCATAGTCTTTTGAAAACACTACGTTTGTTGTTTCCACATCCTCCACAGATCTTTGCTCTACACCTAGTTTTGCCTTCATCTCCTCAAAGTCTTTGGAAAATGTCACTTTCATTGTAGCAACATCCTCCAAAGATCTTGATTCTACAAGCTCATCACTACTGATATCACTCTTAGGATGTGCCAAGTCTGCAACATCCAAAACATTTCCTAACCTTGGATCCTCTTTGCCAGCAGCATTTTTGGTATCCTCACTGTTATCAATCAGCTGCCATTGGGAAACAAATTCAGATCGTTCATTGGAAATTCATCATAATGTGTTAGCAAGAAAACATTTGTCTGGTTCTGTAGTCTATTACTCTATTTCTCATCAAGACCATTTCAAGAATGAAACCGCCTTGGAGTCTGTCAGTTAAGACTAACAATGGCAATGACAACTTACTACAGAGTTATATCAGATAATACTATCAGTTCATAAAAAAACAGAGTTACAACAATATACAGACACAACAGTGTGAAACCGGAGATGGATTTGTCTGGAGTTGTAACTTTTTCTGATGTCTTATTTTAAAAATTCACAAGACAAAGAAACAACACTACTTATCCAAATTTGGCTAACTATTTGCATGGAGGACAATGATCTATTATAGTACCGTATGAGGTGGAGGTAGGTTTTCAACTCCAATTGGCAACTTTTCCTTCAAAGTCGAAGTATTGTCTGGAGACTCTTCCTTTAGGACTCCATTAACAGGCTGCAAAACTGGAGACTGAGGTGGGCTGATCAGAAAGACCCTTATCTTGTTCTCTTGGATGTACTTCCCTTCATCTTTTGTGAACTAATGAGAGGAACAAAATATTTAAACTGAGAAACAACTAGATAGTCATAGTAATAGAACATTGATTGTGGTATCAGAATGTTACCATTTCAGGCATAACTTCCTCCATCTTCCCAAAGGGGACAACTGTGCTCTGAATCAAAAATTTATCCTTGCATTGCATATCAAATGGAGCTGCACTCTGAGCTTGCATAGTAACTTCATTACAAAAGAAGATATGTGCCAGTTAGCACATTTAAGAAACACAAACTGATATATATTAGAATAGCCAGTAAAAGCTGATGAGAAAAATCGATGCTAGTCTGTAGCTTCTGGGGCACATAAATTAGATGTCAGTGCAGATAGAGTATGGAATCACAAAGATTTTAGTCATCCCAAATAGGTGCCCTCCTAAAAGAGAGCATCAAGTTTGAGATAAATTTTACAGCATTCATTCTATTATAAAGCCAGTACTCTCATAATAATAATAATAATAACAACAGTACACTGAAATACAATGCCACAACAATTAACAAGGTTAAATTTCCAGTAGATATTTGTACTTTGTTCCCAACTATAGATCCAGAACTCACATAAAAGCAGTATACCCAAATATAAGCATAATTGTGGAGACTTAAACACTATATAAGAAACATAAAATAGGGGAATGCATATACCTCTGAATTCAACTGTTGCTTTTGGCTTGATGATGCCTATATTGGGTCGCACACAGTATTTCTTAGGTGATGTTGTCTTCACCTGCAAAATAACCAGATTTCCGTTGGTCTATATAGAAAAGAGTGGAATGCACTCATTCTCACATAACATCTTCAATAAAGGGAAATAACAAGGAATCATTGTTACATAACTTGTATCAGGGTTTATTTCTGTTAGAGAACAGTCACATACAGATGATTGAGGTACAAGATTAATTAAATAATTGGAATAGCAGAAATTAATTCCATAGAAACCCCACATCATTTGGTAAAAGTTGAAATTCACTTCACCTTAAAAGCTACATATTGATCTGTAATGTTGGTTAAGTGAACAACACATGAGCTTTGTTTCATCACCTCAACTGAAACAGGAAAAAGAGTGTCAGAACATAAGAGCATTCAAATGAAAGGCACAAGTACATCTAATGGTAAGCTTATAATATATGAACAACATAACAGAGAAAGACAGAAGAACCTTAAGATGTTAAAAAGGATGATCAAACAAGGCCAAACAGACAGAGAAAAGAACCATGATATTCATATTTCATACTGATACAAAACATACTAGGCTACTAGCAGCTATAAAGCCTACAAGTCTTAAATCACTCATTCTGCAAATTACTAAAGCATAAATAATGTGCCACCAAGAATAAAAGAAGATAAGGCCAAACAAGCTATAAAATTTGTAATATATATGTTCTATTAGCAGGGCAAGTTCCTCTGGAACACAAGCAGAAAGCATGGAGAGTTAAGCAGCAATATAGCTGAATCATAGCTGAAAAAGATTTAGTATATGTCTGTCAATCGCAAAACTGAAATCCTCATTACACTTCACAGATGATCTATCATCCAAATGAAATTAATCATTTTAAGTCACAAGTACGTTCGATTTTTCCCTTTGGAGATAAAGATTTTCTTCACTCAATAGCCATGAAATACTACATGATCCAGATAGCAAAGTACAAAAATGGAATGAATGCTAAGGTTTTCCTCTCATAATCAGACAATATATTTTAATGAACTTACAAGTGAACTTGAGTTCAGGAGGCTGAATCACCACCAGCTGTCTGCCTGTCATTCTTCCTCACCTGAAATCCCTATGATGTAACCACACTACAACTTACTACTGGCAATCAGGAAATCTAAATCCACACTTATGTCAAGAGGAATGCGCAGGAAGAAAAAGTTCAATGCAATTCAGATACAGAGAAAATGAACCAATAATTTCATATTTTTCAATTGTCGTTCTCAAAATCCTCAACTAAACAGCGCTCGATTTCAACTCAAATCCCCCCAAAAGCAAACAATCACTTGCAGACAACTCGAGCCAAACAAACATTCAGCAAGGCAAATGTGAAAACCGAAATCAAACATTCACTAAAAAATACCTCAACTCAACAGATCCACACTCTGAAAAGACGCTTATAGGTAAGGATGTATGCACCTATGTCTACCAAACAAATACTTCCTCCTCTGTACCAGTACCTATATTACGCCACCATGTAACCACCAAAACGACCGGAAAAACTTCAATTACACGAATCGCATTGTTCAGAAAATCAGAAATCCTGAACTAAATGTACGAATTCCAGATGTAACAACAGTGATCAAGGACACAACGTACAATTTACTCCAAAAAATCTATTAAAAATAGCAAAAATATACATACACATACACATACACTATGTATAAAATATATACATACATTATAGAGAGAGAAACTTACAGGAAATCGTTGGTTTGAAGGGAGAGAGAAATGGAAGATTAGTTGAGGTGATGGGCTGGTGGTTTCAGTAGTAGTAACTAGTAAGGCTTTAGTGAGAATTTGTAATGGAGCGGTTGAAACTCCGTGCAAAGATCGCCGTTACGGAACGGAACGGAGACAGTGAAATGGGGTGACTTTATTAACCGGGAAAAAATCGATAAATAAAAAATAAAAATTTAAATTGTACATTTACTCAATTTTAGAAAAGGAAAATTGTATTTCCAAAATGGATGGTTGAGTGGATAAAGTATGATTATTGTAGAATTTATAGTTAATATTTTTGTATTTAATCAAATAATCAATACAAATAGTCCAGAAAATGAGTGGTCGATGTGAAACATGATTCTCGTACTAGAAAATTATAAGTTTGATTCTTGACAATATTCGTTATAGTGCAGTTTATCTCTCTTGTGTGTTTTACCTGGGATATTGAATGTGAATTTCTCTTATCATTAAAAAAATCAATATATGCAAATAGATTAATAAGATTTCGGGAGAAGTTTAATAATATATATATATATATATATATATATATATATATATATATATATATATATTAAGGATAAGATTTTATATTTCTAAAAATACAAGTAACACATTCCATAAATTATGTATGAGTATTTTTCATTTTTGGTATAGTCTTGAATGAATTTTAAATGACATTTTATTCCATATTTTAGAAGACCCATTTGAGCGTTTAATTATTAACCTAAGAAGGAATTGCATAAAATATTTATAAATTTTCATTTACATACTTAATTTTTTTAAATATTACTGACTCTATTACATTGTAGTATCTATCCATGTTTACATACTTAATTATTGATATTTGAAATATAATGTTAAAGAACTTAACATATATATTGGTATCGATAAACACTAATTTATTCTATTAATGGCGAAGATTAGTTCACAACATTACAATTATTGTTATTGTGCGCAAACTTAGGGTGTATTTGGAAACCATAAAATGATTTTTGGAAAATGAGTTATTTTTCATAAAATATTTTCAATTCTAGTGTTGGTTGCATTCCATAAGAATTTTTGGTGTGTTTGGTTCAAATTTCAAAAAATGAGCAGAAAAAATTGTCAAATACCTTAAACTTTATCCGGTCATCTCCGAAGACAAAATCGGCGATCGACGACGTTCGAACTGTTATCGGTCGCCTTATACCAGAGATGGAACGCGACAGAGAAGGCAAATTGTTCGTCTTCCCATCTCAGAGAATGCGACCACTAGTCGCTTTCTTCGGCAAAAGGTGACCAGTTGGTGTCGATGAGTTAGGTCGGAGAAGTTGGTTGAGGAAGAATGTCCAGAAAGTGAAGATAATATGTTTGAAAAATGACTTTCGCTTTTAAAAAAAGAAGAAGTTATTTTCTATAAAAACAATGTGATTTTCCCCTTTGACAATAATTGATTTTTCATGACTTTAATTTTCCAAACCTTGCCAAACACTTGAAACCCATTAAATATTTTTCAGAAATCATTTTTCGGGTTTCCAAACACATTCTTACAAACTGATAAATCTAGGATGGATTTCCCTTGTTTTGAGTGTTGAGACTCTCAATTTGTGTTTAGAGTATCTATATTAGTGATTTTTTCACAACTTTTGAAGAGAACACGACTTATGTGGAGGAGAGAGATGGAATAGAGAGAAGAGTTGGGGTCTTTCTGCAATACTGCTTTTTTGTAGGGTCATCCATAAGAGATGAAAGGGAAATGCGGCGTAGTTAGTTGCGCGTGGAGCGCAATAATCTCGCCTAGTAGGCGCGTGCATAGCATGCAATTGATGTCTGCTCCACCCAACAACTTCTTGTACAAATACCACACGACACGATTTATGATGTGTTGTGCAATTACTGGTGCAACATGTGTCCTGAACATAATTATTTTATAATGTTTTCAATTGATCAAGTTATTTGAACTAAACATCCCGATTATTTGTCAACTTAAATTCTAATTCAACTTGTATATTATAACCTCAACATTAAGTAATTGTGATCGATACCGACAAATAACAAATTAATAAATATTTAATAATATGACACTTTTTTTTTTTTTGAGGAACAATAATATGACACTTATTTTATGATAAACTTTAAGAAGAGTTCTACTTTCTAATATTGGTTGCATTTATGAATTTGTTGAGAGTTACGTATGAAGGAAAATGGATGGTAGGCCCACACCGGCAAATCATGCAGCCTCATGGCTTAGCACTCCGTCACGTGCAATGTAGTAAGCATTTCCCTTTTCCAGAGCCCCCATCGCACAACTGTACAAAAGCCCAAGGCTTAATAGTTCCTTCCAAAAATTCATTGTGCTTTTTTTTTTTTTTTTTTTAAATGTTGAAAATTAATATGGGATGACCTGAACTAATTAATCTGATTAAATTTTAAGATCCAAAAATATAAATGGAAAGTAGAGTATTTGAGAAAGACAAGGAAATCACAAATTTTGTGTTAATTGCTCAAAGATTACAAAATTAGTATTTTAATATGATAAAATCATATATAGACGAAATAAATGAACAAATTTTTATATAAATTGTGCTTGAACAATGCTCCACGTGATTAAGGCACGAAGCAGGCAGTTACAACTTACAACTCCCTCTGTTAAGTGCGGACATGACCTTCCCATCTTAGGTCAGCCCATATTAGCCAATTTCGAGATCGAAGAGCACGACTTCTGCATGTTAGGTCGGGTCTAATATATACATCAATTTAAATGACAAGAAAATTTACTTACATGATTATATGCATTGAGTAAATTATATACTTATTTGTAATAATTTTGTGCCAAATAAAAACATCGTGTATGCCATGTTTAAGTAGTTATAACTTTATAAGTAAAACAATATGGTTTAGCTTTGATTTAGACTTTATTTTATTTTATTGAAACACCAAAAAAAAAAAAAAAAGTATTCATGAGTGGAACTTTCCGACGGAAAAGGAATAGTAATTGCACAATAATCAAAATGGACGGTTAACCCCACATCAAATCATTTCATTTAGCTGTCAATTAAGAAGGGGAAAGGGTCAATTACCATTTTGTATCATTTTGTTATTATTTGTAATAGCGAGAGAGATAAATTTGTTATACTAAAAAGATACGAAGTACTTTTTAACATGGAGCTAAAAATAATAAATACATAATTAAGAAGTTTAGTAGATTATTTAAAATTCGTAAAAATGAATCATATCTTTTTTATGTAGAATTTACTTTCATTTTTGTGGTGAAGTTATATTTTTCATTTACCTGAATTTTCTTAAGAAAAACTGCAACAAACTTAGAAATAATTGTTCCACTTTTAAAATTTATAATTCCAAGAAAGATTAAAATTTTCATGGCTACTAATCGCTCTCTTAATAGAGTGTTAGGTACAACATTTTATACTATAGGTGTACTTGAAAGAGAATAAATTACAATTAATATAATTAAAACAATAAAATTAATTCATTTGTGTCGTTATTGCCCTAACTATTATCGTTTCAGACGTTTCCCTTAGGTGATGAAGACTCCTTGTGCGCATAGTATACAAGTAGGGGTAACAATTGATGTATAATTGAGTGACTCGTGATTTACTTCTACTAACGCCCTTAAGTAAGGGTTATAAGGATTTAGAATTAGTGTAGCGCAAATTGAGAAACCTAACGTATATTAAAGAAAAAGAAAAAAAAAACATATATTTAAACCCAAAACGGTAGAAAAATAAAAAGGTGACCAAACACTACTACTTTAGGCTGGATCTGCAATAGTGTGATTACGTAAAAGGGGGAAAGAGTGTGCAATTTGACTTTTTTAGGTAATCCAACTTCCAATTGAATATTTTCCTACTTCATTATAATTACTTTTAGCTCTAATTGCAAAGAAATCTCATTAATTATTAATAATTTTTTAGCGTTAATTTTAATTTTTGTCATGAATTTATAGATGACAGTTTATTTTTAAAAATTCAAATATTGATTACAGATGAAGAAAATATATTAAAAATTCAAAAAAAAAAAAAAAAGTCAATGGATGTAGCACGTAGGCTAGTGACTATATCGGACGGCGTTAGGCAGGGCAGTGGATGGAACTAACTTTCCACAAAATTTATTAATACAACTATAGTCTATAAATGCACAACAACATTTTCCTACTAATCATTGTCATGTTAATACTGTAATTAATTAACATTCTAAATCTAAAAGTTGCTACAGTAAATTGGGTAAGGAGAACATTTGTGTGAGACAGATTTACGGATCTCAATATGTGAAACATGTCAGAATTATGACTAATGGTCAAATCTTTTGGTTAATGAGTCAGATCTTTGACATCATTAATTAAATATCCGATCGATGGATTCACACAAGTTTTTGCTATTGGATAAAAGTTTAATAGTTTGAGTCTTTGGGACAATTGATTAAATAGTTTTAGTTCATTTTTTAAAATAAAAAATAAAAATTGTGTAAAGGCTTGTATAATTCTAGGAAAATTAAGAAAATTTTATTGCGTGCTAATTGATCAAATTCATAAAATTTGCGGGTCAAATTTTGTTGATCGTAACCTAACCTCCGGTAGCCGATAGGTGCCCAAGTTTAGCCTACGAGCTTCATCTCACTTTGGTATTCATAGTTTAGATGCTATGTAGTTGCAATTTGTATAATATTTTTTTATGTGATGCTTTCCTCAATCAAAAGATGTAAAAAACTTTGCACAAGTTTATATGAACATTCAATTGTATAACTTTTTGGTTAAAACAAAAAAAAATATTATTACTCAACTAATGATTTCAAAATTCAAAAAATGGTACAATAAAGTTCAAAATCTGTTTAAAAAAAAAAGTTCAAAATCTAAACAATGTATATATGACAAAGGTTAGAGCTCAATTCAATAACCAGTATACATAATTAGCCTAAATAAATGAACAACCTAAGACACAAACATAATTCTAACTCTCTAAAAACTTAACATAGATTATAACATTATTTTAAATTAGCTAATCATAGTCGTCACCATTCACTAGTACAAAAATGAACAAAGAAATAACTTTACTACTATTCTTCAAACAAGGGTAGTGTATTGTTAAAAAAAAATACGGTGGCATAATCGTAAATAAATGAACAAGAAATCGTCACCCTTTTTAAATAAAAAGGTCACGGTTTCTTTAAAAAAAAAAAGAGAAAATTTTCGCTACCCTTTCTCCCAGAAAGTGTGCGGAAAGTTTATTAATATAAAATTAATATAACTTAGTCTGCACCGGATATAAAATTTGAATCGCAAAAACCTAGTTTTCACGCACCCTTCCTATCCGTCGTCACCACTGACTACATCGCCTCTCTTAGCCACCAACGACGCTGCCTTCGCCAATCTTGATGTCTGCCATCGCCACCACCGCTAGCTTCTGCGACTGCCAACTCCTGCCACTGCAATCGCCGAACTAACACAGTAAGTTTTTTTTTCCCCTAAAAAATCTATAGATCTCCAACACTACTACCTCGACCAACATACTTCACCCTCCTACTGCCATAGTTCCACTCACATCCCTCGTTTTAAAAAAAAAACATTTACTTATAATATTAGGGTGTGTTTGAAAACCCTAAAAATGATTTCTGGAAATCATTTTCCGGGTTTATGGGGTTTGTGAAGGAAGAGGAAAATAAAGTCAATGGACATTAGCTTGTTGGTTAATGGAAAAAAATGACTTTTGGGGAAGTCATTTTTCGGAAGTTTGCTTTGCTTACAACTCAGCTTCTTTCTTTTTCCTTCCGCCTCCAACCGCTCCAGCTTCTTCATCTTCATCTCATCTTCTTGCCATCTTTAGCTTCTTATCTTCTTCTTCAAGCAGACAAAATCGGCCACCAGTCTGACCGACTGGTTTTGAAACCAGTCGGGCGCTGCGACTGCGACTGGTTTCCAAAACCAGTCGGCCACTGGTTTCACAAATCAGTATACCTTTTTTTTAAGAGACATAGAGAAGTGTAACTGTTTTTATGTATTCAATTAAAATACATAGAGAAATTAATTAAATTATTCAATTATACGATTATGTTCATTTTCCTGCTTATTTTCTGGAAAATGAACCAAACATACAAAGACAGTTTTTTACTCTGCAACCAAACACAAAAAAGGAAAATGTTTTCTTGGAAAATGACTCATTTTCTAGAAATCATTTTTCTACTTTCCAGACACACCCTTAAGCTCTAAGCTTGTCACCATGCTTGAAACTACCATCACCATTCCCCATTCACAAACTCTTTTCACATCCTTCAAACTTCCCACCATCAAAACTTGTCTCTTCCCATCACTGACACGCAACACGCCAACACCTCTACCATAGCATCCGTAATAGTAGAGTTTTTTTTTGTGGTTTTTGAGAAGTTTTTGTAAGTGTGATTATGAAAGAGAAAATGGGAGGAAAGATGAAAAGTAGAAAAAGAAAAGATAAAAAATGAATTCTAACAAAAAAAAAAACATAAAAGTTGCATTTAGAAATCAGAGTGGCCGCTAGACTATGGCGCGAAGTGTGCCCAAACGCGCTTGGCATTGTTTTTTAGTTTTCTTTCGCAACTCCGACAAAATCCTTTTGCAGGAGAAATTTTGCTTCATAATTTAATTAATTTCATATCCACATCAGCATTGTTATTCTTCCCCAACTTTTTTTACTGACAAAAACCTTGTAAAAACTACTGGTAGGGATGCTCTAATACCATGAGTACAAAAACCTCCCAAATAACAAGACTCAACGACACGGAATCCTTTATCTCAAAATGAGAGTGAGAGAAGAAAAAAGGGAAAAGAAATAGTCTTACGCTCACAATTTCTTTTTAAGGGCGAAAATATACCAAAAATAACATAATTTAATTTTTTTTCCAATATATAAATAGAAAATTAAAGAAAGAAGAGATCAAATAATATTAAAACATCTATATTTATCAATCATTTGCGAGTTAACAAAACACATTGTGAATTAATCAAATAAAATCGTCTATACAATTTTGTTTTGATCCGACCACAAGGTGTCCTGAACATGTCATAACTGTAGGAAATTAGAGGTACCTTTAAGCCCTCACATTATATTCAGACTAATTCTCGTTCAAACCGGGTCGACGCAATCAAGAGACAAAATGCTGACCAAATTAATTTTTTTACACAAGACGGGTTCAAATTCTTGACATTTCTTAATGGACAATAATGCACAGTCATTCATACTAATTAAGCTGATTATTTCTATACAAATTTGACTATGGCATTTTGCGTACATGTAATTTTGCCTTGCCCGCAATCCCCCGTCAAGTTCGTCTTATTCTTGAAGCTGGCAACCAAACACTCAAAAAAACTTCGATTGTATCGAGGCCCGCCCAGTCAGCCCCAACGATCAATAAACTCTCACACGTACAAAACGAAATGGAAAAATACCAAAAAAAAAAACTCTATAAAACGCCGCAGGGGTTCCATTTCGGCAAATTCACTACTCTCAACCCTCGCTAACTCTCTCTCTCTCACTGCGCAACAAGCACACTCTTCGTGCTCTCCGCCACCCTCTCGTTCTCTCCGCAGTTCTCAGATCCGTCCTCCAGCGATCCGGCAATGGCGTCCGTAACTGGATCATCTGTTTCTCTCTCCGTTTCCGTCAAGCAAAGCCAGGTTTGACTCTTCTCGCTTGTTTCCGTTCGTTTCCGCGGAGCTGATATGACGTGATTGATTTGCACTTTTCTGTTTGCTATATGATCTGATGTATATGAGCTCCGACCGAGCACGTGCTGCGGCGATTCAGTGTTTTTTTTTTTATTGTAGTTTGTTTGATTTGATTTGATATTCGATTGTGTTGTGATTTGCTTGTTTGGATGTTCGTAATGTGTTGTGATTTGTTTAGCGGAATTATTTTTTGAGTTGTAATGATTGCTGAATATGTGATTGCTTTGTGCAGGGGATTAGCAGGGCAGCTAATGTTAAGGCTTTCTCTGTTTCCTTCAATGGAAACAGCTTCCCGTCTCTCCGAGTGCAGCCAACTACTCGTCGACTTGTTGTTACCGCTGCGGTATGCCCGGTTTCTTTGGATTCATGTCATGTTTTGTTGGTCCTGTTTAGAACTGTTTGCCTAGCATATGTCTTTTAGCTATTTGCTTTTGCTTTTTAGTCGTTATGTGTTTGTTCACCTGAGATACTGGTTTCACTTGGTTTATACTTTATAGTGTTATTAAACTAATCATGCCTTGTTGAATTTTCTAGCAATAGCAGAATTCTTAGCCTATTTGATGATGTCTTTAAAGGAGTGATTATAGGAGACAAGGCAATGTATTGTTGTTGAAATGTTTGTTTTGTCAATGATTTTAGGAATACATAGTGATTTGTTTCTTGTTCCCTTTGTGGAGGATGTTTATTTTTCTCATATGATCTCTTGCTTTTGCTGCTAACAAATACCCCGTCGTACTTTGTAGTTTTCCCTCACAAGTCTGCTTGCTGAAAACAACATACTCAAGGTCTTTATGATCCTGCATTGTGGTCTAGTGTGATTAAACAATTGTTCTTTTTGCCTTTATTATTTGCTAGGCTAAACCTGAGACTGTCACCAAAGTCTGTGACATTGTGAAGAAGCAATTGGCTCTCCCCGAGGGTACTGAGGTCGCTGGAGACTCAAAGTTTGCACATCTTGGTGCTGATTCTCTTGACACAGTATGTTACCACTACTCTAGTGCAGCTATGTTTTTTATTCCATTGTTATGTTCTATGTGCACAAATTGTCACTTGATGATGAAGAACGCGGATAGAAATTGTACAGAGAATAGTTTGCAGTTTATAAGTTTCCTTCTGAAAATTCATTTTGCACAGATGATTTTCCTAGTTGCTTCCGCCCTGCTTGCGATTGCCTTTAGTTTTCTGATAATGGCGCTCATTTCATTTTCAGGTTGAAATTGTTATGGGACTTGAGGAAGAGTTCGGAATCACTGTGGAAGAAGACAGTGCTCAGTCCATTGCAACAGTTCAAGATGCTGCAGATTTGATTGAGGAGCTCATAGCCAAGAAAGATTAGATTAACATCCATCTTCCGATTTGGCAAAACTAGGATATTATTAGATCTCGCCATATGTCTTTCGCTTAATATGTTCTTGGTCTATTCAAACTTTGTTGTATTCAGTTTGTTTTGCTTAATTTGAGGTGATATCATTTCATATTTCTTCTCTGGTTCATCAGAACTGTAACCATCATAAATCCTAAGATTATATTATGTGTTCTTCAAACATTTTGGTCTTTTAAGCTTACTTTGATTGCAATTCTGTTCTGGTATTTGGATTCGGTACCAGAATTCAGCATCCGATCCTTGGAATGTAGAATTCGAATGGGAAATTTTACTGTGTGGGTGATCACTGGTCAGCTTAAACTCGTAACTTTGAGATATGAGAATTATGCAAAAAACTCAAACTTTAAGAGTTCGAACTGATATGTGGTCATTCTTAGGAATCTTAGCTCGCCAAAGTATAATTTAATGTGTCAAGCTAGCACAAACCAAGAGGGTTTAAATAAAAATTTCTTAACCTGTGTCCTGCATTTTTGGTGCAATATTTCTTTACCAAATGAACACATTAATTTGAATCTTTTCACGGTGAGATTTATTTATTCCGATTATTAAGTGTTTAATTATAAATTTGTTTGATTTAATTTATTCTGATTCTGATTATTAAATATATAATTATAATTTTCAGTCTTGTTGTCGTTTGTTGAAGCCCAGCCCAAGATTTATACAGTGATACGGACCAGAAAGTTAGCATAAGGCGACAATCTATTTTAATTTAATTAATATTAATTATATAGCCGATGTTTCTGGACTAAACATGTTTAACAACCAACAAATAGTTTGCATTCCTCGCGAAGTCGTTAACGGTAGGCTATCAAGTTAATATTATGAATTAGAAAAATGTTACGTAGTATTTTTTAATATATTAAGTTTCTCTTATATTAGACTATATTAATCATAAATTATATTAATTTTAATAATAATTGATGTAATAATGTAAAGAATCTTCAATATGTGTAATTAATAAATATACAAATTTATTAACGCAATTTTAACAAAAATTACAACTTATTTGTGCATTGTATTATCTATTTATCTTTTTAGTGTTAATTAATTCAAATAACTTTATTAGTTTTGCTTGGTTAGCAATCATATGTTCATGGGTGAACTGGTTAGAATCCTACCAAGATATAAATTTGACTCTATTGTGAATACTTTTATATAAATGTTTTGAGGTTATATGTGGGTTCAGAAATATCCCACAATTTATTTTCTCCACTAATTTTCAAGATAAGTGTAACGAAAGTTTGCCGTTAACTTGATATCTCACAAGTTTTTAATCTCGCATCACAATAATCTATTGGCAATCGATTCACTATAGACAATTTAAATTAATATCTCTTTATATTTTTTTATTTGTTAATAGATTCTTTTTTAATACGCCTAATTCTTTACCAGATAATATCTATTTTATATTTTCTCAATTTTATTTTGTTTTCAGCAGATGAAGGCATGAAACCAGTCGCCGAATTCTCCACGTAAACCTCGCGGGCATAGTTAAAGCGCGTGCAGCAACATCATAGAGGTAGGTGACACGTGTCATCACCGCAGACGCTCACCGCAATACCCACCTACCCCGCACGGCCCCCAAACCAATCCCCCTTATATTCATCCTTGCGCTATAGCGCTATCACTTTGACTTCATACTTCACACTCTCTCAGTCTTCCAAGGGGTGCTCTGAGGTAAAAACAAGCGTTTCCTTCTTCTCTTTTCATCTGAAATGGTATCTAATGAATCTGCATCTTATCCGTTTTGTTTGATCTTTTTGATTGGCTTCAATCTCCTGATTTTCTATTGTTTTCGCTAAATTTGGTCTGCTAAATTAGTTAGTGATTGGATCGGATCGATTTAGGTTTGATCTGTGAAGTTGCAGCTGATATTTACGCATACCTATCTCACGTAGCTTTATCTTTGTTTGTTGATTTGAGCTGGGTGTTGTTAACGTTGAAAACTGGATAACTCGTAACCATAGGATTATGGGTGGATTGGCGATTTCTTCTGTAATTTTTATCTGATTGGGGAGATAAAAATTAAAACTGTTGTGTTTCTTTCGATTTTTTGTGGGTTGGTAATGAAACTGAGAAATAGAAGGTTGGGTTGTTAATGTTAGGAAGTATGTCGCTAGTTGCACTTGCGAAGTGTTAGGATAAATTTTGTTTTGGGTTTATTGCCCGCAAACCGCACACCCTTGTCAGACAAAACAGTGGAAGGGTAAATCTTTGTGACTGGGAGGTCTTTTAGGTGGGAGGATTATGCCTAACTCCCACACTGTGGCTGCTAGGGGTCCTTACTCACAATCTCTGGCTCAGTAACCAACTGACCTGCCCGTGCTGCTTGTTTGTTTTGGGTTTATTGCCCTCTAACCCCACACCCTAGTCAGACAGGATAGTAGGGGGGTAAATCTTTGTGACTTAGTGGCCTTTAGGTGGAAGGATCATGCCTAACTCCTACACTGCAGCTGCTAGGTTTCGGTATTGTGTCCTTACTCACAATCTCCTGCCTAGTAACTAACTGACCTATCCGTGTGGCTTGTATGTTTGGAAAGACTGAAATTGCACTTGTGTCTGTATTATGGCTTCTCTGATATGTCAGACTTGCTCTAGTTTGGAATGCTTTTTTGTTATGAATTACATTCTTATTGTGGGTTTGCAGTTTTAATTGTGTTTAGTAGAACTTCTCTTGCTCGTGCGAGGTGCTTTACTGAGATGTAGTATTTCACTTTGATCATCTTATCTGTTGAGCTTTATATTTAGCTGCTACATGATGGCCCTTATTCATGTTTACTTGGTAACAGATTCTTGTTATCTTAACTCTTTAGATCACAAACAAAAATGGTGAAGGGTGTCGCAGTTCTTAGCAGCAGTGAAGGTGTCAGCGGCACCATTTTCTTCAGCCAAGAAGGAGATGGTAACCCTGGTTTCGATTTTTTAAATGGTGCATATATATGGTCTTTTGTTGAACTCTGAATAGTTTTGTTTTCTAAATGTCTTAGGTCCAACCACAGTCACTGGAAACGTTTCGGGTCTCAAACCTGGTCTTCATGGCTTCCATGTCCATGCCCTAGGTGACACAACAAACGGATGCATGTCTACTGGTAACTAACTATCTGAAAGACTGGTGACCAATAATGAATTGGCTGTTAGGTTATTTGTGTTCAGTTACTTTTTGTAACGTGTCAAATCATATATATGTGCAGGACCACATTTCAATCCTGCTGGAAAGGAGCATGGAGCTCCTGGAGACGATAACCGCCATGCTGGTGATCTTGGAAACATCACGGTTGGAGAAGATGGTAGAATGTCTTTCTTTAATTGTTGATATATCATTTAGTCATCCCATAATATATCACATCAACTTGTTGCAAACTATGACCTTTTGCCTAGGAGGTTTTGCACATGTTGAGTATATGTAATCTCTGAAGGTGACTGTTCTAAGTCTCTCAGCTTTTAACACTTAAGTTCTGTGCCCTGTTAGCTATAAAAGAAATTTCCATCCCCATTATGATTTTGCACTTCTTGAAAAAATAGTGGCAATGAAGATACCTGTTATGCCTTTTTTGCCTTCCTTCCCCCCCCCCCCCCCCCTGCGTAGGGAATTGCTATTCGGTGTTTGTTAACATACTATAATTCTCTTTTGAGTCTTCACTACACAAATTCTATGCGTTGAAAGTTTGCAGTGTCTACTTTACTTCTGACAATTATATCAAAATGTTTCAGGTACTGCTTCAATCACCATCACTGACAAGCAGGTGAACCACCTTGTTTTAGCTGGAGCTAAATTATGCTAAAATTAAACATGCTTTGAATTTATTGTTGTTTGCACATCTCTTAAATGTTATTAAAATTGTTCAGATTCCGCTTACTGGAGCAAATTCTATTATTGGAAGAGCTGTTGTTGTTCATGGTGATCCCGATGATCTTGGTAAAGGTTAGTTTCCCCAACCCTCATTCACCATGTTATGTTATGTGTTTGTTTTTAATTATTATATATATCTTATACTGAGATTCTTTTTTATCTCGCTTCAAGTATTTTGCGGTAATTGTTGATGAGGGTAATGATGCCACACAACGTTGTCCAGACCATGCTAGCATTTTTAATCACTTTAAATTATAAGAATATGGTTTAAACATCACTAGAAATTTATAGAAACCACAGAACTATTGATTGCAAACAGGCTGGTTGGGGACTATTAAATAGTGGGATGGAACAATCCACTCTAATTAAATCTGTAGAGCGAATTAAAACATTTTCTTTCTCCATTTCTATCAGTTTGGTGCTCCTTTTTGTCAACGAGGAGTGGTTTTGATATGTATGTAAATATTTGTTCTTGTTGCTTTAGGTGGCCATGAGCTCAGCAAAAGCACTGGAAATGCTGGCGGGAGGGTTGCCTGCGGTAAGCATTCCCAAATTTTATGCTGCACTTTTTGAAATTTCTTTTTAAAAATAAATTTAATGAGACAGGGGAAGTGGGATTTGAACCAAGCCCTCCTGCTTGAAAACTGGGTGTAGTTTAGCATCAATCGAACTACACCCTAAAGCCCTTTGCAATCAGGTCTATGTCTAAGTATCATTCTATTCTTATTTGTTGCATTTGTTCATCAATCACCCTAAAGCCTTTCTGTTATCAGTTTAATCTGAACATTAACTGCTGGCAGTGGATTTAAAATCAAAACTATATTGCTTAATTCCTTAACATAGATGTACATGCCTCAAATTTATTGCACTAGCACATGGTGAGGAATTTCTCATTTTTGCATAGTGCACTCACTGGTAACTCTCCCAAAAGTAATTCTTGCGGGATGATACTAATACAACCGAGCCACAACTGAGCCTCATCCAGGGCAACGCTCCTAAGCATAAAAGATTTTTTTTTAAAAGTACGATGTATATGCTAGTATATATATATACCTTTGATTTATGGGAAAGCATGCAACTATTGCCTGAAGGTGTGCTCTAGTGAAGCTTGCCTTGTTGAACCTAGGTTGTTCATAATTGACCGATTCAAACCAAAAAGGCCAATAGACAGCTCCCACAACGAGTTGAACTTGGAATCTTATGGTTACCAAGTAACCAAAAAGGCCAATAGACAGCTCCCACGACGAGTTGAACTTGGGATCTTATGGTTACCAAGTCAACTATCTTAACAAGTTGGTTGGGGTTGCCCCTATTTTAGTATATACCAATTCAGGATTTCATGTAAGCCCTCTTCCCATTCTTAATCACTTCTCTAAACTACCTTCATTGCCATTTTGTGCAGGTATCATTGGCCTGCAGGGTTAAGGTGTGATTTGCTTATGAAGTCAGCCATGGCAGAGAGGAAAAAGCTTGAATAAAGGAATCATTTTGTGCAGTGCTTTTTCTGTGTTTTTGAACTTCATGCCTTGACCAACTCTTATGGGGGATAGAAACTTTGATATGTATTCACTGTTTATCGTACTTCATTTTGCCTAATTACTATCTTAATAATAAGTTGGTTTGTGAGAAGTTGGTGCCTTTTGTGACCTCCAAATTTTATTCTCCAATTATGTTATCAACACTATAAGGTCAGGGGTTTAGCATGCTAATGCCACTTCTTAATTAAGTCTAAATAGTCCAAACTCGAAAGTTGATTTTAAAAATCGAAGTTCAAGTTAGGTTTGAATTTAACTAAGAGCATTGTTATCAGTGGTTGCAGTTATTGGGGAGTTTTTATTAATGCGATTAGAAAAAAGAAAATGAAAGAGAGGAAAAAAAGACAAATATGAATTATTAAAATAATAAAATTAGAAAAGATGCGCGCCTTACGCCCCCACCTGTCACTTGGCGTGTGCACTACACGTGCCAGAGTGGGCATGCTCTGCCGCACTGTTACGTTCCAAGCTCTCCACTCCCTTTGCTTGACATGACCTATGCGTAATGAAATTCGTTTACACCCGAAAAAAATTGTTTTGTTATTCAATATTAAATCTCAATTATATAATGTGTGTATGTGTGTGTGTGTGTATATATATATATATATATATATATATATATATATATATATATATATATATATATTTGCATATCGTTCTTGTATTATGGTTTTTCTATAGGAACTATGTTCCTAGATTACTAGATAACTTTTTGCTAAATTTTTAATAATAAAAATATAAATATAATTTTTCTATTTATAATTAATTACTTCTGAAATTAGAAAATAGTAAAGAGAAAATTTTCAACTTATTCAGCCTTTGGGAGTGTGTTTGAAGCGAGAGTGTTCTTAATTTTAAGATAAGATACAAATAGTAACTTATCATTTCAATCTCATTACCTTCATTATTATTACTATTTATTTTCGTTCTTAAACAAACGTCTTTTCACAATTCTAATGGTCACCGCTCTATTATAATCTCATGTGCTCCAATTTGGCCGACCGTTCTATTATAATCTCATGTGCTCCAATTTGGCCGACGCTGTTCTTCCAAAGTGACCAAATGGGCAATGACCCACTGAGCATAAATGCATAATGAATTATGCTCATGTAGTAATTTGACAGGCATTGCATTTGGTCAACTTCGTTTAATTTCTGCATAATACACTGAAAAAAATAAACGAATTAAAAAGATTATGTGCAACAAATTTAGTGGAGAAAGTATCTTTTAATACAAGAATAATATTTCACATACTCACCAAGGTTTCGAGACCCGACACCTATGTGTTTTTAGGTGAATGTGCAAAAAAAGTTCCCATTTATAGAGGAGGGAAATGGTGGCTAACAGCCAAGCAAGCAATGTCACCTACCAAAACCAAACCTAACCTACCATCATATCATATGGTGTAAAAGAAGTCATTCTCATGGCAAATAGATAGAAAACGTGGAGAGGGATTTTCCACCTAATTTTCTCAGGCCATGGTTGGATTTCAAGTCAGCCACTGGCCCAGTGCTTTTATGAATGATTTCTACCATGCATACTTCTTATTTCTACTCTTTTACTTTTATTCTCTGACAGTAACAATAAATAATTAACTATTTTTATTATGCGGGTCTCAAATTAAAGAAAATGTCAAAATTAAAAGTAGTATTTTTCTTTTATAAATTTATGGTGTTTTGCAGTTTCTAACTTTATGTCCTTATTTTCAATTCATTAATGGCTTGAGGCCCCATCTCCCCCATTTGGCAACTTCAAGCTCATGGTTCCTTATCCTTGTTTGGCTGAGGGACTTTGGTCCCTTTAGGCTAAGGGACTCTTAGCGAGCTATTAATGTAATCACTTATGAATCACGGTAATTAAACTGGTTATTCTTGCCCACTTAATAATAACATAAACTTCATAAAGATAAAATAAACTTTTTATCTCTAACAATTATCACTCTCGGATTAAATAACCAAAATTACATATTTATTTTTTTTATACAATATTGATAAATTATTTTATAATACCATGATTTAATTAAAAAAAACACACACACACACACACACACACACACATATATATATATATATATATATATATATATATATATATATAACATGTCAAAGTGACTAATATAGAGTGATAATTATAACATGGTTCTATAAAAACAAATTGCAATGTTTTGTCATTTCCTTTACTGACACCTAGCATGTGGATGAGTCTGGAAAACAGTAGAATTGCCATTTTGTTTTACCTATTCTTATTATTTCCCCTAATAAAATCCACTTTTTAAACTACATTAAAGTCAATTAATCTTAGCTCCAAAAAAATGTCAATTAATCAATTTGAAGTAGTCACAACTATTAATTTGGAAATGACTAAGGTGTGCATGGTATTAAAAAGTTATGAATTACATTTTTCCGTGAATAAGAGTCAAAAGACATTTTGACATTTTTATAAATGATTTATGTCAAGTCGCTGACAAAATTCCACGTCAGAAATTCAAAAAGTGAGCGGTCAGGATTCATCATCATCCTCGTCAATATTGAAGTCCAAAACGCCGTCTCTTTACCAACCCAAACGCTGACTCCCACCTACTGAAACTCTCTCTCTCATTCCTACCCACTTTCGCAATATAAACTCCCGCACCGCATCTACCCCCACCCCCACCCCCAACCCCCCACCTGACATATATATACACAATTACACACACATATATATAATATATATATTATATGCATTTATGCATATGCATTTTGCTTTGGACTCGTAGAAGCGTCATCTCTGCATTTTTTCTCTCTCTGACTCCGCGTAAAAATGGAGTTGGTAAGTCCATAGCAGCCTGGTTTCCGCTAGTCTCTTTCATTTTTGTTAGAATTGCTTTTGTTGAATTGGTTGTTGGTTGCTTAAATTGGAGAATTGATGATTTTGTTTTATTATTTTTTAAGCTTTGTTTTACCTAACTTTCTCGGTAGATTAAGACATTGTTGAGTTGTGTTTTTGTTTTTTTTTTTTCCTAACTGCGATGGAAAAACAATGAAGGTTGTGGATTCCGGCGTTAGTAGGATGGAGGGGGCGAGGAAGAACCCGACTCTCATTTGTGCGCCGATAATGGCGGACACGGTGGATCAGATGCTGAATCTAATGCGGACGGCGAAGGCGAGCGGAGCTGATCTCGTGGAAATTCGATTGGATAGCTTGAAGAGCTTCAATCATCGTCCCGATATCTCGACGTTAATTCAGCACTGCCCGTTGCCTACTCTGTTCACTTACAGGTTTTCGAGATTTTTTTTCTTTTGTTTTTTTTTGTTGCTGTCGTAATTATGCGCATATTATCTCATCTTGAATTCCTGGTTGAGGTTTTTTTAATTTACCAGTGTAGCACGAAATGATGAAGATAATGTTAAAAAAGTTGGAAAAAAAATGAGAGCCTTTGCTTAATAAGAGTTTCTCTTCATTTAGTAAAGTTAGACTAGGAGAATAAAAGCAGGAGGAGCTGTAAAATTGAAGACAGGGGAAAAGGAAATTGATACTCTTACCCAGTCAAGAGCAATCTGTTGTTACATTATTACCATCTGCCTCCTCTGTAAATTTTCAAAAAGGAAAGAAAAAAAAAACAGATAAATTGAAGAATATCCAGAGGAAGAGAAAGGGGTGTTGTATACTGACCTTTAAATGGAATGACCTCTGCCCAAATCTGAAATCTGAACTTCACATCATTAATAGTTGTTCTCAACAGAAATTGACAAGACAATGGTCCCCCTATTTGATGCCTGTGGTTTTATTATCCTTGTCAGTGCAAAATTAAAAGCAACAGAAAGTAGGAAGAAAGAAACCGCGTTGATTAGTTTTTACAAATAACATTAATTACCAAAATGTTTGGAATTATCTGAAAAATCAACATTTAGTACTTAGATGCCATATTTCTTCAGTTCTTTGTAAAGCTGAAAATCATCTACTTATTCAAGCTAGCAAAATGTGATAAGTCCAAATACGTGCGAAGATACAACCTTAGTAACTGTTCTATAAAGTGATGTCTTATGGCCTCAACTCTTGTGTGGTTTATTCAAAACAACAAAGAAATTTTAAAAAAAATGTAGTAACTGTTGTCTGCTGTTAGCAAGTACTACTGCTCGTTGGTAAACTGTGTATATATTTACTGTATATTACAAGTACACTGGAAGGGAACCTATATATACAAGCTAAAGACTACACAATAGCACATAATTCAAACTTCAAACTAAGGGTTGAGTTAAGTCCTTGCAAGATATGGTAACAGAAAGCTTTATGAAGCTAATATTTTTTGGTGTTGCCTATGGCACGTTAGTTGGTAGCCATGGGATTATGAACAAGGAAATTTATTTAACGATCATAAGAAGTTGAAGTGGGAAAGTTGAAAGGTTTTTGTAGCATGGTTTGACTTCTTTCATCACTGCACTGAGGTTATGGGTTATACATTATAGTATTTTTACTGCATTAGTGCGTTCACATTGCTGAATTCTTGCAAAACTTTTCTAATTCCTTGCACTTATGTAGGCCGGTATGGGAAGGTGGTATGTATGATGGTGATGAAACTAGCCGATTGGATGCACTTCGTTTAGCAATGGAGCTGGGAGCTGATCATATAGATGTTGAACTCAAGGTAACATAGCATTCCTTCAATTGCTCCATCATCGATTTATTGCATATCTTGAAAAAGTATTTATGAGTTTGGTATAGTGGAAAATGCAAGGGAATAAGTTATGTGTATCTACAGGTCAAAAGGCTTTATTTTTCCTTCTTTGATGCTCAAACAGAAACAATTCTCTTGTTTGCTTAATTAGAAGTCAACGCTTTAATTTATTGACAAACTAGTACAATGTTTTACATATATACTCTACTTCTAACAAATGTTCCCTCTAATGAGATGTCATAAACTTTACCTGCTTTCCTCTCTTATGTGCCAGGCTATTCACGAATTTAACAGTTCTCTAAATGGAATTAGGCCTGGAAAATGCCAAGTCATAGTTTCATCTCACAATTATCATAACACACCATCAGTTGAGGAGCTTGGGGATCTTGTAGCAAGGATACAAGCATCAGGAGCTGACATAGTGAAAATTGCAACCACTGCATTGGATATCATTGATGTAGCACGCATCTTCCAAATTACTGTACACTCTCAAGTAAGAGGCATAAGCAGTGGAACATGTTTTCTGATTTGAACATGATCTCTGGTTTTGGAGTGTGATATTCCTATCAGAGATTGAGTGTCCCCACTCTATATGATGAAATCTTTTTAATTTTATGGACATTCTTGGTGTTATTTTTATCTTCGCTCTTTTCCTTTTTCATATGGAAGGGTGGGTGGTTCTCAAAATTCATATTTTAAAGTGGTTCATTTGATGAGAATCAGGCTATCTCATCTTTTTTCTGTTAAGAATATAAGAGGGGTTTTGCTTTACTTGTATCTATCTCCAATAAAATGTTCATTATTAGCATGTATGTGTGTGTATGAATTTTATTAAGTTCCATGATGAACACTGTATCTTTGCTGTTATTCCTATTCAACAAAGTTTTTACAAGATCTAGTCCATTCTCAGGTGCCAATAATAGCTATGGTCATGGGAGAGAAGGGTTTGATGTCTCGCATACTTTGCCCAAAGTTTGGTGGCTATCTAACATTCGGTACTCTGGAAGCGGGAAAAGTATCAGCTCCTGGGCAGCCAACTATTCAGGATCTTTTGGATTTGTACAATTTCAGGCAGTTAGGACCTGATACCAGGATATTTGGCATTATTGGGAAACCTGTTAGTCATAGCAAATCACCTTTATTGTACAATGAAGCTTTCAAATCAGTTGGATTCAACGGAGTTTTTGTACATTTACTGGTAGATGATATTGCAACTTTCTTCCAGACCTATTCATCTTTGGATTTTGCCGGTTTCAGGTTCGCTCTTTGAATATTTTATATAATTATAGCTATTAAGTGTATCATCAATTCATGCTTTGGTTGTGTCACACTCTCTCAGATGCACTCATGCACGTGCACTCACAAACTCGCTCAGATAACCCCTCATGATTTCATTCCAATAGTGTCTTATGTTGATCCTTGTATAGCAGTCATGGTATCTGTTTTTATTTAGTTCTAGTCATCTGTACATATTTACTCTATCCCTTACCGTCTCTAAATGATATACAGAGGCGGGGGAGATTTCAGCTGTATTATTGTATATTGATGCAACTTTGCATTTTTCAGCTGTACCATTCCTCACAAGGAGGCTGCCCTTGAAACATGTGATGAAGTTGATCCAGTTGCAAAGGTAGTTGACATTATTTTTGCTAAAGGAACAATTTTTCTTTATGTACTAACCATTTCCTGCATTGCATTCAATTTGATTTGTCTTGAATGCCCTTCAGTCAATAGGGGCTGTAAATTGCATTATAAGGAGACCTACAGATGGGAAGTTATTTGGTTGCAATACAGATTATGTTGGTGCTATCTCTGCTATTGAGGATGGCCTGCGAGGTTTATCATCTACCATCTAAAAAGTGAGGTCCTCAATAGATCTTAGAGTTTGATGTTTGAATTTCCAACATCTTTTCAGGTTTGTATCATACCCCAGTTGGCTCTTCACCCTTGGCTGGTAAACTATTTGTGGTAATTGGTGCTGGTGGTGCTGGAAAGGCGCTGGCTTATGGTGCAAAAGAAAAAGGAGCTAGGGTGGTGATCGCTAACCGTACATATGGTTAGATCCTGATTTCCTTTGCACTGTTGTTTATGCTACTGCTAATCTGTTACCATCACATTAGCAGCCCAATAATATTAATTCAAAGTGAATGTCTTTTGATAAATCGTATATAATGTACTATGATTTAATTATTTCCTTGTTTAAAGGTCGAGCCAAAGAGCTGGCTGATTCAATTGGAGGACAGGCTTTGTCTCTTTCCGAGCTTAGTAGTTTCCATCCAGAAAAAGGCATGATTCTTGCAAACACCACCTCCATCGGGATGCAACCAAAAGTTGATGAGACACCAGTTGCTAAGGTTTGCCTAATTACATAGCCATTTTATATCAACATGTCTAATTGGTACTCCGTCCCCCTCTTATTGACCGCGAACTGAGCATGATGTATTTCTGCAGGAAGCTTTGCAATACTATTCCCTTGTCTTTGATGCTGTCTATACCCCAAAGATAACTAGATTGTTGAGAGAAGCCGAAGAATGTGGATCGAAAATTGTTACTGGAGTAGAAATGTTTATTGGGCAAGCATATGAACAATATGAAAGGTTCACAGGATTGCCTGGTAAGATAAAATTCATATAATGCTGCACTTCTGGTTTATTACTATCCTCTCTGGGCAAGCCCTGATTATATCTTTTTCCTTTTGTTTTTTCTCCCCGATGCAATGGCAGCTCCAAAGGAACTATTTAAAAATATCATGGCAACATATTGAAAGCAAGCGTGTGCCGGCTTCACTATCATGTCCTCACTAATCCCATTTATTTAACCGCAAAATGTTTGTGTTCCTTGATAATCATGTTATGTTCTTAGCCTATATTTTCTAGTGTCCGTCACTTGTACCACATTTAAACTGTTTGCATCTTTTAGGACATGTCTTATGAAACTTTGGTTAGTCTCTGGCAGGAAAAAAAAACCCCAAAAAAGAAAAAAATTGGAATATTTCTTGGCGTTGTTAGGCTCATGTACTACTTGATTCTTTGGCAACTGCTGCTTAGCAGGGGAGGACATTGCCACAAATCGTTCACTTTCTAGTTTTAAACATCAAGAACTTGTATGTTAGTATGGCCATTGTAGGCAATCGTACTGCTGTAGTGGGAATTCTTAGTGATAAAAGTATGATTCAGTTCATTTAATATCTTAAATATATATACAAAATTTGTGATGTGGATCCTGGTTGCATAAATTTGTTTGTTTGTTTGTTTGTTTGTTTGTTTGTTTTTTTTGTTTTTTTTTTTTTAAAAAATATGGGCTTACAATTTTAATTTTCAATTGGTTCTAGGTCTGAATATGTTCAAATGTGCAGTCTGGACAATTCTTGTGCAGGTTGAAAAAGATTAAAAATAAGTTCTATACCTTTTTAAGTATGGGATCATGGGAGTTAGATATGGTCTGATTCTAATTAGGACATGAATACCAAACTTAGGTTGTGAAAGGTATGTGTTATGGTAATCATAATGTGAAAGCTACGGGTCTTTTTTTTTTTTTTTTTTTTTTTTTTTTTTTTTGTGGTTAAATCAAATTCAATATATTTTAAAAAGTTTGATATGTGTACATTTAGAGAGTTTAGGATTTGAATTATTTCATAGGATTTATAGGAGAGTGGAGATGTTTTTGATAGAGTGAGTGAATGAAGATCTCTTTTCGTCCTCAACCATGGAGCCTTTTATAGTAGAAATGGTAGTACTTGTATTTATGCTATATGACTTCTAATGGTAATTGTGCAATATTGGTGGGATTGATGATTATTTTCGTAAGAAAGTAGGATTGGTGGGATGACACCTTGAGTAGTGTATGATTTAGGGTCCATTTGAAAACTTATAAAATGACTTTTGATGAAAAATGAAGTTAACCAAAAACACTTATTCTAGTCAAAGAAAAAAATATTTATTTTGACAAAAAATGTCTTTGAGATTATTACTTGGAAGACATTTTCTTAATCCCTCCCTCACTTCCCATCTCTTAGTGGTGTCAAATGAGTGGACCGCTCTATCATTTGCCCATAGGTTAGATAATGTATGTTATGAGTTAAAATAATGTACGGAGTAGTTTATAAGTTATAAAAATGTATGGTACAACACTGGAGTTGCGGAAGAAACAATTGAGAGGAAAATGCGGGTCGTGAAAAAAAAAAAAAAAAAAAAAAATTTTTGGTCCTACTGTTATTGGGGCATTGTCAATTTTAGTCCACTTCATTAATTTTTGCCACATTGCGGCCAGTCTTATTTAGTTCTTACCACTTTTATCCACCGTTAAAATTGTTGTCAAATAACCGTCCAAAACATGGGTATTTTCGTATTTTTATGCTTTGATCTTCTCATTACCATTTGCAGTGGTTTTCCTTATACATTTTCATCCAATGAAGAGGTCCGGCGAAAGCCATGGGTTTGTAATGTGGCTCACATGTCTTTCGTCAGACATCTTCATTGGATGAAAATGTGTAAGGAAAACCACTGCAAAGGAAGAAAGGAGATGACCAAAGCATGAAAAGACAAAAAATACCCCTGTTTTGGATGGCCGTTTGATGAAAATTTTAAAGGTGGACTAAAAGTGGCAAGGACTAAATAAGACTGGTCACATTGTGACAAAAATTAATAAAGTGGACTAAAATTAACAATGCCCTAATAACAATAGGACCAAAAATGGAAATGACTCCAAAAAAAACAAAACAAAAAAAAAAAAAAAAAAAAAAAAAGACCCATGTCGTGCAATTCCTCTTTTGAGGCAGAGAGTTGTTTTTTTTGAACTTGTACTCGGACTGTTTCGTTTGGTTCAGTTTAGTTTCTTGCAATTTCGTGTTGTGGAAGAGAAATGGATTTTGAAGTGTTTGATGGCGTGAAATTTCAGAAGGCGGAAGCGGTTGCGAGGTTTAATCGGTTTCGAATGATGACGAAGACGTTGCAGTTTTTGGAAGTGATTGTCGCTTTGATGTTGGTTTCCTGGTCCGATTCTATACTTGAGTTCTGGGAGTTTTGAAGTTTTCCTGCGACTTTCTGGTTGAACTGCGGGTTTACATCTACAATTAGTACAATTCCATTCGTCATCGGCAATTCCATTATTGTTTCATTAGTCATGCTCTGTCGCCAAACGAACGCTAGTTGCAACGATGCCCGATTTTTGCGGCGAATAAATTAGTCGCAAGTCGCAACAAAACTCAACCGCCATTCGTCTCCTCCGAAGCGTTCACTCTTCTGCCCCAGCCGGAGACAAATGAAGTAGATAGTTTGCTCGGAGAGCATGGTTCAAAAATCGTAATGCACCAAACTTTTGACCTCGATGAAAATGGCCACGAAGGAAATCGAGAATTTCCAAAGGAAACTGTCGAAGAAGCTGAAGCGAGCGATTGTGTTGAAGCCTAAGAGAGTGCTCCGACGATCTGAGACGGATATGAAAGAAGAATTGAAGAAAACTGGCCGGCACACAAGAGAAGAAGAAATACGGGGAAAAACAAAAGTGATAATAGACAAAGTCTTTGCTTAAAATGGAGTTTGGCATAAAAGTTACTGAAAAGACAAAAAGTATTCAAAATATGAAATTTTTAGTGTTAAATGGTTAAAATGATGGTATGAGAATAAACGTGAAATTACTGAAAAAGACAATAAATTTGTATTAACTCTCTATCGTATTATGCATTTCAATTGAACACACAGAAACACATAAAATTAGTTATCTAGAAATAATTTTTCAAAAAAAATATCTTTCAAATTTATAAACAGACCTTTATTGCCTTCATTTCCTTCACGCTACTTTGACTATATTAATTTTGTGGATTAAACCCGCAAATATATATTTTGGGCTATTGTCGCCTTTGGGCCTATTGGGATGTTGGGTCTATGCCATCAATATGTGTAAGAGCAACCACATTTGTGTTTTTTTTCAAATAAAAAAATCAAAGTTTGAGGTTGAAAATTGATGGGAGAGGAGGTTTTTTCTTATAGTAATGGCTTGGGTGTAGGAAGGGTCTGATCTAAGACTATGCGACTCGAATATCTTATTAGGAATTTATATGCCTAATTAGAATATAGGTAACTACTTAAATTATCTTATTATGAATTTATATGCCTAATTAGAATATAGGTAACTACTTAAATTTAGAAAAGAGTTTATTACCGAAATGGTTCATTGACTATAGTAAAATTATCAATTTGGTCATTAATTACTTTTTGATCAATTTAGTCCCTCAACTTTAAAAATATTTACCAATTTGGTCCTCCGTTTGTTTTATTGTTAGACATCCGTTAACTCGGGACCAAATTGGTAATTTTCCAGAGAAAATGGTGCATGTGATGATCGAAATGGTCCATTGACTATAGCAAAATTATCAATTTGGTCCCGTGTTAACAGATGTCTAACGGCAAAACAAACGGAGAACCAAATTAGTTAAGATTTTCAAAGTTGAGAGACTTAATTGATCAAAAAATAGTCAATGACCAAATCGATAATTTCGCTATAATCAATAGATCATTTCAGTAATTAATTAAGCCTACCATAATTAAACTATCCTTATAGTAAATATGAGTTTTGCCCACACAACGAAATCCCTAGCCCCAAGCACCCATACCTGTTCCGACAAGACAGTTGATGGGTAAATCACAGTGACTTAGCGTTCTCTTGGGTGAGAGACCAGTGCAGGATATAACTCGCACATTGTGATTGTCAGATCTTGATATAGTGTCTTTGTCCATAATCAACGACATGAGTATTGACACTTTCAATATGAGTTACCTCCATGACTCATATCTTATTCTTCCCAATTGACTTGATGACAATAGTATACCATCATTCCATAGCAAACCTTATGTTTATTTTTTTTATTTATTGTTTTTTACTCCATAATTTTGAGACTATTACCTTAATGGTCAATAACTCAAAAATCATGGTTGTGTGGTTGTGTGAGGAGTTAAAGTCTACTTTTGCATGTTGTAATGGAAAAATAGTATTTGATTATAATTTTGATTCCATGTTCATGTTTGATCTAAGCACCATATATATATATATGATAGGTCAAAATGGTTGAATTATGGCATGTGTTTGGTAGATGATTAGATTCACAACTTAATGGGAAAAAAAGTAAAATATGTAGACTATTTTTAGTGAAAATCTAATTAATGTAAATGGGAGTGATGAAGGCAATAGGAAAAGTGGCCAAGTGTTCCATGATAGCTCATAGGAAGAGTGGCCAAGTGTTCCATGATAGTCATGGAGTTTCACTTGGTGATTTTCAACGGAGACTTAAGATCTCGAAGAGTATAAGTGCAGAATTACATACTATTTTTCATGGTATGATGCTTGCATGAAGTAAGAATGATCGCGATATAAATGTTGAGAGTGACATGAAAGTAGCTATAGAGAAGATAACGAAAGGAGAGACTGTTAGAAACCCCTCGTTTTATATCGTGTTTACCCTTCGTGAGCTTATTATGAGGAATTTGAGTTGTCGTTTAGTCTATATTTATAGGGAAACAAATGTTTGCACAGATAGAATGAAAACACGCGATGACCTAGGGCTTCTTCGTTTGATTGTTCTGGACGCTCTTTTTTGTGGTGTTTGACATATGTTGTTAACTGAATGCGTTTGTGTGCCTCGACCACAATACCTATAGCTTCGTTCGACTTTAACGTATTTGGAAAGAATAGTTGAATGGACTAAAACATGACGAGTAAAAGTACACGAATGAATAATTAGTACTCCGTAAGTGATGTTTAAAAAGAAAATACGGAAGTAACGAGAATGTAGGTTAAGTTAGACTTACGTACTCTAAGTCAACACTCTTCGATCCAACCCGATCTTAATGGGCTGGCCCATAAACGGCCCAGCCCATTTGCCATCTCTTGCCAAACCAAGAGCAAGTAAACTCTATTAATCTAGTTTGAGCTAAACTTTTCAGTCATCCAAATTTCAATCAAACCCTAGAAAGCCAATATTCATAGCAAAGTGTAGGTAATCGAACAGTTCGCGTTCTGCTTCGTTTGCGACGTCTGGTGGAGGATTGGAGCCTCGTTTTCACTTTCCCCGTTCTCTGAGTCAACGCCCTCTTCCTACTGTAAGCTATCATTTGTTTTTTTCTTGCTAAATTTCGGAGTTTTTACTGTACGTAGTTGTCGTTTCCACGTAAAATGCTAGGTTTTCTCTTTCATTTATGTTTTTTAATTTTTTTTTTTTAAAAATTCTTATGCCATTTTTTACTTTTATATGATTTGATCTTTGGCGAATAAGTAAAAAATAAATAATTTAGGTTGGGGTGAAATGTATGTGCGCCGTGTATGGTGTTGACCTTCCTTGATTATGCCGCCATTTAACCTTTGTGTTTTAGGCGAGAAGTGCTTGGACTTGGGTTTTGCATTGCTTTATTGCATGTCTCTTTGGAATGGAAATGGTGATAAAAAGGATTCTTTTGTCTATTATTGAAAAACCCTTTTGTGATTTGTATAATGTGTAATGCAATTGGTAGAATTTGGTTTTTTACTTTACTAGCTTGACCATTTCTGATTTAGTTGATGCATGAAGTTTCTTGTTTTTACCTGTCACCTAGAGCTAGATTGTACTCATCAGGAAAATATTAATTATGGATTATGTATGATTGAACAGATTACTGCTTATTGCAATTTTTAGTTTAAACTTTTCTATGGATAGTAACTTTCATTATACTTGGCAATAATTTTTGATAAAATCGTTGGATTTGAGCACATTGTTCTTTGTGACTGCCCGCTTTGTTGTGTCCTTGTCACATTAGGACTTGCCGGATTATATTTCTCAAAATAATTATGGATGTTATGCTCTAATGAGTAATATATGCAATGATTATACATTTCTGTATCCGTGAAGATCTTGAAATGGTTGGGGGCCTAGAGGTGGTTTTTGGCTACATGATCACTTTCTCTGTGGCACAGAGACAGGAAAGAATGATTTCAAATCATTGCACATATAAGGACTAGTTCAAGTGGATTGCTGACTTAAACTGGGAGTTAACATTACAATTTACAATTACTTTGCAGGGACACTTGAACATCAAACATTGCATCATGTATGCAGATTTTTACCTGTCAAGTGAGTGAAACGAATGCTTGTTAATTGGAGGTGTTGCTTGACTGATTTTTTATGATGGAGTGCAACAAAGAAGAAGCTATCAGGGCCAAAGAAATTGCAGAGAAGAAGATGGAAGGGAAAGATTTTGTGGGTGCTCTTAAGATTGCATCCAAAGCTCAGAGGCTCTATCCTGATCTGGATAACATTGAGCAGATGATTTTGGTTTGTGATGTGCTTTGTGCTGCAGAGAACAAGATATGTGGAAATGAGAGTGATTGGTATGATATTCTTAAGGTTGACCCAACAGCCAATGGTGCAACCGTCAAAAAACAATACCGTAAGTTTGCCCTCTTACTTCATCCTGATAAGAACAAGTTTCCTGGTGCTGCAGATGCTTTTAAAATGATCGGTGAAGCTCAAAAGGTGCTCTTGGATTACGACAAACGTGCACTGTTTGACAAGAAACGTATTTCTCTAGGAAAATCATTTGTACCAATGCACCAGTCAAGCAGGCAATCCAAGGCACAAAGCAGTTCTAATTTTGCTCCAAAGTCCGGGAACCAGCCGCACCAGCAACCACGAAAATGGACTAAATCAGGAGGTGCCACCGAACAACCAACATTTTGGACGATCTGTTCATCTTGTTCAGTTAAATACCAGTATTATAGGGCAATGAAGGATAAAACTTTGTGGTGTCACCAATGTGAAACACTTTTTACTGCACGCGAGATAAATACACCTGGTGCGTCAACTGGTACTACCTTTAATCAGTCTGCACCCATGAAACAAAATGACATTAGCCAATCTCATGTCAAGATCAACCCTCGAACTACTCCTGTGAACCTTACCAAGACAACCGTGCAGGGAAGATCTGGGGAATATAATACGAAAGGCAGAACAGACAGTAAGGTATCTACAGAATCCAACAGCCAGCAATATCCCCGTAAATCTACTCGGTCCAGGCAGCATGATGAAGATGAGCTGCTGAATTCTTCAAAAAGGTCTAAAACAGTTGGATCTTTCCCTAGTAAGAATGAAAATTCTGAAGATCTTTTTGTAGATCCTTCTGGTCCAAGGTCTTCAACTGTGACAGCACCAGAAATATTTGAATATCCTGGCTCAGATTTGAGTGATTTTGACCAAATTAGAAAAAAAGAGTGCTTCAAGGATGGACAAATATGGGCATTTTATGATATGTTGGATGCCATGCCTAGATTCTATGCTGTAATAAACCAGGTTCTCTCTCCTGGATTTAAGTTGCTTATAACCTGGTTGGAACCTGATCCTGACAATGAAGATGAAAGGAAATGGGTACTTGAGGGCCTTCCGGCAACTTGTGGTAAATTCAGACTAGGAAGTTCAGAAATTATTAAAGATCTTCTAATGCTCTCTCACATGGTGTGCTGGGAAAAAGGCAAGAGCAAAAACAGTTACAAAGTATATCCTAAGAAGGGTGAAACCTGGGCTCTCTTTGTAAACTGGGATATGAACTGGCATTCTCATACTGAGATTAAGAGAAAGTATGAATATGAGTTTGTTGAGGTCTTGTCAGACTACACTGATTCTAGTAGTGGTGTGCATGTTGCACCCTTGGTTAAGGTAAAGGGTTTTGTGTGTCTTTTTCATCGCAAGGAAGAAAGAGGTTTGGTTCATATTCCTGCAAAAGAGCTATTCAGATTCTCCCACAGGGTTCCTTGTTGCCAAATGACAGGGATGGAAGGGGAAGAAGTTCCCAAGGGATCCTTTGAACTCGACCCTGCTTCCTTACCAATCAGCAGCAAGGATAAATGTTTCCTCTCACATTAACATGAAACCGGGATATATGCATCCTAATTTTTGAAGCTTCAAATCGAAACAAGCACCCATAGCTCTGTAGAGATTCCTCTGGCATGGCAACCTCAATCATCTCCTTGGTTTCCAGCTTTTTGCCAAGGAGTAATGAAATGTGGCATAGCCTTGCCAGTTAATGATTTATTAGTCTCTGTTTTATTTAAAATCTTGGTAAAACCTGGACAGTGGTCTTTTTTGATGTTGACTTTTGTACAAAGCACTGGTGGAACTAGATGGTAATTATCTTTTGCAGAAAAGTCTGGTTAGAGTTTTTCTTTGTCAACAATTGCTTGTAGTATCTACTAGGCCATGCCAGAGTGGTCTAGTGTTCCTTCAATGTGGTATATAGTCTTTTATGAACAGCTGCCCATACTAGAAATTATAGTCTTGACTCTTTATTACTGCATTGCAGATCTACACTCTTCCAATTTATATAACTGTTTTTTTTCCTATTTTTTTGTTTGGTATTTGGAATGTTAGAAATTTTTTTTTAGTCAGTTCTTGGTTTGAACTAATCAACTAAGAATAATTGTCATTGATTTTCTTGATTTGAGCTAAACTATGAAGACAATTCAAGCTAAGCACCTTGTGTTCCTTTATTGGCTAGGTGAATTTTATTTAAAGCGAACTTTTCAGTAGATCGTGGGCTTTCTCCTAAATTAAAGAGTATACAAATGCTATGATTTGTGAAGATACTGATTGCTATATGCAAAAAAATAAAATAACAACAACAACAATGGTCCAAATCTTAAAAACCAAAAGGAGAGAACCAGCAAAAGTTGCTTCAAGGATACTCTACACTCATCAACTCTGGTTCCCTGTTCAGTATATACACTTTTAACTATACAAGTCCCTCATAACCACATCCTAGGAGAAGAATTTGCTAAGCTTTCAACTCGAAAATCCTGCGCATAATAGCCGTTGATATGGCACTTCTACACATTCGAGGCCGTTGATATGGCACTACTACACATTCGAGGAAAAACACATACGATAATACCACTGCGCTATGTTCCTCTGGAAGGAGCAAATTGGCATTCAAAACTTTGCAGGCTCACACTGGGCTGGAGTTTTGGGAAACTTGAACTCTCCAGGTATAGTATCTAATATACAAATAGTTGAGACCCATAGCACCTCCAAAACCCAAAACTGATGCCAGCATAACAGAATAAGCCGGTGGCAAATGAAGCTGCCAAAACCAAAGATTTTCGTGTATTAGTTCCCGGGGAGGGCGGGGCAGGGGAGGGGAGGGGGTGGTTCAGCACATATAATATGTAAAATATAAATGTATAGTTTTACTATCAGTTTAAGCTTTTAGTTGAGACGGGACACATCTTTTGATTGAAACTGAAAGATTCGGGGAGAAAATTTGTCACATCTCACCATAGAATAGAAGAGGTGCAGGATTAGAGCAACCAGAGCAAATTCTATAGCGGCGTATGTCCATATGTACTCTTTAATTGCTGAACCGAAAGACAGGATTTTAGTAATAAGTTATCGTGCTGCTCTAAGGTAACGTAAGAGAATTACCCGTACCTAGTATGACTGCAAATACAGATGCCAAAAGGCCCAATGCAAATGCGAAAGGCGCGGCAATCATGAGTGCCTGAGTTTTCATGTCGCGGATCTGCAAAGAGAGAAGAGATAGAATAAACAAACAAATATTTGCTATTATTGGAATATGCAGGATTGTGTTTAAGGTGCTCGACAGATCACCACTCCTCTCTAGTCTCTAAGGAAATAGCATTCACGAGATGACACCCGTACTCCTCCATATTTGGCTGATGTAGTGTACTAGTGTCATTATATTAAGTTATTCAATTAATGTTCATTTATACGGGCGTGAAGTTAAGATTAGATGACTTAATTCCTCTTTCCAACTAAAAAAATAATGGCGTATCTTCAAGGTGTTTCCCCTTTTATTTCTTTAATAAAAATATGGAACTCAGCTTAAAGGGGGAAAAATTGAAGTGATATTGCGAAAATGGAATAACTCACCAGCAATTGCTCGAGGAAGAAGAAGTAGCATATTGTACTAATCAAGACAAGTACAACGAAATCCTGCCAAGCACTGGATGAATGCACGGAAATACTCTTTAGTTTACCAAGAGAAGAGACTGAATATACAGAATAAGGTCACATATAGATCATTCCTAAGATAAATTTGCAAAATAAAATAGTAACTCTTGCAGTAACCAATTGTAGTCACTGTTGCAAAAATCGGCCGAGGCAAATTGCTCCCTAGGCGGCCGCCTAGGGCCTAACTCCGCCGAGTCGGCCTTGTTAATTTTTTATTTTATATATATATATATATGACATACGCCCACACACATGCACTGTTTTTTTGTTTTTATAGGTTGCCGTCTAGGCGCTAGGCGCTAGTCTACCGGCCGACTAGCGCCTACTGCAACCATGATTGTAGTATTGTACATTGGATTCAATTTAGTCATACACTGGATATCATATTCACCTTATTTGTTGCGAGTTCAAATTCTGCCGGTTAGGGTCATGTCTGGCATCTCGATGAGCAGTACTTGGCACCCGAAGCAAAGTTACAGGTAAGTTTAGCACTTCTTGCCTACAAACCTCACAGTCTTTGTTCCCTTTCATGCTAAACCACTTAATCGCACAGTCTTCATGTATGAGCCTGAGGTCACCTTTGCAACCGCACTCCATCTTCAGCGTGTTTCTTTCGCTGCATGCTTCAAGACAAATTCGGCAAACAGCTTCCTCTTCAGGAATCTCATGATCCTCTTCCTCGGGCGCAGGCGTAATTTCTAGTTTTATTGAAAAGACGATTAAGGATGAACAGTTAGTTCACATAATATTACCAACTCCCACAGACATTGTCGATTAGGAAATTGGTTTAAACAATCGCTTACCAAACTTAACATTAAATATAATCAGAAGCCAACACCTAAAGCCTATCTTAGTATCTTCTACATTCTACAAGTTCTTAATGCTTCAAAAGCAGGAATGCAAACCGAAAGTCAAATGACATACCATCACCGGTGTTAGGGTCTTGCTCTTCGCGGGTGGAAAAAGATGTTGATCTCACAATGACAACGGAAAGCGACCTTGTAACAGCAGCTTGAGACGTAGCAGTTCGCAAAGACTAAAAACAGAAACAATTTGTTACACACATACTTGCTTCCTCTTGCAGCCATTAAGGCCATAAAGAAATCAAGAATATTCATTGTTAGCAGTTTCTTTTAAACTGCTAAAGAATTTAAGTAAAGAAAACGATTTTTTCACTGCAAATGTTGTGAATCTTTACTAGCTAAAAGTTCATGTAGAAGTATTTAGAGGTCAAATTCCATATTGAATAGCAGAGGGATAGATTGATTACATGTGATTTTTGCCGTTCACCTACTGTTCTTGCAGAAGTAGGTGTAGGCACAGTAGGGGAGCCGTTTGAAGCAGGCGTCACAGGCAAAGAAGTACATCTCTTCCAACTCGAAAAACTAGGGCTTTCTGGACCCATCTTCGAATCCGGACGAAGAAGCGAGCTCCTTTCACCATCAGACCCGCCCGCAATCTTCCTCTTGAAGCTCAATCCCCGAAAGAATCCTCCCCCGGTTGGACTCCCATTCGAAACCCCCGGCGACTGAACCAAACTCTTACTCCGATTGCCGCTCCCAACTCCATTTCTCGGCGGAATTTGAAGCGATAGATCCGGATGCCTCGTAACCGGACCCGAATTCAAATTCGCCGCAGCTCTTGCGGATTCCCTCTTCTGAAAATCCGCCTGCACTCAACACACACTGTAATTTCAAGAAATCCACAGCACAACTGAGAAAAAAAGAAGATAATAGTAATTCTAACCTGCGAGTCATCGCCATCTGGAGGTGAAGTGGAGATTGCGTCTTGTTTGGGGGTTTTGGGGGTTTCCATTACTGTGTAAAAATTCAAGAAAAGGAATTGAACGAGAAAAAGGAGGTGGCTTTATTGTGTTTTCTTTGCAAGAACATGCAGAGTGAGATAGATATATGGAGGGAGTAGAGGAAACATATGGGTCGCGATGGAAATTACAGAGAAGAAGAAGGGATTGATGAGTGGAGTGGAAAGTCTTGGGCGTTTGGAGAGGAAGATGACAAGAATTTCAGGCAACAGAGACTGCTCCCATCACGGTTTACGGTGGGTGGCAATCGGGACCCACAAACATGCCAAGTGCCTAACAGACTTCACCCACACTTCACTTCTTCTTGCTATGGTATGTCACAACTCACAAGTGTTGACACACCCCCTAGAGTCCACTCCTCCCTTCTAAAGTCTTGTAAATGCCTAAAAGAATATTCACTTTTTGTCCCGACTGTTATACATGAATCAAATCAAGTTACTAATATATGTTTCTTATGAATGTGCTTAAATGAACAAAGTCAATTTTCGTCTTGATAAGTTACTGATGATCTTTATATTTTGTTTTCCCGTTGTTAGAGGGAGTACCTAAAACCATTAATGGTTCTCGTTAATTCTCCTTGCTCTCATATTAGTCGGATCCCTTGGCGGACTTCACTATGCACTTGTTTGGTCTTGGGGCGGGGACTCGTCATCTCTTGCTAGCTTCCCTCGTGGTTGAGTGCCACCCTAATCAAGATGTCTGCCACTTGATTTTGTTCGCTATTGACGTATTTTCATGTAATGTCACATAACTTCTCCCTCCAACTCCTATACTTTCTGATAAGGTCATGCATTGGTCCAAGGGGAGCATCCCCTCCTATAATCCAATTATTACTTGTGATAATCCAACGCATTATCACTTGCGAATCATTACAGATTTCGATTTTACGAATCTCTTTCTCCTAAACCAACTTGCATTTTAGATCACCGTTATCAAATCACTCTCTAATTTACCCTATTTAATTTGTACAATTTCTCTTACCAACGTTAAACAATATATTCTAAGAAACTAACCGAGTGAATTTTTTCTTGTTAATTATAAAAGGCTTTTTTTTAAAAAAAAAATTATAAGTTTATAACCTAATAATTTAAGATATTTGGTGAATAAAATACTAATATGACTCCATACTTACAAAGTTATAAAATTGAATATTGTACGCATGATTTTCATTTGTTATTTTATTTAGTCTAAGGTTGTAATCTAAATCCCCAAATTTAGTCTAAAACCCTAAATCAGCCAATTCTGTAAGAATGTTCTTTCTATTGTTTCTCCCTTGCAGAAACCTCTGATAATCTTCACTAAACCAAACATTCTTAATTCTTTCAAGCAGACACATCGGATTCAAGCTCAATGGCAGTTCGATGCTAGATAAATCGGATTCCCAGTAATCCGACCTCCAATACTTATTGCCTCTGGTTCTCCGATTCTTTTTTCTCCCTCTCAACAGATCCCTATTCCAATACCGTGAAGTCTCCTTTTTTCAGTGCGTCCCCATCTCATTTTCAGATATTGGAGCAGAGAAAAAAAAAATTAAAATTAAAAATGAAATTCTTGGGTTGGTACGTGAAGATAGCAATCGTTTCAGCCATGATTGGAGGCTCCATGGAGGTGTTCATGGTCAAAACTGGCTTCTGTATGAGGACTATCCTTTTATTTTTCCTGTTTTTGTTTTATGTTACAGTATGCAAAGTTAGCTCTACATTATATTAATTGCATTGTTAAAGTTGTGTGTGTGTGTGTGTGTTTTTTTTTTTTTTTTTTTTTTTTGGTGTCTTTGATGGATTTGATTAGAGTGAGTTTGGATGCATAGTAGAAGTTCCATTCTTTTAGTGAAAGTTTTGATCTTATGGCTTCTCCTGAGTAGTTAATATGTGAAAAAGTTTGTGGTTGATATATTGTTGTTCTGTTGATTTTTGCATCAATGAATTGGGAATTTTCTGCACAACTTCTAGGGCATCTTTCCATTATCTGAGCACTCAAATAATACAAGAGCCTTCAATAAGTGAAGGCACAGTTCAACATGAGCTTGAATTCTCTCCATATCTGTTTATCCTCTCGAACCAGTTTAACTGGGTCTTTTGGTCAATAGGCTGGAGATGTATTTGTTCTTCACCAAGGGATTCATTTCAGGGCGTTTGCATAACCGTTAGGATTTGAATGTATGTCCTGTTTCCTGATATAGAAGAGTTTACGGGCAGGTGAGGCCTGTTGTATCAATGACACTGGCTTAGTTGGCTAAGGTGAAGCCTCATGGATGTACAAGTCAGAACGCATTCCACCACCCCCCACTAATTTACCGTCAAAATAAATAAACAAATTGATATTTGATTTGGATAATCTAGTTGGGTTTTAAGTACAATCCTGTATGAATTGGGCGAGAATACCAGCAGCCCTGCCCTTTTCCTTTGCTACTAGGAAAGTAAGCAACTTCTATTAGCGCCACACCTTGAGTTGAATTGCAAATTCCTTTAAATCAAGCTGAGTTTCCAGTGTATAATGCCTTTTAGAAAGTGTATTTGATGCTTGTATTTTAGGCTTTTGCTAGCTGTTAACGTACTAGTTCTTGAATGGCACAGTAAAATGCTGTTTCAACTCGACTCAAACTTGAACTCCAAGAGTGTAGCTAAATCTTGATTGAGCTAGCTTGAAAGTCTTTTGAGCCCTCTTGAGTCCAATTCTCCATATTTGTTGAATACTTGTGGTTGAGTGAACCCACCCTAAGTTATTATAACTATAAGTATTTTAAATAGACACTTGTTACGTATATAATTAATAGTTGATAGATTAGTTATCTATCACTGCCCTCACCATAATGTTTGTCTTTGCAAAACTGCTGAGACTGCCTGTGTAAGATTTTCTTTATTTAAGGCAAAAATTGTTAGTGTAAATCTAATATTTTCTAAGTTTTGATGGAATGTATATATAACACCTTCTCGAAGAAATAATAATAACTACAAGAGTGTGGTTATCTTGGTGAGCACTTCTAACAAGTGAAAAGTTATGTTTTCTATTCATTGCAAAAGATTAAATAGCTTTGCTCGAATCATCATGATATGCACCTGCCCTGCATGAATCATAGTTGTTTTCCAAGGAATTGAATGGGATCAAAACTTTCTTAGTCTCATAATTTGCTCTGCCTATATAAAAAGAGAAGAAAAAAATTAAAATAAGGAATTTGATAACAACATTAGATTCTTGTGTATTAGTTTTCTTAAATAAATTTTTTAAATTCAGTTTGCCTTAAAAACTTTGTTGAGATGTTCTGATTCTTTGAAGCTGGATCGCTTGTTGTTCAATGTCTTAATTTGTTGCAATTTACATTCAGATGACAAGGTAACCGAATTGGAGGCAGAAAAGAGGGCCTGGGAGAGCTCCCCTGAAGCCAAAGCCATTAAAGAGGCTCTCAATCCGTGGAGAAATCAGGATGGAGAACCAAAGAGAAATTCTTAGTTTGCCCACATTCCGAACAATCGAGTATATGGTAATTGCTATCCCCTGAAAATAAGATAAGGGATTTACCTAGCGAGATTGTTGATAAGGAATGACTATTTACTACTTGGATACCATGTATTAGAACAGTGTTTTTAGACTGACGTGGTCTTTTCAGATAACAATTTCTTGGGGTTCATAAGCTTCTTAGGGCTCACTCCATAAAAATGTTATCGTAATGAAAATTCGAAAAACTAAGAAACAAGTGACAAATTATTGCTTTGATGTGTCAGAAGACGATGTCTAAATCCAAAAATTTGGAAATTTGCTTCTCGTTCATACTACACACATATGAATGATAATACTATTCTAATTCGTTTCCCAGACTGTATACATCGCGCATGTCCTAACTAAATTGTTCATTCTGTGTCTTCTGCAGGAATTCTGTCATTACAACCTTGAGGAAGAGCTTCAAACCAAAATCTTGTTAATTTTTTTTTTGTTTTGTTTTGTTTCTTTGAGCATGGAATTGTAACTCAGCTAGATAATTGAAATTTGTTAGGTTGTGCTATAACATTTTCCCATGTGTTAGTATCTTCAGCACTTGATTGAAGTAGCATAATGAAAGGCTGAAATCCTGAAGTAGCAAAAAATTAACCAAGGAGAGACACTGATATACATGTTTTTTTAGTGTACTATTTAAAAATAAACTTGTATTAATAGAATAATAGTTCACCTTGCAATATGAATAATCACGGTATAGTTTGTTGCCCCACATATATCGTGTTGCCTTAGATGTAATGAAACACATTTTTTTAAGTAGATATTTGATTATTATTTTTTCAAATGTTGTTGTTGGCTATTCAAAGTTGCACTGATATTTGCACCCTATAGAGTGGGACTAAGGCTATTCACATTAGTGCTTTTTTCAACTTATGCACCCACTGGGGGCATAAGACCCTTTTTTTTTCCTTATTTTTTTCCCTCTTCCCTTTCATCATTTCTTTCTTAGTCAAACCTGCAAAAACCCTTCAAAAATTTCAACTATTAAGGATGCTCTAAGAGCAATTCTAATGTGATTCCACGCCTCTTGTGTCTAATAGGCGTGCAAAGAGCATGTGCTTGCTGGGAGCACAAATGGCTCAAACGCAGACCTTTGGACAAAAACTCAAACTTAAAGACAGGTTTTGGTAACATAGCTGGTTAACTAATTTTGGTTGGTTTGACTAGTTAATAAACTACTTTAATGTTTTTTTAGTTAGCTAATTGACCTTAATTATGAAATAACAAGTTTTCCCTTGTCATTTTTAGCATGTATATTTCTCTTGTTATTATCAATGAGTTAAATAATAATAATAATAATAATAATAATAATAATAATAATAATAATAATAATTGTAAAATTAATATAAGAGTTAATAACACACTATGCTTATACCTTTATAGTCATTTTACATATCATCAGTTAAAAGTAGACTATTAATTTATCACACATCTTTACAATAAATCTTGCTGTAGACCACATTTGTATCATTATGTGTGAATGTTTTTTTTTTTTTTTTTTTGAAAACATTATGTGTGAATGTTTAATTAGTTCCTTTAAGTATTATAGTTGTTGTTGACTGAATTTGATTGTATTCATTGCTCCAATTTATTATAATATTTCATGCATTATAAATTATGATTATATTGATGTATTTATTTATTTATGTATTTTATTATTTGAAAGTCTTAAAGACTATTATCTTCAGTTATTCTTTGTTTGGAGCTTGCTCTTAGCTGTGCCTATTACAAGGCCTAATGGAAATACGCTGAGTCATTGACTTAGTGCTCAAATAAGACATTAATCAGTAAACCAAACAGCTGCTTAAACAATTGTATTTTTTAAAAATTAAAATAAATAAATAACTAAGCAGTATCCATGCATGTGAAGTGAGAATCTTCATGCATGAACAATACGTATATATTTAAACTAAGTTACGAGGCATAACTCAACTGATCAATCAACTCAAAATAAATTTATAAACTTCGCTTTGTTAGTAGTCGCAGAATATATGGTTCGAATCCAGTACTAATGTGCAAGTCTTTGGTTTTTGGAGACGTGTAGGCCAATTGAGGCACATTCCACGATTTATCTCATCATCCACTCATCTTCCGAACATATATAAGCGGTGAGATTCCTTAAAAATTAGAAAAAACATTTTAGTAGACATAAATCAAGGAATAATTTCCATTATAATGCATGCATGTTAAAAGTGTAGTTGACTTTGATCCTTGTTTTTTTTTAACACAAATTATCACTTGGGTTTACGTCTTGAATTCACATTGATTCACACCAAATTTGTCTGAATATATTAAAGGGAGCCAATTAATAGATTAAGTTTAGAGTTTTATTAAAATTGGTATATACTAGCAAGAGTAGTTAGCACTATAATAATAATAATAATAATAATAATAATAATAATAATAATAATAATAATAATAATAATAATTATTATTATTATTATTATTATTATTATTATTATTATTATTATTATTATTATACTAACTGGAAAGAATGCTTTTCCCTTGTGATAAGGCACTCTCCTCTCGTTGGGCTTGTGATAGGGTGCGTTGAAGCTGCCCATTGCGAGGGTTTAAACGCTTTCTCTCCCCCACAAATTCCAGCGCAATTGCCGGAAGAACCACTTACTCCACCCGAAGCGGCGCCGGTACCTCAACCGGTACCGCAACCGGTTGTTATTCCCCAATTGGCCCACCCTCTTATCCCCGATGATGTGCGAGGGGCCCTTCTTTTTCAAAGGTATTCACTCCTGAATATTATTATTATTATTATTATTATTATTATTATTATTATTATTATTATTATTATTATTATTGTTAACACTATAATGGACAACAATTGTGAAATAATTGGGATATTAAATCTTTACAAATTTATCCAAACAACTTTTTTTTTTAAAAAAAAAAAATTATAAAGTTAATTAGAACTCGAATAAGAAAGGCATGCATTTCTTAGGAAAAAAAAAGTTTGGATATACTGAAGTATGTTGTGCATGGAACATTGTTTATGTGTACACGTTACCAAACTATCAGTTTATATATGTCCCATGGACTTTGACTAAGCTTAATCATGCATGTTTAATTATTGAAAATTAATGATTATTTAGTCATATTTTATTGGTTTAATAATATGCATAAATATAAAGACTATCTCTCTCTCTCTCTCTCTCTCTCTCTCTATATATATATATATATATATATATATATATAATTATAATTAAGTTCATATATCATAAGATAACAAAAAATAAAATGAAACATTAAATCGGATAAGTATGAGATTATTGTATTATATTGCAGGCTAGGTGGATCTAACCAATACTATATACATGCTAGAATGCATACTTTTGACTAAAAATTAAATTATATAATACCCCTTAAGTAATCTTAAATATTTTGGTAGGAAATATCGTTTGACCTACTTCAACAAACCCGAGTAATAATACCATATATTCACTTTCAAAAATATTGTTTCAAGGTTCAAATCTTCATTTTACTAAAAATTTTGTCATCGGAGCACAAATCAGTTAACACAAAATAAATTCATAAGCTTTGTTTTGACCTAAAAAAATTATAAATTTGACCTTTTTATGGACATTAGCGTATAAACATTATACTTCAGAGTCTCTGATGGCACATCTCATTGCAATTTACCTCCTCTCTTAGTCTCCGAAAATAAGAATGGTGAGAGGTTCAATTCTTAACTTAATGATTCAAACTTATATATACTCACTTTCAAGGATTTACTATATACAATTATATTTAATCCATTATTAATTCATAATAATGCCATTTATTAATTCATGAATAATACTTATATCAACAATTAAAAGAATGAAATTAAATCACTATTTTATGTAAGAGTAATGCTAGGGCCCCTTCAATCCATCCCTTGACAACATTTAATTGGTAACTAAATTCTATTTTTGATAAGTTGCGGGGCCAACTAATTCATATGGGAAAGCCTACAATCGCTAACTGAATGTGTGCTCAGTGTAAACTCCGTAACTCACCTTATAATTCTGTTCAGCACCACAAAGAGATAAACTAACTTAGATTGTTCATAGTTGACTTGCTCCAACTAAAACCCTAATAGATCACTTACATACATAAAGAATCGAACTTGAAACTTTGTAATTATCAAAACAACTATGCGAACAACTTGGCTAGGTTAATTGCCCAATATTAAGAATTTCTTGAATCTACTAATTAAGTTCATGCATGGAAAGCTGCTAGGTTGGATCTATCCATTGACAAGCAAGCTACTATAGTTTTCAAAGGAAGTAGTCAGTTCTAGCTACCACAAATAATTAAACCACCTCTCCTCAACTATTAATTAATTTATTGAGTTAAATGGTATTATAATGCATGTGATTTAGCAGTAAGCTATTAGCTCTTGCATGGGTAGAGCTCAGCATCTTCAATTCATTCCTCTATAAAAAGCTAAAAGCCTAACTATATCTGCAGATCGAGAAATTAAAGCATTGTAATGCTATATAGATAAGTAGGGAGTAGGCTGCCATTGAATTGAATATATTGAGAGATCAGAGCAGAGATATCAGAGATGAAAGGAACGTTCTTTCAGCTTGTTTTTTTGTTGGTATTGGCAGTTTTTCTCGCCGGAGGGGTCGCCGCCGGTGACCTGAGGAAGGGTTTCTACGAAGATAGCTGTCCTCAGGCGGAAGAGATCATCCAAAACATCACCTGGAAACGCGTCGCCGCCAATGCCACTTTGCCTGCTAAGTTGCTCAGGATGCATTTCCATGACTGCTTTGTTAGGGTATGTATATGTATATCAGTATATGTATGTGTGTATGTATTATGTATATGTATATGTATGTGTGTAATGTATATGTATATGTATGTGTGTATGCGTATATTAATAGTGGTGAGTAACACCAATCACTTAATTTGATTGATAATAGATAATATCAAGAAGTGATAACAGCATGGTTCTAATTTTGATTCCATATGAAAGTTGTCTCTATTATTGACCTTAGCTTCTTAGCTTGAGTACGTGGAAACCTAGTTAAGTTGCAGATTTCTTGATTTTGTACTTACAAGATTTTAAGTTTGAATCCTTATGAGAGCGACTTATTAGCTTTATTGGCTTGAGCCGGTCATGCAACCTAAGTTGGCCTGATTTCTTGATTTTAATTTGTACTTACAAAATTCTAAATCTTACTCTTTATGGGAGCTACCTATTGGCCTTGTTCGCTTGAGCCAATCAAGCAATCAAGCCAAGTTGTTTTTTTGTGTACTTACAATCAAGCTAAGTTATTTTCTTGTGTACTTACAATGTTCTAAGTTTGACTCTTTATAGGAGTTACTTATTGACAGTTTTGACTTCCGGTTAAATAAACCTAACTCCAAATTGGATGATTTTGTATATAGGGTTGTGATGCCTCCGTCATGATTGACTCGACGGCGAACAACACGGCGGAGACGGCCGCACCTCCGAATCTATCGCTCGGCGGCTTTGATATAATCGACGAGATAAAGACCCAACTGGAGAAGACCTGCGCCGGAGTAGTGTCGTGCGCGGACATTCTGGCGTTATCTGCAAGAGACTCAGTTTCATTTCAATTCAAGAAACCAATGTGGGAAGTGTTGACCGGAAGACGGGACGGGAAGATTTCGCGAGCCTCGGAGGCGCTGGCCAACATCCCGTCGCCGTTCTCCAACTTCACCGTTCTCCGGCAATCTTTCGCCAACAAAAGCCTCACTGTTCACGATCTGGTCGTCTTGTCCGGGTATATATGTAAAATTTTTCCTAATAATATATATTATATATTAGGACATTAATTAAATAGTGCAAGTTGACTGGTAAACTTATTAAGTAGTTTGGTTAGACATAATAACTAGAAGTAAAATTTTACAGGGCCCACACCATCGGAGTTGGCCACTGCAACTTTTTCAGCAACCGCCTGTACAATTTCACCGGGAAATCGGACTCCGACCCGTCGTTGGACCCCGCCTACGCCGCCGTCTTGAAGGCCAAATGCAAGTCTCTTTCCGACAACACCACCACCGTGGAAATGGATCCCGCCGGCTCGCTCAACTTTGACAACCGCTATTTCTCCGCCGTCAAGCAGCACAAGGGCCTTTTCCAATCCGACGCCGCGCTCCTGACCGACAAGGGCGCCGGAAAGATCGTCGACGAGATGCTGGTCGCCGGAAAATTCTTCACGGAGTTCGCTCAGTCCATGAAGAGGATGGGCGCCATTGGAGTCTTGACTGGCAGTGCTGGGGAAATAAGGAAAAAATGTAACGTCGTAAATTCTTAATGGACGACATATTTGTCGCCTTGTCGGATAAAAAATGTTTTTTTTTTTTCTTAATTTTGTTTTTGTTTTTTGGGGGTTTTTAATTTTTATGTACTTTTTGTGGTTATTAATAATTTCTTTTATGTATTTCATGAAAATCATTTGTACCAACTTTGAGTTCTGGTTTCTGAATAACGTCATTCAGTTTGAAAATTCAACTTTTGAACAAACATTCGAACTAGTATATATATGTATATATATGACCGGTTATTCAGTTATATTTGTTCGTTTAATTGGTTTTCATAGAGAGAAAAGTTTTAATAAACCAAGAAAAAAAACATTTCGCCGTCGTCCATTCTGCACGTCACCGGTCTTTGATCTTCAATCTCTTCCGATGGCCGGGGAGAACACAGACAAAGACAATGTAATTCCTAGTATTTTAACTATGTCCATTTATCCTCGTACAATATAATCTCTCTCTATATATGTGTGTGTATGTATGTATATATGTACATATAAAATTTGTTTCAACCGGCCGGATTCCTCCCCAGGTTGTGACGGCAGAATTCAAGGTCTCAATGCACTGTAATGCCTGTGAAAGAAGGGTTGCAAAAACCATTTCTAAAATCGAAGGTTCAAATTCCCACCATCCCTTGTTAGTTTTTATTAAGTCACCCTTTAGAAAATTTATGAACTTCTGGATTAACTTTTGGATGGTCAAAAATAGGAAGGAATAGTTTCGTGGATCCTTAAAGTAGTTAGAAAGTTAGTCAAAAACACTTTTATGTTTTTGCTGCTTTCATGGTTGAAAATCTTGAATGGTTTATGAATTCGTATAATTGGAGAGTTAATTGTGCATGAGTGCACTTTTTTGAATGTTTAAAACCTTTTTCGACTATTCTCAACAAAAAAAAAAAAAAAAAAAAAAAAAAAAAAAAAAAAAACCTTTTTCGACTGCTTTTGAAAATTTGTGAATTTTTGAACTAACTTTTGGATGGTCGAAAATAGTGAGAAACAGTTTTTTGAATCGTTAAGTAGTTAGAAAGTTCGTCAAAATATGATTTTTAATTGAATTCCTTAAGTTTTTTGCTACTATGGATGGCCGAAAATTTTGAATATTTTATGAATTTGCATGAATGGAGATGGAGTTAATTAATTGTGAGTGCACTAAATTTGAGTTACTATGAAGGGGTTGAGAAGTTCACGACGGACATGAATGGGAACAAGGCGGTGGTGATAGGCCACATGGATCCGTCTAAAGTGTTGAAGAAACTGAAGAAGAAAACTGGAAAGAGAGTGGAAATGGTTGTGGCGGCGCCTGAAAACGAAGAGGAAGCCGAGGAGGATGATGCTGCAGGGAGAGAAGCCGCCGTCAACGGCAGTTCTGTGGAGCCGGCGCCGGAAATGATCCTGGAATACGCCGGAGAATGTTCAGGGGACTCTGCAGTTTACACCATGTTCAGTGACGAGAACCCCAATGCATGCGTAATAATGTAAAAAGGATATAATTAAATTATTTTATTTTATTCTCTATTTTGACTTTTACTCTCGCACAAATAGTACCAAGTATATGTATATTGATGCCATAAATAGTTCAGTTGGTCATTGGTCACAGACTCACAGATAGGTAAAGTTGATCACAGATACTCTGTCCGGCGTGACAGATTGTACGCTCTCCTGCAACTTTACCCATATAGCGTACTTTTGGTTAACAGATGAAGTAAATCATAAAAAAATATATATATAATTTATAAGCATCCCAAAACTGGCAACTCAACACTCTATGGCTGCCAACGAAGTAAAGTTATTATAACAACCAGTTGAATTACTTCTCGAGACGAAACAATGCACTTACTTCAACATAGAGGATCAACATCACCACATAATAAAATTCTCCAAAGCATATTACTCCATAATTTCCTCTTGCTGAATTGCTAATACATAATTATGAAAAGGAGTTTCAGAAGGGAAATTTCACAGATTTGTATAACAAAAATGTTCAGCAGTCTCCTAATGTAAAAGTTGTCAGATATAAATAAACAGTGAACATTTGGGCATTCTGATAATCCATCACTTCATTTTTTCTTCCTTGAACAGAACATGGCGATTCACGCGAGGATCATACTTCCGGAACTCGAGTTTTGTCTGACTCGTCTGAAGCCTCTTCGTCTTCTTCACCACGTAGAAGAATCCAGTGCCTGCAGCTGAAACGAGCCTCACGAAGATCGCCCCAGCCTTCTTCTTGTCACCCATTTCTTAGTTTGAACCTGGAAAAAATTACCATTTCAGCCTCCCAGATGGAAACGAGACCAGAAAGATTAAGGGGCGAGGTGCGATGGATAACTCAACTATCGCTTCTTTCCCCCTTTAACCCGAATCTTAATATAGATAGAAGACCATGCAGAATGCAAGTGCTGCTAACGGTTAGTAATATGCTAACAAATGACAGTCACGAGCTAATGAGTCGAAACAAACTTGTTCAATCAAAGCTTCTGTCTCATCTATTCCCAGATTCAAACTAGAGACAAAGCTCGATACTCAAAGAGAAACATCAAATTCCATGCTTTAACGCCAGATCGTTGTCAAAAGAAATGCTAGTTACCGTCGTTAACGAATTACTAGCCCGAGATATTGCAAAGAATACACAGCCCTACCACTAAAATGCACATCGATTTAACTATACCAGATTGGATTTACCTATTCTCTTGGAGCTTCATAACCCCCAAATGTTGCTCTTCCTTTTCCTCTACTAGAATAGAATTATCCGTAAAACACCCAAGTAACGAATACAAAACTGAAGAAAATCTCGTCCAGTTATCCACAGAAAATCCTAAAGAATTATAATAGGCGTGTTTATAATCAAGCACGGTAATGTGAATATGTGATATAGAAATGAACGCAGACAGGTCAATCTGCAAACGACATGACACTAAACCTAAAACAACAAATTAACGATTCCTTGTACTTGTTATTCCAACAAAAACTGAAACTTTATCAATGCTGTAAACATTAATGTCGGAAATCCAATCATCCATATAGCAACGGCTCACAAAAAGCCAAGAATTTGACAAAAACCTGATGCCCATACTGAGAAAAAACTGGAAAACCACTGCCAATAAAGATTCCAAGAATTAACAAGAAATATTCATACCCAATAGATTTCAAGAATTAACAAGAAATATTCATACACAATAGATTTCAAGAATTAACAAGAAATATTCATACACACACATATATATAAACACACGCATATATATACATATATAAAGATCAAGAATGCAATGTTTAATTAAACTTACTTTCAGAGTTTCTGCTTTGCGAGTTCGGAGATGAAGAGATCGTTGGCTACCTTGGACTTTCCTAAAACCTCTGCAACCAAAATAATGCCGATTAAAAACCCTTATTTCCGTACTCCACATTAAAAGACGTAAATACCCTCTGTTATTACCACATTTTACTCAATTAGAAAAGCTTTTGCTACTGTATACCATTTTCCCCTTCTCTCCTCAGTTCCTACGCTTCACCGGTAAACGCCTGAATCTGTTCCTTCTCGCCAAGAATATTAAAGGTGTGATTTTTATTTTTATTTTTTCTGTTTAATTCTCAGTGTTCGATTGCTTTGAGGAAATCATTAACTTAATTGGACGGTTTTATGAAATGGGTCGGAATTTTCTTGATGAATTTTCAGGCGGAAATCGATTAAAATTGATGCATTTTGTTGAAATTTATGCATAGAAATGTTGAAGATTGTTAATTCCAGTTCTAAGCTAAATCCACCTCTTTCCGATCAATTTTTCCCTTTACTTGTGTTTAGTCGCTCATTAATCGAATCGAAAATCATGAAAAACAAACGGATTCCCGTTTTCTGTGATTAAATTTGACAGAATTTTCTAGGTTTTGTGTTCTGAGAATTGGTAAAATGATGTTTTTTTTTTCCAGCTTTGATTTATTGATTTTTATTTGCTTTCAATATTTGTGGAGTTTGTAGCAAAGAGATTGGGAATGGCAAACACAGTGGATGCAAAGGGGGATCCTATCCCAACATCTGCAATTCTGATGGCGGCATCAAAACACATAGAAACCAGATGCAGAAGTGAGAATGTGGCATTTCTGAAGTGCAAAAAGGAGGATCCCAACCCTGAAAAATGCCTCGAGAAAGGCCGCCAAGTCACCCGCTGTGTCCTCAGCTTGTAAGACTACATTCTTGATGTTACTCAGAGTCTGTTTATGGTTCCCGGGTTTTCAAATACTTTTTCTTACACGTTATCATCTATCCATTGTTTTCCATGAAGCATTTAATGAGAATTGCAGTTTATTAATGATGAAACTATCGGCTCTTGTTTTGGTTCTTGTGTGTTAAAGCACATGTTTCATCACGAACCTTGGCACATATTGCTTCTTTATGTGGCATGCCGTCTTTGCTAATTAAGTTGGTGAAGTTTCGTAGATTTGGTATTGTGGAATTTAGCCATATTGGGTTCACATAGCTAGGTGTGTGGTTGACATGCAGATGATATTCATCTGATGTGCATCCTCAAAAGTCAAAGCTAAGAGTGCCATAGCTTTGGAGGCATATAGGATGAGTATAACTCAATTAATAAGCTACTTTTAGGAAGGTGTGCTAATAGTTTTGAAAATGCCAAGATGCACATTAAATCCAACCTTCAAATCGCAATAATTGAATTCATGACCTTTAGGTACAAGAGTCATGCTCCATGCCTCCACCCACTCTACCCGGCAAATTATACCATGGACGCCTACTTGCATTGTAGTAAATAACCTTCAGATTTTGTATTTGTAGTTTACACATTCTATATCTGCAGTTGACAATTTCTGTACTTGTGGCTATCATATTATGTGTTAGGAATTATCAAGTTATTTGTTTATATGTACAGAAACTATTAACCGTAGGTACAGAATGTGTTAAGTGAATGTACAAAATTTTTGGTTCACAATGTAATATGAACCCTGGTCCATGGTATAATAATTGACTCGACCACCCCTTCCGGGGCTTATTTCCTTTTTCTGTCTTCATGTATCTATGATGGGGGAAGTCCAGTGTATAGATAATCAATATTGAAGCATGCAATTGAAAGCATATGTGGAACACTAGATCATCAAAATGCATTCCTGTACACTTCTTCATAAGTGATGACTGTTGTAGACTTGTAGATAATTTCTGATCAGGAACAGAAGTTATCCTTAAGCACTGACCTGTCTACTCGAATTTAATCATCTTAATGTAAAAAACCGGAAAGAGTATTCTTTACTGTCTGCAGTGTAGAGATCCCATCTTGAAATTGATGTGTTTATATAAGTTTAGCTATTACTGAGAAATCATTATAAATCAAACCCTGTAGTTGACTGTAAAGGGCATATCAACTTCCTATACTTCCATTCCTATATATTTATACAGAAAAGGCACGCTGTTTATTCAAGTTTATTTGCCAAGGATTGTTATATACGTTCCTCATATTTCTACTCGTTCCTTGTAATTGTTTTCATGATACTCAAACTAACGGGTATTCATTTGCAAACCAATGGAATATCTTGAGATAATTTAATGGCATTGTTGCAGGTTGAAAGATCTTCATCAGAGGTGCACGAAAGAGTTGGATGACTATGCGGGGTGCATGTATTATAACACGAATGAGTTTGAATTCTGCCGCAAAGAGCAGAAGGAATTCGAGAAGGCGTGCCCACTTTAATAACATTCTGAAACAACTCCCAAGATTCTGATCATAATAACCAATGCACCTGCAACAGGCAGATTGTGCTTTCAAAAACTCCTTTTATTCAATCTGTCTAGTGTTCTTTATTACCCATGGGTTTCTACTTCAGCAGAACTACTTTTTTATGAGAAATCAAATTTTTGTTATGTGATGCATTTGGATCATGAGCCCTAGTGCAATTCAAAGCACCTGTTTTACTGTTTATCCCTCTTTTATGCTGGTTTATTCTAATTACTAAGTGTTTGATTTCGGTTCTAATTTTAGTTTGAACCAAATGCTCCTTCACTAGTTTGGTATTAGCACCCCCGTATGCTAACTATCTATTGAGTTTATTTAAATTAATAGCTTTCGAGCATAACTCAGCTAATTGACGAATTTAAATAAGAGTTAATTTTTACTTTGTTGATAGTTATAGTATGCATGATTTGATTCTTACTTCTAATACATTATATGGTTTACTAACACCTATTAAATGAGCCAAATTGGAGATATTAAAGAAGTAACAATGAGTTTTGCAAATATCAACTTAGTGCAATGACCTATGGTTTCCCTTCTCATGTGAACCAGTTCATACTTCTACCCTCAACTGCCTCGAGTAATGACAACATGTTTTACTTGTTTAGTGTGGTTAAGTTTTGACAAATTATTGTGTGGACCATAAAAAATACATTTTTAATATACTAAAAGTATATTACGGAGTATTTGATAATATGCAAAATAATATATTTTCAGTATTTAAATAATGTATTTTTTTTATTTATGGTTCATACCACTGTAAATGATTCTCACAGGGCCACACCCTTAGGAAGTGGCCGTTTCATGTATACAATGGTCTCTTTGTCTATCAATTCAGCTAAGGAATTAGTCACGATGTATCAATTCAGCTAAGGAATTAGTCACGATGTATCAATTCAGCTAAGGAATTAGTCACGATGTATGACAGAAAAAAATAATTTCTGTCTATTCAATTCTTTCCCATTGTATACTATAATTTCAACTCGCTGAATTCAAATTAGTCTCGTAATAGTAAAACATTAGAATCTTTAATCTTTATCTTATCTTATCTTATTTCTTATAAATGCAGCATACTGATATAGTAATATACGACGACGTAGAGGAGTCGTCAGCAGGAGTGAGGTGCAGATCTTTCGTGCTTCCTCAATCACCCAGTCTTCTGGCACGGAGATAGACAATGGCGTCCCTAACATCGAGGATAACATTCAGACTACTATTAGCCGTTCTGATCATTTTAGCGCTCTACTACGTCGGCCGCCCTCTCTACTGGAAAATCTCCGCCACCGTCCACGACATCCGCCACAACAAACAAACCGTCTCCGGAGGTCTCACTATCTACTTCTACACATACAATACTTGCATTCATATACGCAATAGTATTCCGTATAATTTATGTATTTCTGTACCTCCTCATTACTGAGTTTACTGATTTTAAGCTCTTTGTTAATTCTGTTTATTGTGTAGGTTTTTCGCAAATTGTTCAGGAAGCGCAGAGATCGGTAGGATGGTTCCACGATGAGTCCGATTCGGGAGTGCATGTCGACCGTAAATCGGCGGCTGCGAGGAGGCTTCTGGTGCGTCAGGTTTCGTGAAATGTGTTCTGAATTATTTATATGTTTCCTCGTATGCTTAGTGTCTATGGTGAATAGGTTGCCGTAGATCTGGTGGAATAAATCGTCTCTGCTAAAAAAATTATGATGTATACACTAAATTGCTGAATATTTTAGTGTTGATTTGAGGTTTATGATGAGAAAATGAAAATTAAATGCAGGAAAGAGAGTGAGCCTTAAATTTCTGGTAAATTTGATCTGTTCTGTTTATGGATCTTCATTGTGTATGCTTTTAGCTTTTAAGCACTAAATGCAGAACTCCCACATTTGATTTGTATAATGTATATACGTGAGTGATATGTTTTGTGGTGCAAGTGCAATGAGATCTTAACAAGGACATTAAGCATGGCTCAAAGTTCATCCACTTAAAAAGCAGTGGCCACCTACTCATTAATCATCACATATTTATGTGATGATTGTTAGCAACCACCTGCAACTCTGCAAGAGGTAGTTTATTGATGTGATTGTTTTTGGGCATCCTCAGATTGTTCCCACCAACTGTGATGGATTACCATTTACCAGTATTTCAAAGTGAGGTAAAAGAGGATAGGGGAAATAATCCACATAGAATTGCAAGACAATCACTTTTTTTTTTTTTTTTTTTTTTAAAGTTATTGCTTCTTGTGTTTACAGTTTGCTAATCAGTGTTGAGAACTTTCCTGGATATAGAAGGCGTATTATGCTTTGGTTTTATGTGCTTAAGTTTGCCTATCATGGAGATGGAGAAACTCCATACTAGATAGATGGAATCACAGAAGGATGTGAAAACATATTGATTCCAATGGAAATTACACCATCAGGCCATTTGCAACTTCACCAAAGACTTTCTTTGGGTTTCCCTTTGAACTAGCAATATGAATGTTTCTTTGCTGCTGTTTCTTTATAAATGAAAGTTTTAGCCTGTTGTGCAAATATTTTGTAGGAAGCGAACATGAACTTGAAAGGATGCATTTTCACAAAATGGTGGGAGTTATACCCCACCTCCTTAGAACAAATTGAACTATCACAAATGGTCCATGGCATTGCACATGAACTTAACAAATTGAACTATCACAAATGGTCCATGGCATTGCACATGAACTTTGTTGGAAGCATTTGTTAGAAAGATGGAAGTGGTTTTGTAGTTTCATGAGATGTCAATTTCTATGATTATTTTATCGTTGCTATCAAGCAAGATGCATTTTTAGCATGTCTTATATGTTAACCAATCTCAATTGTTTAGTGCAGGTAAAATTTTTAGTTCATATTTGTCCTAACCTCTAGGCAATTGCATCCTTTAAGTTGGTCTTAGCACTCAAACGTTACTCATTAATTCCAACCCAAATTAGGTATCCCTCTCTCTCTCTCTCTCTCTCTCTCTTTAAGGAAGCCTCATATTATAACTCTCTCTCTCCCTTTAAGGAAGCCTCATATTATAACTTGAATGCTTCTATATGAGATTTTGGGCCCTAGCTTGTCATGTGGGGAAGATATGTGATTGTTTTCCTTTGTATGATTGTATACATGTTAATATTATGACTAGTCTAAAATTTCTGACACTTGCAACCAAAAACTGCAAGAGGTTGAGACATGATAGACCTACATTATTAGTTTGCTATTTCATCTTCCAATGATATATATCCAATCATGCTCCTACATGATTGGTCCATATATAACCCTTCTCCATTGATAGGTAGGAATTGGGTTCTAAATCTCATTCTTGATTATTCTCTTTGGAATAGATGATACTACTACACTAGTGCACATGTATCTCACAAAGAAAAAAAAAGATAGGCAATTGATTTCGCTTTGTTGTGGGCACTAGTGTACAAGCATTTAGGAGCTTGTAGATCAGTTGAGACATATCCCGTTACTTATCTCCTCCACCCGTCTCCAAGGTATAAGCAGTAAGGGGCTTTACCTCCCCCTGTCTCCAGGGTAGAAGCAGTGAGGGACTCTAGTTTGGAGTTCAAACTTTAAAAAAGATCGCAGTAAAAATGAATTGAAATAAGGTTCATCTTATAGCCCATAATAGCTCACAAGTTATCAGAAACCAATTTCATTTTCATCAATAAGCAGCAGCAGCAGCATTGGGGTTCAGAATGACAAAAATCACTGCATAAAAAGGATGATAGCACTGCATGACATGGCCACCAAATTGTACAAGAAGCACAGATCTGAGTAGCTCAGAGAACCTCTTAATTTAATTAGTAATTTTGTTACTAAACACAGCAACTCACAAAGTTGTCCACACCACAGCCTTAGCTTAATTCCTAGTATTATTGTTTGCTTATGTTTTTATTCGAATATTGGAATTGCTCCACCTGCTGCCACAATCTGCTGCTCCAACTGTTGTTGCCCCAATAAATACATATAAATAATTAAATAAATTATCAAGGACTCTGGACTTGATCAACAGCAAATTTGAAATAAAAATTATCTTAAAAGAAGAAAAAAATCTACGATACTGATTGCACCTAGTACCATCATGCATACCAACATGATTATACTAGGTACGATACCAACATGATTATACTAGGTACGATACCAATAATACCCAGTACAATCATGTACAGCATACAAATGGTATCGGGTGTGATCGGCATCAATATGGATCCAAAGAGATTTAATAAAAATGAGGAATTTGAGTTTGGCTCACCCTGAATAAAGTTTCAAGCTTGTTCTTGACTAGCAAGTACTCTTGTTTTACTTGTTGCAAGCATCTCAAGCTCCTATATTTGAAAGAAAAGAGTTCTCAGTACTGCTGCAATTCTTCTCTGGGCATAAGAAACTCATAAAGCCCAAATATTATCAAGAAAATCCAAGAAAAAAAAATGAAGTAAACATATGATCAGCAAAGCACTAACCCTTCAATGTTGTGTTCTTCACAGAAGTTGCGAAAAGCAACGCAGACATTCTTCACTCTCTGAGCACCTATGCTGTTCAATCACATTCAAGAAACCACTCTTTCCTTAATCCCAACTTTTCTGGAGTACATTTATAGGGAATAGAGATCAAAAGTGTGATATCTTATTTAGAATTATAGATTGATATCGATGGACTATAGTTCTTTGGCAATAATAACTTCTTTTTTGTTTCTAGTGACGAAGAAAACCAACAGTCACTACTCAAAGGTATGCACCGGGTAAATCCCTCTCTTGCGTAATAATAACTTGTTTTGAGCTTATTGAAAGGTGATTTATCTTAAAAAGTGTTTACTGTGCTGCTTTAACTTGGTTTTGTCTTCAAGTCCCTTGGGTATTATTTGAGCTGATTTAACTTTTCCCCAGTATTTTTTCTTCATAATTTACATAAAACAGCAAAAAAAAAAAGAGTTCCAGCTGAACTTTACCTTGAGCTGCTACCTTTGAGCTGGTGAACATGAGCATCAACCTTCTTAAAGTCCACATCTGGCTGATTACTATAAACATACAAAAAAAAAGAGCATGTTATATTATATATCCCAAGCCTCATAGAACTTACATGTATATATGTATCTATATATGATGTGTGGGTGGGGGTGGGGGTGGGGAAGGGGACTTACAGAGTTGTGTTGAGATCATTGAGTAGTCTTTCAGAATCTTCAAAGAAGAGAGTCACAACTTCAGCTACAAAAGTAGGGTTGCTTTCATCCTGAAGTTGCTGGAGCTGACTAAACTGAGCATCCAAGAATCCCTTCAACCATAACATTCCCAACCATACATCAAAAACACCATCACAGAAACAACAATCACTAAATACAAACAAACCAACAAACATTACCCAAACCCCACATGTCTTCTACACAATCTGATGTCAAGTGGGTTTTTTTTTCTTCTTATTTAATATATAATTTTACTCACCTCACGAAATAATTCTGCCATGTACCCAAGAAAACTGTTCTGCAATTGGCTCACCTCCATCTCTGCACCTCTTTCTTTGTTTGTTTGTTTTTAACTTGTTCTTTGGGGGTGACAGGCTCCAATACTGAAAAGTTGTTGGAGGGGAGAGAGATAGATCTTGGGAAATAAATGCTGGGAGGAGGGGATTTGGTGAAATGAATGAGGAGACAGAGAGAGGGGGAGAGAGAGAGAGAGAGAGAGAGAGAGAGAGGGGAAGGATCCAAAAACGTATTTCCTGGTTTTAGGGTATTGGGATTTGGTGGGCAGTAGAAAAACTAGAAATTACACAATGAAAGCTAATCCTTTTTTTCCTTTTCCTCTGTTTTCTCTGGATTTGTGTTACGTCCTTTCAAGAATTGGAGCCCCTACCATTTTCCACACCTTCTATACTTATTCATTAGCTTCTTTCACTGTCTGAATCCCCCCTACTCCACCACTCCATGCCCCCCCCCCCCACCCCCACACACACACTCCGCATATCATACATAATATCAAGATGCTCCCGCAAGGGACAACCTTGACCAAGTTAGTTGGATTTGAGTTGTTAGATTGGTAATCACAAGATTCTAAGTTTGATTATTAATGAGAGTGACATCTTGGCTTTCTCGGTTTCAGCCAGTCAGCTATAGATAACCTATGTTGGTTTGCTTTCTTGTGGTCCTTTGTCGGCTAGGGCCACAAAATGGGGTTCTATACATAATAATATAATATCAAATATGCTCTCGGCATAGTCAATCCTAACCAAGTTGGTTGGGCTATTCATTTGTTAACCATAAAATTTCAAGTTTAACTCTTAGTGAGAACAGTCTATCGACTTTCTTGATTTGAACATGTCAACTATGGACAACCTAAGTGGCTAGGTTGGTTTACCTCATTGTAAGGACATATGAGGACTTCTGGGTCAAGTTTGGAATGCATACCTTTCGTCAGAGCTTTATACTTCTATTGTACTTAAATAATTGACATGATTATTCTAGATGGAGTTTGAAGTTTTGAACTTTAAGGGGGCGTTTGGTTCAAGTTATATTTGATAACTAAGGTTATATTTGTTTGGTAATATAAGATTCCCATGTTTGGTTCAGGTTAGGTAAGATTCCCAGGGAATGTAACATAACCTCCCGATGAAGTTTTTAGCTATTGGAAGGGAATGTGAGATACACCCCGATTTCTTAGGTAATCTCACATTCCCTTATCTTATTCCTAATATTGAGCTTTTGAAATTTTAATCAATCTATCTTATTTCTGTTGTCTTATTTACCTATTTCAATTTTAAACCAAACACAGGAATCTAACATTCCCAGTTATCTAACATTCCCAGCAATCTAACATTCCCTAAGGTAATCTAACATTCCGTGAACCAAACGCCCCCTAATTGTTAGAAAATTTTGTCTTAACCACTAGACTACGAGTCATTACTCTTAACTAATATTCTTTTGACTCAGTTTTGTCTTAACCACTAAACTACGAGTTATTACTCTTAACTAATATTCTTTTGACTCGAGCAAATTAAGAGGATACTTACATGATATGTTGATGCATTGATAAGACAGGGCAATAAGGTTTACATCAATGCTTAATTGAATAGTCATTTTGGTCCTTTGCTAAACCTTATGCTTGAAGACAATGAGAAGGACCTACATGTCAACATCCCATCATTCTCTTCCAGACATTATTTCTGGATGAAACGCAACTATGCTAAAATGCAATGCATGGAATATATGCAATTTGGTTTTTTTGGTATAAATATTCTCATTCCATTTTTTAAATTTCTTTGCATTCTCATTTCTTCCATGCCCTCTCTCCATCTTTTATTCTTTTTGGCATAAGGAACAACTTTTTGTTTTGACAATAATATCTTTGAGACACCATTAATACATATACAAAGATGGAGAATCCTCTTTTTAGGACATCCTAAGTTGTCATATTTATGCATTTTCCTTATTTTAATTGAATCAGTTAAATAATTGTATATTGGGTTTAAGATCAACTGCAACGTTAAGTGAAAATCCTCTAAACCCTTGTTTTTACTAGGGTAAAGAAAAAAAGAAGAGAAAATGTCAAATGTAGCATAAGAATAGCAGCCCTAGGATATAAGTCAACCAGTCGATCAATCCAAAAAGAATTGTAACTCTATTTTACTAACAACCACAGAGTGTATGGTTTGATTCATACCGAATGAGAGGTATGAATTTTACATCTCTAAGATAGGGATAAGTGAGACTCTTGGAGATTAGGGAGCAATTTAAGTACTTTGAAGAATTTATAGATCGTTTCTAGAATAAAGACAAGTGGAACTCTCGGAATTAGAGAGCAATTTTGTTGCTTATTACCTTGGAAGTTGTCAATTTGTGAAAGTAAGTCTTAGTAAATGTAGCTAAAAGTTTTGCCGTTCCCTGAAATCATATCTCTCTATTATGCTTGTTAAAGAGTTGGTGTCATTAATGATCACAAAAGCACCTTTAAAACTTCTAATCTTGAACTATATTTGGGCAAAAATCATTTTCATTCTAAAAGTATGTTTAATTTTGAATCCTTTACCCAAAAGAGAAATCAAGGTGTTTTTTTTTCTTTTACTCAAATAATTACTAGTAGATCATTTAGTTTATTTTATTAGGTTAGTTTTGTGTGAGACGAGTAATAATACTTTTTAACAAAAATGCAAATGAGTATTACATTTTTTGATCCTTGAGACGATCTCACTCAAATTTTTGTGTATCTAATTAGCCTAAAATAGTGGAAATTGTAATTAAGAATTCTATTAAAGAAGAATGCACTGGGTTTTGGTAAATTCACGGTTCAGGTACACCCGCTCCGGGAGGCACGGGAGCTGGCCCAGAGGAAATTATCAGTTACGAGGGAATCGAATCCGGATTCTCCCGGAATTCTTCCCCACAAAGAGAGCTCACTTGCCACTTGAGCTACCCCATTGATTTTTTATTTTTTTTTAATTCTCAGTTTTACATTTATTTTACATTTATTTTTGGGTGACGAAGGAAACTTGTAACTACTATTCGAGGGTATTACTAAGTAAATTCCGCTATTGTGTAATAACTTACAAATAACTCGAGAAAAGTAAACCGCACTAGGAAGATCATCTACGACAGGCTCGACTGAGAGCGTTAGTTGAAGAAATGTACACGTAAATACATTTTTATGTTTTCCTTTCTTTTTAAAAACAGAAAAATTTTGAGATTAGTAAATGTATCCATCTCTAGATCATACAATTTCCAGGAAATGAAAAGGAAGCAGCCAATCAATTTAATATAAAATGACATTCAATTCAATTCACATATGTTATCATCAGCAATTTATAAAAGTAATTGGGATGAGCAAACACAGTTGTCCATTAGTTGTCAAGATAGATTATACAACACAGCCATGTGACTCATGTTAACCACTAACAGCTAACACAAATTCACATAATCTAATCAAACATTACTTACAAACAATGGATCTGAGATTTGACTGCTTCTTTGTCCATCAACTAACCTACACTCCTCATATTTATATATGACATGAGTATGAAATCGGGCATAACTTAACTGGTCAATCAATAAAAAAAAAAATTCATAAGCTTTATTTTACTAGTAGTTGCAGAGTGTAAAGGTTAAAATAGGGGTATGGATTTAACCTTATATATAGTTGGCACAAGGCATTTAAGGGCATCCACTATTTGTAGGTTAGTTAATGCATATCTCAATCATCTCATGATTTACTTTGTCCATGAGTTTTAAGGACGATTGTGAGTTAACTTCTTATAAAGGATTAAGGATCTCTCAAGTCTCAACCTCACCATCTATGCCACTAGTATACAAGATCCTGAGCAATGCTCGTTTTAATTTTAACTAATATTTAAACTTGTTTTAGAAAATATGTATTTAACTTGAATTGATTTACAATTATACTTGTTAGTTGTATTTAATGTTACAACATTATTCTCAACCTAAAACCAAAATATTGATCAGTCTCTTTTATGTATGACAATTTGTATTCTTTTTTTTTTTAATACTACTAAAGGGAAGGGTTTGATGTCACTGCACCACAAATTCCTTGGTGAGTTCGACTCTTATTCAAAAATAATAATAATAACTCAGAACTCTTAAGTTAATCTCTCGACCTCACAATTACATTAACAATTCATTACCAATTGTTTCAAGCTACTCGGCAGTCGGCTATAGCTGTTTTCATCTCTTTAAAAAAAAAAGGATTTTTTTTTAAATATAGAATCCAACGAATTGAAAGATCAAGTAAAAGAAGAACTATGGTATAAAAATTAATTTTGTAGACTTAGTTAAAATTAACTAAAATAACACCAATATTTTAAAGTTTATACTAAATTACAAAGTATTAATATTAAAATATTTTACTGAAACAAGAAGACAATCTTTGAATTGTATAATATGAGGAGATGAAGGGAGGGCCACCACCGTTATGTTTTCTATTTATCTCCATTTTTTTTTATCCTCTGTTTGTTTGTTTTTTTTTTTTGTTTTTTTTTTATGAAAGAAACTCGTAGTCACTATTCAGGGTGTGCACTGAATAAATTTTATCTTAAGAAAGGTAAATCGCAACCACTCTCTCTTTTTCTTTTATCTCTCTCTCTCTCTTGAGTGACGAGAATCGTATAATATTAGGAGATGAAGGGAGAACCACCACGGTTATGTTTCCTATTTATTTCCTTCTTTTTCTTGTGCATGATGAAGAAAACACGCAACCACTAGTTGAGGGTGTTTATTGAGTAAATATTGTTTAAGAGAGGTAAACAACAACCACTATCCTTCTTTTTTTTTTTTTTGAGTGACTAGGAAACCCACCGCCGCTATTTGTAAGTGTGCATAATAACCAACAAACCAGATAAAAGAGGTAAATTATACTAGAAAGACCATATGCGACATACTCAACCAAAATGATGTTGACCAAAATCAAACTCATAATTTTCTAATACAATAATCATGCTCCAATCACACAACTACCCATTTTGGAACACCTGTTTATCTCCTTTGGCACGATGGGAATCTCAATGTGGTCCGCAAATGTATGTATTCTGTGTGATAGCTACACCCATTTTGTCTCAACGTGACACATAGCTTGTAATGACAAATTAATATCAAATAAAAAAATATAAAGATACGAACCTGAGAGACAAAGCACAATAAGTGCTGAGCGTGTTTTAACCCTTTCCCATCATAGCAGATGCATAAAGACAAATTTATTTATGTTTAAGATAACGTTTATCGACGATTTGTTTTGTAAGGAAAAAGATGGACTTCTAAGAAGAACGACTACAAGAATTGGGACCAGATGACTTCAACAATATCATCTATATGACAGTCTTATTCAGTCATGAGGATCAATATACTTGTAAATTTATGGATGACAATAAGTTGGGTAATATCGAGTATCTGACCATCACGATTCACAAATTATAATAGGACAGATTTAAGTAGTTACTAAGTCGGATTCAAATCGACAAAATAATACTCTTCACAGATCAAGTAGTAATAAACTGGGCCAGGTCATCGCAAACCGGGGAGTAACCTGCGAAAAAAGCTCATCGAACAATTTTAGGAGGTAAGTGTGCCTGATTACATTATGTTTTAGATTGAGGTGAATTGAACACTTCGATATAGTAGATGGTCCTATTTGACACTTCTACCAAAAATTAATTATAATTTTTACATTGCATGATTTTATTTTTATTATTTACCATTACATCCTGATATGACTATAAAATGACAATCTGGGTTGGAGATTGTCCACCTAATGATACTTTTTCAGATTGTCCACCTAAGGGATAAAAGCATAAAAACTAGGGTGAAGAATGATGGCAATTCATCATATACAATCATTCTTTTTTACATTTTTAGCATCCACAAATAAAGTAAAATATTTCCATAAATGCAAAGAAACCATTTTCAAGCTTAGTGGTGTCAAAACATGCAAACAGTTGGATTGAACTAAACTCCATTTCTGTGTGTGTTATACCAGAAGAAAGATCCCTAAGAGGTTAAGGTTTCCAGATAAATCAAACCAGGAACTCAGGAAGCAACTGACTGCAAAACAAGTTTTTGATTCGATGAATCTTGCCATGATGGCCAGTCTAAGATACATAAAAGTATGCAAATGTAATATCAGAGAGACTATGTGAATGACAGTGCACAGAGCGTAATAACTCAACAAAGAAGTGGACAATATTATGAAAAGGACTTTTTAGTGGAAGCATCTGTTTCAGAAATAAATTTTTGTTGCAAGACTTAGTATAATAACCTGGGAGGTTTGGAGTTCCTGCGAAGATACCTGGTGTTGACAGTTTTTTGCTAGGCTTTCTATAGTATGGGAAGTCTGGAGTTTCCATGATGTGCTTTATGTTAACATTTTTTGCACGACTTTCTACAGTAGCCTGGGAGGTCTGGAGTTCCGACCATATACTCTGAGTTCTTGGTGCATTCTCCAAGAGCAGCCCATCTCTCACAGTTCTCGTTTGAATCAGTGCAATTTCCCTCGGATCCCACAATTTTGTCGAAGGAGTCTACATGAATCCACTTTGTTGCTGACCATTTCTCACCTTCAAGCACGGGGCAGCCGCCATGGAGGCTAATAGGATCGGGGATGGCATTTGGATGGAGACTGAAGAAAAGAAGTGCATCACCCTTCCGTGGCTTCACTGAATTGTTCCCAGAAAAGGAAAAGCAGAGAGAAATAGCTCATCAGCTCTTTGCCAAAAAATCAGCATAGCAGTTTTATGTAATTATGGTTTACATCATTACTTGGCCTCACCTGCTACGCCTCTTTTAGCACAGTCAGACAAATCATCATCATCAGAAATCATTGATCTCCTACGAGGTGGTTGCTGTAAACATTTACAAGAAATTATCAGGGAGGTTTCATGCATTTCATATTTTCATTAGAAGAACAGCTTGAGGAACCAATTTACAAAAGGTGGAAGATACAAAGCAGAGAGCTTGACCATCTAAAGTTGTGTTTCATTGGAAAGTGCAATTTAATGCTTTAAAATAAAATTTATGGGTGCAAATTTATGGTATTCTTCTAAGTTCTAACCAACCTACAGTACTTCTCATGCATGGCCCGCAGGACACCTACCTAGTACATTTCCAACTCTAGGAATAAGGTGGTTGCCCTTATTGTACGATCTGTGCAAATTTACTTCAACTTTCCAGCATCTCCATAAAAGAATCTGACATTCTGACTTAACATTCAAATAGTTTTTCTATTCATTTTCAGCATATGCTGGCCAAAGTCTCAACTCTCAAGTAAATCAAATCATATTGTAGAATATAAAGATGGGACAATTAGCCAAGATTCAAAGAGGGGGGACAAAAATATAAAGAAACCTCTCTCAAGTCACAATGGACTGATTGACTTATTGATTATGCAAAAATCTCAAATTTACCATGAAGATAGGTTTCTGCCCTTCTGGGTACATCTACATGATTGCTGATTGCAAGCAAGTTCTTACCAATTCCAAGCATGTCTGCCCCTTTTTAAATTTACAAGTTAAATGCTTGTTGGTTTCTGGCAATTTTGTATGATGTCAGATTATGGTGGATGCTCATGCTCTTACATATTTGAGGCATCATTGATACAGATACATTAACTCATAAAGATTTGAAGGGTTCCTTAGTTATTTTGAGATTCTGATTGAGCATTTTGAATGGACAGTCAGGCCCTTTTTCCATTCCTAATCTCTTGCCATAGAGAGATTAAAGAAAACCACTAAAGTTCATGCTAACATACTACTGCAATGATTTTGAAGAAAAAGTAATAACCAAACTAACCTCTGCATCCGGGAACACAGTTTCACCACCTTTTGCTACATCAGTTAGATACATGAGTACAGTGGCCATTCGGTGTCCACCACGAACAATATTAACCTTATCAACAAAGTAATCATGGTGTGATTCATACTTCTGCCCTTCCTCATAGCGTAGCACTTGTATGTCTTCTCCATTATCTGATGACAATAAAATATATAAGACCTAATCAAGTATTGTGAAATTATCCAGAATGAACAGTTAACTCCTCAATCTTGAACTAATGCAGCATATGTTATACATTTAAATGTTTGGCAAGAAGACAATGCTACCATTAACTAAAGGCATATAGACTATAGGCTAAAGAACTGAAATAATATATCGATGCTCCTCTAACTAACAATCCAGATATTATAGGGCCTCTTTCTGCCCTTTAAAAGGAAATATATCATTCATGTGGTAAATACCGGTAAATGCGGTGATGCTATATTGCTAATATAATCTACTACTAGATTTCCTAATATCTCGATACATGGAGCCAATCAATTATCCAAGTTATTAACTGCCACAGCAGAAGCAACAAGAAGGTATGGCTACAATAAATAAATTTTTAAAAACTGAAAAATTATGAATCAGTACAGATGTCTCTATGCAAAATTTGGTTATTCTCCAAGAATGAGCAGATATATCTAAAGCATAAAACCATGGGTCTAGAAATTTTCCTTAAAAAATTAGTGGAATTAATAATGGAAAATTCAAAATTGGAAATTCCTGAATAAGAGCCACACCTTTGGGTAGAAAAGTCCAAGTGGCAATCTTCTCCTCTATCCCAGAAACAATTGGATCCTACAGCATAACAGGATGTGGAGATGTAAATAATCAGGAAAATCCAATTTACAGAATCCAAATGTATTAGTTTTTGCACCAAACTATTTCTTGTAGAACAGCATCTTCATAACCAGGTAACAAGGTATCAGCTCATGATATTGCATGGTGGGTCCAGCCGCGAAACATAGAATAGCATTCACTATAAATAGTAGAAGTTGAAATCCCTAGAAAACCATCAATTACTACCTTAGTTCTTTATTGTGATCATAAAGGTGAGTAGTGATTAGGATATGGTAGATTAAGCATGCATAGTTGTTAAGTCAATGATATGCATATTCATATAAATTTACTTGCCCTTTACTCAAAAACCAATGTCATACTTAAATTAAGGATCCAACAGGACCAACACACATCAAAAGGCATTGTACTTGCATTTCAAATTTGCTGGAAAACACATCAAAGGGGAACTTTAAGTCTTTAATAATTAAAATGCTTTCTCTTATCCCATGCAGATATACACACCTCAGATCAATATGTAGGATTTACACTTAGGATACCAACAATTTCAAAGAGATAAACATGGACAGAAACACAGTATATGGACCTAATTGTTATCAATACATAATAAAAAACACAAGAATAAATGACTGGATCCATATAATTATTACAAATAAAAATTAAAAAACAAAAAGATCTGCAGAAGCAATTCAAACAAATTCCAAAGATCGAACCTTAGCTTTAGGAATGAACATTCCAGAGCTAGTCCTAACTTCACTAAGCTTACTCTTTCCCGACTCATTATCTGCAACATACGATCTTTTCAGCTCCGATTTTGCCTACCACAAGTCAAAATGCCAAAGACAAAATTCAGCTTCCAACGCAATTAGATCTCACAAATTCATAAACATCAACTTCAAAACTAAACCAAAAAAAAAACAAAATGACACGGAGCAATAATCAACACTCACGAGAGATATCAAATGATTGCATTCTTCATCCGTAAGGAAACCTTCATACACAAAAGCTCTGACAAAAGGAAAAAAAAAAAAGTCAAATGTAGCTCGGTTGGTGAAAAGTACAACAGATTTTCGAAATTTCATGTTTCAGTTCTTAGAATTTCTGGAATTTTGGATCTTTAAGTACCTCGGTTTCCATGAAATTTGCTTGACTTTAGACGGATTGATGATTAAGGAGCTTGAAGATTCGCGCGTGACCGATGCGATCACGACGAAGGAGAGAAGAACAGCATAGTGCCAAAACCTAACCATCAGCTCAAGTAGAGGACGAAAATGGAGAAATTTCAGCTAAATATTTTGAAATTTTTTCAGTAAAATTGCAGATATTGAAGAACTCAGCCGATATGTAGCTAAGAAGCTCGGTGGAGTTTCAGACTATCAGTAGCGACGTGTCGACGTTGCTCATATTATGTCATAATTTTCTTCCTATAATTTAAATTAAATTAAATTAAAAATCTGCTCGGTATTATTAAAAAAAAAAAAGAAAAAAAAAGAGAAGGATCATGGAAATTGGGAGGGTTTGACCTTTTGTTTAATTATGTAAAAAAATACTGTAGTAATAAGTGAATAATATTCACCGCTTTAAAAGTAAATTACTGTGATGGATTATAGCCCATCGTGATTTCACTGCTTTAGTTATCGACATCTAATTTTATTAAATAATATTTTTAATTATTAAATTTGAACGTATTATAATTCTTTTGAGTTCAAAGGACTAAAATAGGTAAAAATTAGACGAAATAGTATTTATGCATGACTAGAATAAGTAAAAATTTGATAGCCAACAATATTATTGGACGAAATTAGAAGTTGATGGCCAAAGTGATTAAAATCTCTATGTTTGAGTGACTATTTCAATAATGATCTTATCTTTTTTTTTTTTACGAGGAAAACAAGCAACTACTATCGGATGGTGCATTGAGTAAACCATGTCCTTGTGTAATCCTTCGCAAGCACACCAGATAAACAAACTGTACTGGATAGATTTGAGCTCGACCAAGATGGTATTAGCAATAATCAAACTCATGACTTTTAATAGCTTTGTCGCGGAGCTGTGGGGCCTAAGGGAGGATCTACGACTGGCAAAGCTTAAGGGGTTTAAAAGGTTGATCGTGGAGCTGGATTCGGAGTCAGTCGTCTCCTTGCTGCAATGAGAGGTCGAAGATCAAAGGTTTAGTTCGACTCTCATTAAAGATTGTACTTTCTTGATGAGTTCCTTTGATAAGATTTCTCCCCCGCACATTCTCAAAGAGGGGAACAAAAGTGCAGATCACATTGCGAATCTTGGGCAACTGGGTACCTGGGGCCTACTGTTCTAGACACGCCTCCGACTAGCATTGAAACGATTCTTGCGGCTGATATTGTTGGCGCCAGTTACGTTAGAGTTTGGTAACTTTGCTATACCAGTCGTTGACAGGCTAATCCCACCAAAAAAAAAAAGAAAAGAAAACTCATGACTTTTAAATACAATAATTATACTTCACTCACTCGTGAAAAATTTTATTTGTCAACCTTATGATCAGGTGGTATGTAGTGACTCCCAAAATGAGGGTCATGAGATTGAGCCTTATTGGAGGTGGTATTGACGAAAACCCCTAGAAACTCGATATTTAATTCAACTTTGATTTTCACAATGCAAGTGTCGATCTTTTGACTTAATTATCAATTTTACCCAATTGAATAATCAGTTAATTTGGTTCAAAATTATCAGAAGTTTCATGAATGCATAATTTTGGGAATATAATATATATATATATATATATATATATATATATATATATATATATATATATATATATATATATATATATATTCCGTGGTTGATCAAACAAGGGAAATAATGTTGTACCCAAAGTATAAACCAACCTAACTAGTAACTATATACAAGCCTGCCTAAAGGAGTGTATGTATAAGCTTTGTAATCTGTTTTTTTTTTTTTTTTTAATCAACAAAACAGACATAAACATCTGCAAGTATATACAAAGCATTGACAATGTTCAAAAAAAAAAAAAAAAAAAATCCTCCAGAAAATCATTGGAGAGAAATTCAATTTGATCGCCTGTCCTGTTTGGATGGTTCAAATTCCCTCCTTCCAAGTTTAGGCAGAAGAATCATAACATGAGAATTGAGAAGACACCATGGGGGGGGTGGGTGTGAATTTGCTAGAGAGAGCTACAATGGCACTTTGGACCTGCAGGTCTGAATCAAGAAGAGTGAGTAAATATGGTGAGAAAATGTGGTCTCTATTGTTCCCATGTAACCTCGTGGATTATCTCGTTGGGGTCGATCATCTCGTCGTTGGGGTCGATCGCGCTCTTGGGCGTGGTGGCGTTGGAGCTCTTGGGGGTGTCGCTCGAGCTCTTGGGCGAATCGTCGCCCCCGACTGGCGAGTCGAACAGGGAGTCGTCGTCGAGCAGCTCTAGTGGGAATGCCCTTAGAGTAGAAGGCCTGTTTTGGAACTTCTTGCTGTCCACTCTGATGGTCTCCTCACCTCTCAGCATTCTTTCAGCCTACATCACATGCAAAAACCAAATTGACCATATAACTGACTATCAGTTTAAGCTTTTAGTTGAGACGGGAGACTAAGAGACAGGCAAAGACAGAGTAAAAACGTTTTTTCGTCACTTAAAAGAGCGTGCCTTGCTCATTGAAGGTCGGTCCGTGGCAGACTGCTGTAAGCACAACGAAGCTACCATCGCCATACGATTCATTTGCTCCAAATCATAGTCACCTCCCAGTACTGGATCGGCCAATTCATTATAACTTTTCGTGAGTAGCAAAGGTTTAGCCTGCAGACAATAGTTAAATTACGTTTACTTGAATGTAACAACTCGAGGGAGTTGGTAAACGGGCTGCTAGTGTAGCTATAAGTTCAAAGATTGAACTGAATCTGGATTAGTCTTGCAATGGCGGGATTACAAGAAGCTATACGGGGACTATAGCGTAGATGAGTAACGTACGTACCCACATCACGACACTGTTATTAGCTTCGTCTAGAGCGGGGCGTCCAGTAATAATCTCCAACAGCAACACTCCGAAGGCATAGACATCGGTTTTTTCATCAACAATTCCATGCATGAAGAATTCTGGAGGGAGGTATCTGACATAACGAGTAACGAGCTTTAAGGTCTGACGAAATGAAAAAATGCTTTAAATGAGTCGTAAAAGAGATTAAAGGTCTCGTTTATACCAACCCGAATGTGCCTTCAAACTGAGATACAGTGAGGTGACTCCACTTATCGGGGAGCCATTTTGCGAGCCCAAAATCAGATATCTACATTAAACTAAAATTTGAGCATCAAGAGTTCATATTACTATGGTCTTTACCACAACTTTAGATCATCTGAATAGCAGTTTGATCCATAAATAAAAGACTCATGAAACTCTATCTTGTGACAATAATAGATGCCTATCTTCTGATGCTTTGAAGTATAAGGTTTGCAAAGCTACTAATCAAATACAATAAACGGGGTTTTTTTTTGGGTGACAAGGGAAACCCGCAGTCACTACTCGAGGGACCCTAGCTGGCATTCTGTCAAAGGACCACAAGGAGGTAAACTAGCCTAGGTTGCCCATAGCTGACTGGCTCAAACAAGAAGGCCTATAGGCTACTCCTCCCACTGGGAGTCGAACTTGTAACCCTGTGGTTACTAAGTCAATAGCCTCACCAACTTGGCTGGGGTTGCCCCAAAACGGGGCTTTTTTTTTTCATTTTATGATCTGTTGGTTCAAAGGGATACCTGAGCCTCGAAATCTTGTGACAGCAAAACATTAGCAGCCTTGATATCTCGATGTATAATTCTGCGTTGACACTCCTCGTGAAGATATGCAAGGCCTGCAGCAGTGCCTAAAGCGATTTTATACCTACTGCTCCAATCTAGTTTGTGGTTCTGCTCACCTGTGAATAAAACGAAAATTATATATATTCGGTCACTCGAAAATTTAGGTGGCAACACAATTTCTTGGAAGCAACAAGATAACGTATTGACCATTCAGAAGAGTTGCTAAGCTCCCATGAGGAGACAAAGGCAGAACAAGGAACATTCCCCCTTCGACTCCGTAGCCAATAACACTAGCAATGTTGGGGTGACTGACATGTACCAAAATTCCAAGCTCCGATAAGTAGTCCGCTGTCATCTCCTCGGGGCTTCCCCTCGTTAGCTTTTTAATCGCCACTAACCCTCCATCATCCAAGTTTCCCTTGTAAACTTCGGAATAGCCTCCCTTCCCGATGATATACTCTAAAGAATATATTGTGATCCACAAGAACATAAGCTAAACTAGAAAGAAGGCAAGAACTAAACAAAACAAGAATAAGGGGTTTAGAAACTTTGAGATGACAAATTCCAAAGATTTCCAAGCAGTATATATATTTTGTTTGAAGCATTAAATGAAGAAATGGAAAAATATAGTGTACCACTGTTAAAGTTGTCTGTAGCTTTCTGGAGCTCGGAGAGGGAGTAATTCTTCCAGGATGTCCCGAGGAAATGAGGAACAAGATTGACGTCAAGTTGAGAATCATCCAGATCGACGTCAATTTGAGATGACTGAGGAACGAGATTGACATCGATTTGAGATGGCAGAGGAACAAGATCGACATGATCCATTTGAGATGGCAGCATAGGTTTCCTAGTTTTTTTGGAGAATATCCTTATGGAGTTTAGAGAGGGAATAGTAGGATGGAATGTATGTAAGCTCATTCCCGGTAAGTTCATCCCCGCGGGTCCTTTTTTCAGTTTCCTAAAGAACCCATACAATTGGGCATGAGTTTTCCCATCTGCATTAGTAAGCACGGTATGGAAAAATCCAAACTTTGAAGTAGCTGATCTTTCAGTCTCTGGCTGTTTCCCGCTAGCTTCACTCAACATCCTGTCTGTATGCCCCTCCTCGCAAAACTCTAATTCATCATCCTCCCCAATGGTTGCTAAAGTTGCCTTGTTGTGATCGTTGACATCTTCTACAATTGAATTTATCTCTTCATTGATTTCTCTATTAGGATCTTTATCTACAGGATTCTCCTCCAGGTTTAGGCATTGCATCTCTAAGAAAGCATTGTTCAACAACTCGCTGTCAGGCAATTTTCTTCGACAAGAGAAATAGACACACACATACAAGTATAAAATCCTATTCCATCCGTTTTCAGCACCAATTACCAAACAAGAAAACCGAGCATATGGAAAGAAAGATACATACAACGAGGTAAAAATCGAATTCTACCTTCCGCAGAGAGGGATATGGAAGTGCAGAATAGTAGTTTGGGTTCAATCTCAATGATAACTTCTTCATTTTCTTCAGCAGCTTCGCCGGTGCCCTCACTGTCAATATTCCCACCACTCAATCCAACTCATTGGTTAATCAGCCAAATAATGAAAAAAGAACCCAAATTTACCATTTCTATCAAAGGGCATTCATTCATATCCAAATTATAGAAACATTCCTATAGCCTAATAAGGAGAAAACTGGTTTAAAAGATCCCAAATCTCAAAAGGCATCCAATTTTAAGATCAGAATTTCAAGAAAATCAATTCTGGGTTCTCCAATTCCCCCTTTTCTTCATACATAGAATCACATAGCAAGTAATAATAATCCAACATTATGTCAAAAAACCAGCCAAAATCTGTCAATAATTTCAGATGATTCATTTCAATGGAACAGATATTGCAGCAATTTATATACATAGATAGATAGATACATAAGAATAATGAATGAAATGAAGGGTTGATTCCAAGAATTGAAGAAAAATGTATATACCATGGAGTTGGAGAAGCTGAAGATTCAGTATTTCCCATGGCTCCTCAAGGGCAGCGAAAAGAAAGAAAAAAAAAAACAGGGCCTATCCTTCCTCCTATGAATCAAATTTTTGTTTTGGTCACAGGAGAGAGGAACAAGATTGGGGTTTGCAAGGAGGTGGGAGAGAAAAAGAGGAGAGCCAGAGACGGAAATAGCGGCTGGCATGCATGTATGATCAAGATTTCCTTGGAGATTCTAGGATCTCCTTGCCCAAAATTCGGCCTTTCTTCCAACATTATTGAAATTCCAAGGAATGAAGGGCCATGCATGGTGCCATTCTTGATTCATTAAACAAAAAAATAAATAAAAACTGTTTTTTTTTGGTCCTTTTTGTTTTAGCATGTCCTAAGTTGGTAGGGATAAATGATGTAATATCTAAATACCTTAATGCATGACCGAGTAATATTATGAGCTTGTATATATAGTCTAAATGATGTAATATCTAAATATTTTAATGCATGTGACCGTAAATAAGTTACCGGGGTATATTAGGAAAGAAGTAGAGCAATTGTATTGCTATGTTTATAATATTTTCAGAGCCCCCTTCCTCCTACAACAGGCCTACTATTTATACCACAAGTACAACGACCCTTCTTCTCTACATGTAACGGTCTTCATGATGGTGAGCCTTGAATGTGAAGTGTAATGGAGCCGTTGGTAATAACTTCCCTCCTCAAGTGTAATGGATGTCTGTTTAACATCCTGAGCCTGTCTGTCTTCTTGTGGTTCGGGTCAGGTGCTGCATGCCCAATTATCCTGTTACCAGCCACCTACTCCTCAGTTTGCGAGCGTAGCCGAGTCAACTAGGGAGTAATAATAGTGCAGAAGCGAGATGAATAAGTTTTTTTTTTCAATTAGATCTATTTCGTTTTTCACTTCAAGTCTTCCGATCTTACTGTTAATTGTGAATTTGTGGTGATATACTTATGTTAGTTATGTATTATTTTGTATTATTGTATATTTGTATCAGTCTAGGTATATCTTTAAATTTTTAACACATATTGACGGTAAATATGTTACCAATGTATATTTGAGTATTAGTAAAGTATAAATAGTTTAGTACAGTACAATAGTGTTTGTAAATCAGAATGTCCCCCCACTTACAACGGTAGATCTACTACTTATACTAAGAGTACAACGACTCTCCTCTTCTAAGTGTAACGGTTTTCATTGTCAGCCTTGAATGTGGAGCGTAGTGGAGCCGTTGGCCATAACTTCACTCCTCAGCATATAATAACTTCATTCTTCAACATAACGGATGGTTGTTTAATTCTTGTGCCCGTTTGTCTGCATGTGGTTCGGGTCGAGTGTTTACCAATTACTCTGTCACATATATAGGCCTTAAAAAAAGCTAACATGTAGGCCTTAAATAGAATCAAAGCCTATTTAAGACTTTGAAATTTTTTTAATGGCATACATACTAAATAGACTTTTAAAAAGGCTCCAGGCTAGTCCAGACTAATTGTAGGTTTATGCTTGAGCCTAACAGAAAGCCTACATACAAGTTCAAACTCAGACTTATGATTTATATATGACTCATGCCTAATTTTCTAAAACTCGCTCGGCCTAGCCTACTTTCATCCCTATTATAATGCCATGAATATATAGATAATAAAGTACGAATTGAATAATTAAGATTATTCCTTAGTAGAATAATAGGCTGTCAAAGACGTTGTGGTCAAGCGGCATGAAGTGATTCTCCCAAGTGAGGGCTCATGGGTTTGAGCCTCGGTGGGGGCAATGCTGACTCGTTAGGCTTCAGTAGGTTGTTCTACTACATGTATTCCTTAATTCAATCCTAACTTCTCTTAAAGAATGAAAGTGCACAATCACGCACCCCAAACAAGTTAAGACTATTTTCTTTGACATTTTCCCTTTGTTTTATTTACACACTATTCTCTTTCTAGTCCAAATAAGATAAAATAATTAATATTCTTAATTTATTTGTTTCTTATATTTTAAACTAACCCATCAAGAATCCCAAACCCACTATTGACTATTGATTGTGACTTCTATTTATTCAATTTGAACAAAAATAAAAAGATAGGTGAGGTGCAAGTGGACTTCTTTACACTTAATACACTCTATTAATGGAATAAATAAAGATAAAAGCATAGCAATTTGGCAAATTTAAAGTTTTTGCACCATATCAAAGTAAGTTGTTATATCATACTTTTTAAAGGCAAAAATAAAAGCTATTTAGACTTTTTAAAAATTAAATATTATACTTCGCACTAAGAAGATATTGTGCGACAAGTTCGACTGAGAATGTAGTATTGACAAAAATCAAAGTCACGTCGTAAACTTCTAGTACAATAATCATGTTGCACAATACAATCACCTATTTTAGACCATTAATTTATATTTATATATTGAGTGTCTATAATGTAGTAAAAGTTACTTTTGTATAATTGCATCCGATGGTAAATGTTTTGATTTTTTTTTTTAATTCATGTCACATTAAATTATTAACTAAGTATTTTGTAGGAAACTTTTACGGTGCGGCAGTAAAAAAAAAGAAATAAATAAATAAAAAAAAGGAATTCATAATTTTATTATAAATTTTTTAATTTGTCTGAAGAGATATTTCTAAACGCACCATTTAACATAACTTCGTCTACTTAATTTATGACTATTATATCATCTAATCTATGAAATAAAAAATATATAGAAAACTTCAAACAATTTTTCTCTCTCTCTCTTAAAACACAACATCATAAAAAATTGAACAGAATATTTGTTTGTCGCTATTATTATAGAATTATTGGTATGTGTACAAGGCAAGCTAGCTAGCATATGTTACTATGATGAAGACAATATTTCAAACAATAAGATTACCATGAATATAATATTCTTCTATTTAGCTATGTATGTTAAAGAACCATATGCGCCCAAGAAACTAATAATTGATGACAATAATCACCAAAAAAAAAAAAAAAAAAGTTCTCAATTATTAAGTCTGCCCCTTTAATAAAATTTTCCACTTTGATTTCTACATTGTTCTTTAGCTTTTTATGTGTACATAATAATACTTTAGGTTTTATGTCATATAATTATGAATGTTTTACTCGTTTTGCGGAGGCGGTTAGCTAGGATTTTCTCTTTGAGCTTGGGTACGATTGATCTCCCTAGGGATAGCAGTGGGGCAATGTCAGTACGGTGTATACTCCTCATCCATACCCCCGCTCCCTATTGGAGAATATAAAATTTTCCTCGTGGCTTAGAGATAGGAAATCCCTTCCGCGGTCAATTTTATAGTCAAATTGGTAATTTAGTACAGATTTTTTAATTAATGTATATAGGAAGAGGCGGAAGGGATATCCCCGTCCATGTCCCTATTATCCAAATTCGGCCCCTATCTCCGCTCACGTTAAAATCAAGATTAAAGATCCCCATATAGTCGGACTGTCGGAGAGAAATTGTCATTACTAAACCACCCCTAGAGCCAATTAACCTCATTGTCATAGCTATTAGCTAGTCATCTTTGTTGTCTAAGTAAACCAACCTAATTTTTTCTTCATCTTCTTTACAAGTAAGCTAATAAGTGGAGTTTTATTAGGCCACCGGCCACCCTTTGAGAGAAATAGAGGAGTGGGTTATTTTTGGTGAGTTGTAGCCTTGTAGGTAATAAGGGAGAAAAAGATGTCCAATTTTCTATTTTCCTCCCTTTATAGTCATAATATAGAGGCATTTAATAGATAAAACTATTATTTAGGTTTCAAATGAAGTTTAACTACATTAACCAGCTTGGTTGGTGTGAGTGGTCGTGCACTCGTGTCCCTTAAAAGAAGTCAGGAGTTAGTCTGAATATGGTATGAACTTAAAGACCCTCTCGCGACTTTACAAAAAAAAAATATTGAAGTTTAACTACATTTAAGTCCTTAAATACAAATCATTTTCTAACAAAAATGCCCGATCTTAATACCTAGAGTTTTTTTTTTTTTTTTTTTTTTTTTTTTTTGTAATAATGAAAATTCACAATCACTATTTAAGAGTATGCATTAGATAAACCTTGTTCCTGTGTAATATTTGTAAACCACATAAGAGATGTAAGTTGCACTAAAAAGATCTTGTATATAATGTAATGATAGGTTCGATTGAAAGGATATTCGCAAGAATTGAACTCGTGCCCTTTAGACAGTTTCAATACTTTTTAAATTTTGATGTGTAATAATATTGAAATTTAAAAGACGAAAGCATTTAAAAATAAAAGAAAGAAAGGAAAAAAGTTGACCAACTTTCCACTTTAAGCCAACAGCCAACAGCATTAGTAGAATTTGTATATAGATAATTATATATTAAAAATATTCTGTTTATCATTTATTATATTTTTATATGGTTGATTAATTTGTTATGCGAGATACCTAAATAAGTATCGCCATGCACTCATGCACGATATCATTTAATAAAGATAAATCCTATAATATCGAAAAAGCAGTATACTGCTATTATAAATAAAAAAAAAATAGTTTTAAAATAAAATGTTGTTTACACAAATATAATTATTATTTTTATTTATAGTAATAGACACAATATATTTTTAATATTCATTTTATCCCTCTTTAATGGCTTTATCAGTCGTATTTACTATGGGGTTTTTATTTGTTAAACAAATTTTTTATTTTGTACTTATTTATTAAAATTATTTTTAGATTTAATTTTTTATATTTAATTGTATTTTTATTACAATTCTAAATATATAAATATTATATAGTAATTTAAATTTAAATATTAAAATTTTAAATTGTAAATAATTTTTCCAAAAGAAAAAATTGTAAATAATTTTAGTTAAATATAGTAATTGAATTAAACACATCAAATCAGGGGAATATTATTTAAAAAATTAAATAAATTATTTAGTACAAAAGTTTTAGATACATTGTACTAGTATTATTTTTATTGATGTTTGTCAATTGTCACATCCTCCATCCCTATAAGATGACGTGGCAGATATTATCAAGAAAACCATTCAAGCCCGAAATTCCGGTCATTAGCCCGGCCCGTTTAATAACAATAATGCTCCTTGGGATGGGAAACAACTCGCCACCAAACACGTGGTCCCCGCTTTTACTATACCCCTTACAACACGACAACTCCACGTCTAATCCTTAACGCCGTCAACCTAAGATTCCATCAAAATTTTTATGTTAACAATTATTTGAAGAAAATAAGAAAAGGTCAAAATCAATATAAAAGACTAATATTATATTTTCCACATAATATTAATCTCTTCATATAATATTACTTAGTTTTTTTTTTTTTTTTTAAGTAAGTCTTTAAGAGCATCATCAATAGCTTGATTTTTTTTTTATAAATAAATTTTAAGATGTCAAGTAGAAGAGAAGGAGGAGGAAAAAATCATAGAAAAAAAAGAGAGGAAAAAATTATGGTAACGTGCATTGTACGCGTTCAACTTGACGCTTCTGATTGCTTCACACGCATCGGATGAGTCTTTTGCTTTTTTTAGTGGGGTCCACTTTTCTTCCGAAAACCAGATTTTCATGCAACAATCCAAAATATTTTCTCTCTTCTCCCTCTCTCCTCCACATAAGCATTACAACATGCAAAAATCATGCTTGTATGGACAGTTTAGTTGGTTATAGGGGTAAAGTTTGAGAAGAAAGATCAAGGATCAAGTCTCACTTGCGGCACAAATTGGTTGTTCCTAACTCATCATTTTACCACATACAGCATTCTAACACCTAAAATACATTATGTTACCTCATAAATTTTATTATTCTAACATATGTAACTCATAAAATATATTATCTTACCCTCAAAATACTCATTATTCTTACCTTACACATCGTTTTAGACCGTGATCCACGCACCTGCGTGGAAATTTGCCGTGCCAAATAACGGTGGAGTGATGTTACAAGTAACGGAAATTCTACAAAAATCATGGCCCTACAGACAAGCTGTAAAACGACCCAGTCCATGGCATCAGCCACTCAAATATAGGAATTAAAAAAAAAAAAAAAGAAGCACGAAATCAAAGCCGGGCGGCCATCTCTCTTTCTTTCTCTCTCTTTCTCTATCTCTATCTCTCTCTCACGCGTCGTTCATTGCGAAACCACCCACCCCTTTCCTCCTCATCTTTTCCTCGTCCTCGTATATAAACCTACCATTCTCGATCCACCATTTATGTGAACTGGAAGAATTTCCAGCATAAAAACCCCCCAAAAAAACCAAAAAAAAAAAAAACATATTTTCTGAAACAGAGCGGGAAGGGAAAGCATTTTTCAGCGACCCATTTCCTCCTTCGCTCTGTAAACCTTTTTTCTCTCTGGCTTTTCTCCTCACACACAGATCTTCTTCCATTATTCTCCGGCGATTTCTGTTTTTTCCCTTCCTTTTTTGTTCTCTGGGTAGGTTTTGTTTATGTTTAGGTGCTAATCTTTAGATGTTTGTGGAGTTTATTGTTTGAATTAATTATTTTTTGGGGGAAGGGAGAAAATGGGAACGGAGATTCTTAGACCGCAGGATTGTTTGGGTGAGAGGGTGAACCCGTTTCATCGCCGGAAAAATGGGTACGCCGTCGGTGGGGGCGGGGCGTTTTACCCCCGTAATAATAGGAAACAGGTGGTTAGGTCGGAGAAGAAGAGATTCAACGCGGCGGCGGCGGCGGAGGCCGTGCCGGTGGGCCCCAAGAAATCGCCCAGCGCCGAGAATTTGAGACACGGCGGCGGTTGGAAGCACGCCGAGCTATTGATGGGGCGCGTGACGATCTTGCGGCGGGGGGAGTCGATGGGCTCCCTCAACTCGAAGATCCACCGCGACAACAAGGCGTCGCCGCCGCCGAACGGTGGCTCCGGCGCCGGCGCCGGCGATGATTTGGTGGTCGTCGGGATCCGGAGACTGGGCCCGGAGCAGCCCGTCATGATTCCCAAGCAGATCCGCGTCAGCCGCTCCTCCGGCGACGTGTACGCCGGCTCCGGCTTCTCCAACTCGCCGTCGCCGAGATCTCTGCCTTTGCCTTCATTCTTCAACAACGCTAACAAGAAGCAAGACGGGTCGGACACGACGTCGTTTGACGACTCGGCAACCCGAGACTTGAGACGGTTGCTCCGACTCGAATAGAAAAATCGGATCCGGATCCGGGTCGGTGCCTTCGATGTTTTCAAGACCCATACAAATCCCTCCAATGGATTGGTTTTTTGCACATATGGAGTGATTAAAGTGGGTCTGAAAATAGAGGGAAAATAAATAAATTAAAACACCGATTAATAGGATCCTATTTTTCTACTAATTATTAATAATCGTTATAATATATATTAATTAAGGTGGGTTAATTTGGAGGGTACTGTTGTAATTTCACGTGTAAGAGTGAGTGAGGGAGAGAAGAGTACTTGTCTTAATGTTATTACTACCAAGTACCAATTCAAATGTATTATGGTCTGTTGATATTTGGTGATGTAGAGGAAGAGGAGTTTTGTGAGCTCCAAATCTTTGTATAATATGCTATTATTGAATAATAGACAAAGATGAACTATTTAGGGAATAATTGCTTGTTTGCTTTTTAATTAATATTCTATTTGCCTTCTCAATTATTGTAATAAAAAAGTTGGTAGGACAATTAGTTTGGTAATTACAATGTTCAAATCTGATTCTTGAGCTGTATATTTAATTTTTTCGATTTGAGGTGGTCAGTATAAACAATTTAGACTTATTTCATTGTGGTCTTCAACCAACAGGAGTTATATTTTGGAGCTGCTTATTGATTTTACTAGAATTTGAATTTAGAGTTACTGATTTTCTGAAATTGAATTGATCAACTATGGTTAATTTATGCTGATTTTTTGTGTGGTCTATTTGACAATTAGAATTTGATTCTTCAAATAGTGCAAATTCTTCTAAATCAGTGTAAATTTTTTCATAAATCAAAGGTATTTTGTAACGAAAGATGTGAAAAAAGTGGTTAGAAGGCCATATCAAGGCACAATGTTAACGTACGCATGAATAATTTAATTGGTCACAAATAAAAAGAAAGATCAAATATTCAACTGAATTATCATTATTTATATCCTCTCGTATGTTCTATGGGGTCGGGAAAATGCAAGAAAAAGAAAGGCAAAATGTTAATGCGTTTTCTTTGTTGTAATTATATTTATATTGATTTATTGAAGCCAATGATGACTTTGAGGTTCAAAGACACCATGGAATTCTTCATTATTATTGATTGATTCAAAAGGGGTAGATGGGTTGTCTATTTTAGATTGATGGTATAAAGGCAATTTCCAATTTGTCCAAATAGAGGTTGCTATGCGTGTCATCTACGAAGGAGCCCAGCAGGTGGCATTATATGCACTGCTGGACAGCTGTCCGCCACTGTCAATTTCTTTAAATATGTGTTGGGGTCATCAAATATTTGGGGAGGGGTGTAATGACTAATGAGAATGGCTGTGATAATTGAGGATGATGCGTCACAAGTAAACTCAACAAATATTGTTTGCCCACAAAATGTAAAACTTTCCTTTTATCTCCATAGATTTCACCGCAAATTATATGGTGGACCATGGTCCACAATGCATTGTGGACCGTGGTCGTAGCTGATACTGTAGTTGTGTTGAATGAATACTGCAGTTGTGTTGAAAAGATACTGCAGTTGTGTTGAAAAGATACTGCAGTTGTGTTGAAAGGAAACTGCAGTTACGCGGAACAGAGGTCGTTCATCCGTTCAACACAACTGCAGTATTCGTTCAACACAACTGCAGTATCAGTTCAACACAACTGCAGTATCAGTTCAACACAACTGCATTTATAGATGGATGAAATGGCCTATGTTCCGCGCAACTGCAGTTTCCTTTTAACACAACTGTAGTATCCGTTCAACACAACTGCAGTATCAGTTCAACACAACTGCAGTATCAGTCATGACTCATGGTCCACGGTATAAGGACTGAGATTTCACACTCTGACTCAATAGATAGTGAAAAAGGTAAATCACAATGTGATATTTTGAACATAATTTTTTCTAAGCAATTCAATTGAGGTAATTCTTTTTTTTTTTTTTTTTTTTTTGAAAAAACAATTGAGGTAATTCAGTAAGCATAGAAATGTAATTCAAAACGCTACAACTCTTCAATACAAATGACAATGCAAGGTGTTAAAAAATTGTGGTGACCAGTGAATCTATTAAGCTTGATATATACTGTGTCAATCCATACAAGGCAAAGAGTTTATGACTTCATTATATTGACTTTTTCCAATTTTGAAATGTTGATTTGGAGTAAGAATTAATGGATTGAGGAGATATTGTTTGATCGTACAAGAAAATTATGTTTGAATTTCTTCTATCCTACAATAGTGTAAGAAAATAGCTACTATACATTTAACAATTCTAGAAAAGTGTTTTGATGAAAAGGGTTAACAAGTATTCCGTATATATTATCATTCACAGAAATTATATTTTTTTTAATACAATTGTAGCATCTGTCCATATATACAACAAAGTCAACATTGCCCACACTGAGGCTCGAACCCATGACCTTTCACTTGAGAAAATCACTTCATGCCGCTTGACCACAAGGCCTTTGGCCACAGAAATTGTATTTATTTGCTCAAGAATAATCTAATTTGACTTTGATAAAGTCAAAGTTTTAATCTTCTATGAACGTAAGAATAGTTCAGCTACACACAAGGGTTACATTAGGTTCCCTCGAGTTTTCAATCCATGAGGGTTAGCATCAAGAGTCCATCCAAGAGGGTTCTTGCAACACAAGTGAGTCATGCTTTTAGTCTCTTAACGTTACATAAGATTAGTTTCAAGAGTTCAAGTTTTATAATTAAGGAGAGAACCTTAACTGTGTTGACCGGACAATAGACTTAACAATCACAAGCTAGGTTTCAAGTTAAGTTTTACCAATTGGTCTTCTATATATATCAGCTATAGACAACCTATATTGGTTTGGGAGGGGCTAGCTTCATCCAAAATAAAATTTTGCAATTAAAAATATAATGCACAACGAATTGACGCCGCAAGAAACTAATAATTGATGACAATAATCACAAAAAAAAAAAAAAAAAAGTTCTCAATTATTAAGTCTGCCCTTTTAATAAAATTTTCCACTTTGATTTCTACATTGTTCTTTAGCTTTTTATGTGTACATAATAATACTTTAGGTTTTATGTCATATAATTATGAATGTTTTACTCGTTTTGCGGAGGCGGTTAGCTAGGATTTTCTCTTTGAGCTTGGGTACGATTGATCTCCCTAGGGATAGCAGTGGGGCAATGTCAGTACGGTGTATACTCCTCATCCATACCCCGCTCCCTATTGGAGAATATAAAATTTTCCTCGTGGCTTAGAGATAGGAAATCCCTTCCGCGGTCAATTTTATAGTCAAATTGGTAATTTAGTACGGATTTTTTAATTAATGTATATAGGAAGAGGCGGAAGGGATATCCCGTCCATGTCCCTATTATCCAAATTCGGCCCTATCTCCGCTCACGTTAAAATCAAGATTAAAGATCCCCATATAGTCGGACTGTCGGAGAGAAATTGTCATTACTAAACCACCCTAGAGCCAATTAACCTCATTGTCATAGCTATTAGCTAGTCATCTTTGTTGTCTAAGTAAACCAACCTAATTTTTTCTTCATCTTCTTTACAAGTAAGCTAATAAGTGGAGTTTTATTAGGCCACCGGCCACCCTTTGAGAGAAATAGAGGAGTGGGTTATTTTTGGTGAGTTGTAGCTTGTAGGTAATAAGGGAGAAAAAGATGTCCAATTTTCTATTTTCCTCCCTTTATAGTCATAATATAGAGGCATTTAATAGATAAAACTATTATTTAGGTTTCAAATGAAGTTTAACTACATTAACCAGCTTGGTTGGTGTGAGTGGTCGTGCACTCGTGTCCCTTAAAAGAAGTCAGAGTTAGTCTGAGTATGGTATGAACTTAAAGACCCTCTCGCGACTTTACAAAAAAAAATATTGAAGTTTAACTACATTTAAGTCCTTAAATACAAATCATTTTCTAACAAAAATGCCGATCTTAATACCTAGAGTTTTTTTTTTTTTTTTTTTTTTTTTTTTTTTGTAATAATGAAAATTCACAATCACTATTTAAGAGTATGCATTAGATAAACTTTGTTCCCTGTGTAATAGTTGTAAACCACATAAGAGATGTAAGTTGCACTAAAAAAGATCTTGTATATAATGTAATGATAGGTTCGATTGAAAGATATTCGCAAGAATTGAACTCGTGCCCTTTAGACAGTTTCAATACTTTTTAAATTTTGATGTGTAATAATGAAATTTAAAAGACGAAAGCATTTAAAATAAAAAGAAAGAAAGGAAAAAAGTTGACCAACTTTCCACTTTAAGCCAACAGCCAACAGCATTAGTAGAATTTGTATATAGATAATTATATATTAAAAATATTCTGTTTATCATTTATTATATTTTTATATGGTTGATTAATTTGCTATGCGAGATACCTAAATAAGTATCGCCATGCACTCATGCACGATATCATTTAATAAAGATAAATCCTATAATATCGAAAAGCAGTATACTGCTATTATAAATAAAAAAAATAGTTTTAAAATAAAATGTTGTTTACACAAATATAATTATTATTTTTTATTTATAGTAATAGACACAATATATTTTTAATATTCATTTTATCCCTCTTTAATGGCTTTATCAGTCGTATTTACTATGGGGTTTTTATTTGTTAAACAAATTTTTTATTTTGTACTTATTTATTAAAATTATTTTTAGATTTAATTTTTTATATTTAATTGTATTTTTATTACAATTCTAAATATATAAATATTATATAGTAATTTAAATTTAAATATTAAATTTTAAATTGTAAATAATTTTTAATTGTAAATAATTTTAGTTAAATATAGTAATTGAATTAAACACATCAAATCAGGGGAATATTATTTAAAAAATTAAATAAATTATTTAGTACAAAAGTTTTAGATACATTGTACTAGTATTATTTTTTTGATGTTTGTCAATTGTCACATCTCTCATCCCTATAAGATGACGTGGCAGATATTATCAAGAAAACCATTCAAGCCCGAAATTCCGGTCATTAGCCCGGCCCGTTTAATAACAATAATGCTCCTTGGGATGGGAAACAACTCGCCACCAAACACGTGTCCCCGCTTTTACTATACCCCTTACAACACGACAACTCCACGTCTAATCCTTAACGCCGTCAACCTAAGATTCCATCAAAATTTTTATGTTAACAATTATTTGAAGAAAATAAGAAAAGGTCAAAATCAATATAAAGACTAATTTATATTTTCCACATAATATTAATCTCTTCATATAATATTACTTAGTTTTTTTTTTTTTTTTAGTAAGTCTTTAAGAGCATCATCAATAGCTTGATTTTTTTTTTATAAATAAATTTTAAGATGTCAAGTAGAAGAGAAGGAGGAGGAAAAAATCATAGAAAAAAAGAGAGGAAAAAATATGGTAACGTGCATTGTACGCGTTCAACTTGACCTTCTGATTGCTTCACACGCATCGGATGAGTCTTTTGCTTTTTTAGTGGGGTCACTTTTCTTCCGAAAAACCAGATTTTCATGCAACAATCCAAAATATTTTTCTCTCTCTCCCTCTCTCCTCCACATAAGCATTACAACATGCAAAAATCATGCTTGTATGGACAGTTTAGTTGGTATAGGGGGTAAAGTTTGAGAAGAAAGATCAAGGATCAAGTCTCACTTGCGGCACAATTGGTTGTTCCTAACTCATCATTTTACCACATACAGCATTCTAACACCTAAAATACATTATGTTACCTCATAAAATTTTATATTCTAACATATGTAACTCATAAAATATATTATCTTACCCTCAAAATACTCATTATTCTTACCTTACACATCGTTTTAAGACGTGATCCACGCACCTGCGTGAAATTTGCCGTGCCAAATAACGGTGGAGTGATGTTACAAGTAACGGAATTCTACAAAAAATCATGGCCCTACAGACAAGCTGTAAAAACGACCCAGTCCATGGCATCAGCCACTCAAATAGGAATTAAAAAAAAAAAAAAAGAAGCACGAAATCAAAGCCGGGCGGCCATCTCTCTCTCTTTCTTTCTCTCTCTTCTCTATCTCTATCTCTCTCTCACGCGTCGTTCATTGCGAAACCACCCACCCCTTTCCTCCTCATCTTTTCCTCGTCCTCGTATATAAACCTACCATTCTCGATCCACCATTTATGTGAACTGGAAGAATTTCCAGCATAAAAACCCCCAAAAAAACCAAAAAAAAAAAAAAACATATTTTCTGAAACAGAGCGGAAGGGAAAGCATTTTTCAGCGACCCATTTCCTCCTTCGCTCTGTAAACCTTTTTTCTCTCTGCTGGCTTTCTCCTCACACACAGATCTTCTTCCATTATTCTCCGGCGATTTCTGTTTTTTCCCTTCCTTTTTTGTTCTCTGGTAGGTTTTGTTTATGTTTAGGTGCTAATCTTTAGATGTTTGTGGAGTTTATTGTTTGAATTAATTATTTTTGGGGAAGGGAGAAAATGGGAACGGAGATTCTTAGACCGCAGGATTGTTTGGGTGAGAGGGTGAACCCGTTTCATCGCCGGAAAAATGGGTACGCCGTCGGTGGGGGCGGGGCGTTTTACCCCCGTAATAATAGGAAACAGGTGGTTAGGTCGGAGAAGAAGAGATTCAACGCGGCGGCGGCGGCGGAGGCCGTGCCGGCGGCCTAAGAAATCGCCCAGCGCCGAGAATTTGAGACACGGCGGCGCCGGCGGGTGGAAGCACGCCGAGCTATTGATGGGCGCGTGACGATCTTGCGGCGGGGGGAGTCGATGGGCTCCCTCAACTCGAAGATCCACCGCAACAAGGCGGCGCCGCCGCCGCCGGAGGGGCGTCTCCGGCGCCGGCGACGATTGGTGGTCGTCGGGATCCGGAGACTGGGCCCGGAGCAACCCGTCATGATTCCAAGCAGATCCGCGTCAGCCGCTCCTCCGGCGACGTGTACGCCGGCTCCGGCTTCTCCAACTCGCCGTCGCCGAGATCTCTGCCTTTGCCTTCATTCTTCAACAACGCTAACAAGAAGCAAGACGGGTCGGACACGACGTCGTTTGACGACTCGGCAACCGAGACTTGAGACGGTTGCTCCGACTCGAATAGAAAATCGGATCCGGATCCGGGTGCTGCCTTCGATGTTTTCAAGACCCATACAAATCCCTCCAATGGATTGGTTTTTTGCACATATGGAGTGATTAAAGTGGGTCTGAAAATAGAGGGAAAATAAATAAATTAAAACACCGATTAATAGGATCCTATTTTTCTACTAATTATTAATAATCGTTATAATATATATTAATTAAGGTGGGTTAATTTGGAGGGTACTGTTGTAATTTCACGTGTAAGAGTGAGTGAGGAGAGAAGAGTACTTGTCTTAATGTTATTACTACCAAGTACCAATTCAAATGTATTATGGTCTGTTGATATTTGGTGATGTAGAGGAAGAGGAGTTTTGTGAGCTCCAAATCTTTGTATAATATGCTATTATTGAATAATAGACAAAGATGAACTATTTAGGGAATAATTGCTTGTTTGCTTTTAATTAATATTCTATTTGCCTTCTCAATTATTGTAATAAAAAAGTTGGTAGGACAATTAGTTTGGTAATTACAATGTTCAAATCTGATTCTTGAGCTGTATATTTAATTTTTCGATTTGAGGTGGTCAGTATAAACAATTTAGACTTATTTCATTGTGGTCTTCAACCAACAGGAGTTATATTTTGGAGTTGCTTATTGATTTTTTTTTTTTTATTTGAGTCGATCAGCTATGGCTTATGGGTGTCTAAATTAGTTTACTAGAATTTGAATTTAAGTTACTGATTTTCTGAATTTGAATGATCAACTATGGTTAATTATGCTGATTCTTCAAATAGTGCAAATTCTTCTAAATCAGTGTAAATTTTTCATAAATCAAAGGTATTTTGTAACGAAAGATGTGAAAAAAGTGGTTAGAAGGCCATATCAAGGCACAATGTTAAGGTACGCATGAATAATTTAATTGGTCACAAATAAAAAGAAAGATCAAATATTCAACTGAATTATCATTATTTATATCCTCTCATATGTTCTATAGGGTCGGGAAAATGCAAGAAAAAGAAAGGCAAAATGTTAATGCGTTTTCTTTGTTGTAATTATATTTATATTGATTTATTGAAGCCAATGATGACTTTGAGGTTCAAAGACACCATGGAATTCTTCATTATTATTGATTGATTCAAAAGGGGTAGATGGCTTGTCTATTTTAGATTGATGAGTATAAAGGCAATTTCCAATTGTCCAAATAGAGGTTGCTATGCGTGTCATCTACGAAGGAGCCCATCAGGTGGCATTTACATGCATGCTGGACAGCTGTCCGCCACTGTCAATTTCTATAAATATATGTTGGGGTCCTCAAATATTTGGGGAGGGGTTAAACTCTACAAATATTTTTGTACACAAAATGTAAAATTTTCTTATCCCAAAAATTTCACAGTCTGACTCGATAGAGTAGTAAAAATGATGAGAGAATTATAAGGAGCCCATTACACATTTGAAACGCAGGCTCACAAAGAGCACATTATATATGTGAAATTCTCCCGAAATTTTTTTCTCACAAAGAGAGCTCACGTTAAACGCAGGCTCAGGCTCATAGGACCAGCTTTCGTGCCTCTAGGAGCGAACATAGGTGTACCTAATTAACGAACAAATGTCTCCACTGAGGCTCGAACACACTTTCATCATCCATGTGAAAGTGTTAATTGAGACACTGAATGCCACTTGACCTGACCACAAGGTCTTTGCAGGTGAAGAGTTTATGACTTCATTATATTGACATTTTCCTAATTTGAAATGTTGATAATTTGGAGTAAGGGATTGATGAGGAGATATTGTTTTTTTTTGAATGTTACAATTAAGTTTGAATTTCAATTTCTATCCTACAATAGCATAAGAAAATAGCTACACTATTTGAGAATTCTAGAGAAGTGTGTTTTGATGAAAAGGGTTAACAAGTATTCCGTATATATTATCATTCACGGAAATTATATTCATTTGCTCAAAAATAATCTAATTTGACTTTGATAAAGTCAAAGTTTTAATCTTCTATGACCGTAAGAATTGTTCAGCTACACACAAGAGTTACATTAGGTTCCCTCGAGTTTTCAATCCATGAGGCTTAACATCAAGAGTCCAAGAGGGTTCTTGCAACACAAGTGAGTCATGATCTCAGTCTCTTAACGTTACATAATATTAGTTTCAAGAGTTCAAGTTTTGTAATTAAGGAGACAATCCTAGCCGTATTAGCCGGACAATTGACTTGACAATTACAAGGTTTTGAGTTTTATCATTTGGCCTTCTATATCAGCTATAGACAACCTATGCTGGTTTGGGAGGAGTTCATCCAAAATAAAATTTTGTAAATTAAAAATGCACAACGAATTGAACATTTTTTATCGAATTAGTACCTAACAAAACGGTAGGGTTAAAACCCTAGCCGACCAGTAAATTGCTACCGATAAGACTCGAAGGTTAACAAGTTAACAAATTAAACCATCTTACCTAGGGTTATCCTATTAATTTTTATTTTACTTTAATCTTATACCTACTATATTACTCACTATAGTGCATAGTATTCATGCAAAACTAATAAAGATTGATTAATCCACACAAAATTTTACAGTATATTATTATCTCAACATTTAAATACATAATATTTTTAAAATAAACACTCACAAACAATAACTCAAAAAAAAAAAAATTACTAGACATGAGCGGGGTCTACCCGTGCACACCTTGTACACCTTCCAATAGTAGCTACAGATTTTTCCAGTGAATTAAAAAAATTATTATTTTCTTTTTGAAATTTTAGTGTTGGAATTATTCATGCATGCAATCTTGGTATGTACTATGTAGTGGGAATTGAATTCGAGGACTCCGAGGTTATAATTTAGTGTTGTCGACAACCTGTTCCTGAGGATACCCAATGCCATGGCGCTTGTTGGGGAAAATCATAAACACGGAGCCGGAAACGGCGCCGATCACCGGCGGCAACACCATGAGTAGAACTTTCTGGGTGGACTCGAACGCCGGGTAATAACAATCCACGGTGTTGCGGTCCAAGAGCACAAGCGCGCCGAAAACCAGCGTCGTGAACGCGGCGTGGACGAAGTCTCCGGGCCGGATTTTGAACGCCGACCAGTCGCCGCCGTCGCCGGGGGACGGCCAGAGCCCCTTGGCCGTGGCGACGGCGTAGTGGGTCTGGCCTTGGGCGTCGGTGTAGCTGTCGGTGAAGCTGGAGAAGCCGCAGGAGAAGCCGCAGACGACGATGAGGGCGGCGGAGAGCCACTTGTTCACGGCGGCGCATTGACCGTTGTTGGTCAGGACGGGGTTGAGGAACTGGAATATGAAGACGGTGCCGGTAGGGAGGAGGCGTATTAGGTTTCCGACGCCGGTGAGGGTCTTTTCTTGAATGCTTTTCCCAGAAGCCATTTTATAAAGACCTGGAACACCTCGTAGATTTATCAAAAAAAATAATTTTTACTACGTTTCTTGGGATTTTGGTTTGGGTATTCTCAGAATTAAGTTCATGGAGAATATATATACAGAGATATATAGAACAAAGATGAGAAGAAAGGAGGGAATATAATGGAAAAGAGTTACTTGTAAGTAATATAGTATGAGGTGAGCTTTTAGAGTTGGTTGGAGTTGAAGTTGCTGATTAGTGATTATGTATTTGCTTTCACTCTTGGGAAACTGGTTTTTTAATTCAAGTTTCAACATGCTTCAAGCTATATCTCTATGGTTGGATATGGTGGTGGAGAACTAATTAAGTTTGGTTAGTTGTATAGTTCTCTATCCATCCTTGGATATATAAATGTTACGTGCTAAATTCTTTTTGCTCGATCAGCTATTAGGCATCAAGTCTTCTATATCTATGTCCGTTAAGACGTTAAGTACTAACATGTATCATTTGTCAGGTACAACCTGTGAAAATTGTAGTCAATGGTGGAGCGAACTGACCCGCATTAACAACTCTACTAGTATTCTGTGTCTATTTCTGATAACGTCTCAACTTATAGTCTTGGCCTAACAATTCACATAGCATAATCCCCAAGATTGCAAACATTACTATTAAATGTGCTAAATTGTATAAAAGTTCAGACATAGGGAGAGGACGGGATACATTCTCATTATTAAAAATCATTTTCTTTCTAATTGAACCGATTCTTACAATTATTTTACCTGCGTACTTGATCTTCACAAAAAAGGTCTTAATGTAGGTTCTATATTGGGTTGACTAGTATAAAACCCATTGTTGAGAATGAACATAATTGTTTTAACCTATATCTTTAGGTGCATCTTTAATTGCTCATTGTAAAGTTATATATAATTAGGGGTAGCAAAAGTCAATAATATACCCTAAGCTTTCAAAAAGAAAAAAAAAAAAAGGATCAACCACTCATATAACCTATGCTTTTATATTGAAACATAAAAATCTGGAAAGAACAGAGAGATAATCTAAATGCTTAGTTCCCAATATCCTTTAGGAGAACAAGAAGTGGCTATCTTTTCAACTCTCTGCTGCAATTTCTTGTGTTTTCTGTTGTTTTTTTCACCACTGTTTGGTACTTTCATTATGTCAACCTTAACTATGTGGTGATCAGAAGTGCCCTTTGATGAAACCACAGAGTATGACCCTGGGACAAACATGTATGGCAGTCCTTGTGATCCCAGGATGTAATCAACTCGAGTCCCATACTTGCAAGTCCCCTGCACATCTGCATTGTCAAAAGGCACTATTAACGGATGCGTTCTGCCTCGACTAAAAGTTTTAAATTGAAAGTTCAACTTCAGATTTATTGCTCGACAACAACAGGGGCAATACCAGCCAAGTTAATCAACCTGCTGACTTATTAGTAACCAGAAGGTTATAAGCTCGACTCCAGCAGGAGCGGCCTATTAACCTTCTTGGTTTGAGTTGGTCAACTATGGGTAATTTAGGATGGTTCGTGGTTCTTTGCCGACTAGGGTTATAAGACAGGATTTACCCAGTACACGCATATGGGCAACTTAAGCTGGTTTATCTTCTTATGATCCTTTGCTGGTTAGGATCACAGGACAGGGTTTACCTATTGCACACCCTCGAATAGTGAATGCGTGTTTTCCTCGTCACTCAAAAAAAATAGTCAGAGAAAGACTTTATGGGAGTTTTAAGGTAAAAAAGAAGTGTACTTTGGCCCTTGGCAATGATGACTGCTGGCTCACATTCCCCTGCAAAATGCTTTGCATCAGCATACTCTTTCCCCTTCAAGAAGTTCATCACTTCAAGCTTTGGTGTTGGCTTCCCTATTTCCTCATAGTACTGAACATTCAAACATGAAAAAAAAAATTAAGGATGCCAAAGTTACACTAATGCAGTCTGTTTTGACTAATGTTATTGAATTGAAGAATTAAGAATGTCTGGTGATACCTTCACAACATCTGTCCATCTCTCTGCTGAGTAATCTGAGCCATCAAGGGAGTTGAGTCCTCCTGCTAAAATATGGGGGTGATCGTTCGATTGGATCATCGCGTTTATCTGCTTCATTCTCCAGTTTTCATCAAGATGATCCAGTTGAGTGCTGTAGAAATTCAGCTCTCCTGCTTTTGGCACATCAATTGTTGCCTTAAGCACATTTCTGAAAAATAAGACAGAAACATATGAGTTTATAAGGTCATGCGTTAGACTAGCTAATTGATTGGATTCAGTCTGATCTGGCCTATCTGCATTATAGCCCAATAACATGGTATCAAGCATACCTGAAATCTTTATCATCACAGATTTTCTGAACTCTCCATTTCTTGATTGGCCATTTGGACAGAATTGCATTCCCATACTCAGGAGCCCAGCTCTCAGCAAACACATAATTCATCCCGAGGGCTCGAGCCAAGTCGGATAAGGGCTTCATATCTTTCTCTTCTTCAGCCTTGACATCTTGTAAGGCCAAGACATCAGCATCCACTTCCTTGAGGACATCAAGAATGGTTCTGCTGCCACTCAGGCCCCCGTCGTCGAGGTTTAGCCAACTAGCCATGGCAGGGAAGCATATAGGGGACCTGACAGGCCCCAGGCTAGCAGTGTTCAAGTTCATGATCTTGTTGTGTGCCAACGATATCTCGTTCTCGGGGAGGTTTATGGAGACTCGGGGCTTCGGTTTTGTGAGTTTAGGGAAATCGAAGTCCTCATCATCAGTGTCATTTAGGATGGGGTGCAGAGGGGATGTTTTTAGTATGCTCTTGGGGTGACTATTTAGGGTGTCTATGCTGAAGCAGTCTTGGGTGTCGTGAGCAAAAATGGATGACTTCTCGGCCTTTGGGACAGCGGGGGCGAGGGTGAACAATGCAGCGTTGAACGTTGCAAGGCGAATAGGCCTAGCAAAGGCGGTCGAAAGAGAAGAGGATTTTGGCACTGCAGGCTTTGAATGAGCTGAGGATCTTCTTGTTCTTCTCGGATTTAGCTTCCCGAATCTCCTTATGATGACTCGAGGCCCCGGGCGCCTCCACATTACCAACCGGAGCCTCGAGAAAAGTCGACGAAATCTCCTCCTCAGCACATGCAACATCCTGGAAAGGTAATTGTTGCATGAAGGCTCTCTAGACAGCATGGGATTATGGGAACTCTTTGTAGCCTGCAATGAATTAGGGGAAAAACATGAGTGTTAGTTAGCAAAGATTGATGTTTTTTTGTTGGCAAAGCCTTGACCTCAAGGCTTCAAATAAACACACACAACAACAAAGAGTATAATGGGAAATGACAAAAACTATATTGAGATGTGGGGCTTGGAGAGGGAAAATGTGAGAGTCAAAGAAAAAGTTGAGAAAGAGACAAAGGAACATCCCAACTGCTCCAAGAAATGATGGTGTGGATTGAAAATGGTGCCAAAATTGTTGAGCTCCTTTTCTCCGTGACAAGAAAGACCACAACAACTCCCACCTATGAAACATGGACTTCTTCCCTAGCAAACCCACATCATGAAGAGCTAAGGGAACAAGTATCCAAAGATATATTATATCGTGCGATTGCATAATTTGACTTCGACTCAAGTCACACCAGCAGAGTCTAACTCTTATTCGAAAGAAAGTTTGACCTAAAACTCTTTAACGTGGCGCATGCATATATACAAAGATTGACCCTCCAATAGTTATGTAATTTCGGAGTTTGATGTATGCCACAAAGACATAATCCGGCTTCCGACTCAAGTCACACCAACAGAGTCTAACTCTTATTTGAGAGAAAATTTGACTTAAAACTCTTTAACATGGCGTACCAAGATTGACCCTCCAACCTTAAGTTATGTAATTTCGGACTTTGATGTATGCCACAAACACATAATTAGAAGCATTAACGTAATTTGAATATTTGATCAAATTGACTCACTAGGTGTTCTGGTGTGCGAGATGTGCATCAATTTTTGTGTGAGTGTTTTTTTAATTTGTAGTGAGACCGACAAAAAATTCATATTCCTGTAACATACTAACTTTTCTTTCTCCTACCCTCTCTCCCCTCCGCCTCACTCAAACCCCCAAAAAAATCGCTATTGAGGTTGCTCTAGACATACACATGGTTGCTTTAATGAGAGCCCCACCACATGGAATAAATTGAAGAAGCCATGTGACTAATGGTGGTATAAACTATCTAGTAGATGGTAGCTAGTCAAATGAATGGAGACAGAGAAGAATGATTCATCAATCATCACATGAGACTCTTCATTTCTTTTACTTCACATTCTGGGCAAGGTTGATCTAATGCCCCCGTGATTGAATGAGAGGTCTGGTCTAAAACAGATTGCCAAGCCAATCTACTGCTCCAATCTGCACTTTGTAAATGCTCTTTTTCCTTCCAACTTTACCTGCTACTGCCAAGAAAGTCAAAAGGGTGGTGAGATGGATAATTTATGGGTTATTCTGTTCACAAAAGTACCAAATTTCATTGCCTAACATAGTAGTTGTGCCTAGAGACTTTGACCATACTGGCAAAAGTTGGATTCATAAACAATTATGTCAACTGATAGAAAATATCTGCAGCAAATTAAGCTCTAACTGCTAAAACAATCTCGGATTTCCTGTGTGACAACAGAACATATGTCATACAACACTTGTTTCTTGGTATCTTTAGCTCGGTCCATTGATCAGCTAAACTTTCCTTGGATTCCGGATGGCTTGGTTTGTCATTCCCTTAGGATGGATGGTTGTATTTGTGGAGATGATGACGGGATTAAGCTGTGGAGCGGGAATTTAAACTATAACGTGCTTGGGTTGAGATAGTGTGGCGGGTTCCCTTCCCTTGCTAGTCAGCAAACAATGTATCTAATAGGTTGGAAGGAGATTCTTCTTTTTCAATCTCATCAAAGAACCCGTTTGAAGCGTTTTCCTTTTTTAGTTTTCGCTCTTCAGCAATAGACTCCGCGCTTTCCATGCAGTAATTTCTCTTACCCTGTTTCGTTGGTCTTTCAGCAACGACATATTTGTTCCCTTCACGAGATCTCTCAGGGAATCCGGCCCAAGCTGAAAAGAATCAAATGTCAAAAAGCTATTCCCTTATAAGAAATTAAGAACAATGGTGATCAACTACATGTCTACATGTTCATCCATATATCAGAGTTTATATACAACTGTTTTTGTTGGTTTTTTAAAGCAAATATATTTAAAATCAAAGCAATGTCTTTCAGTAGAGCATGTATATACACTTCTCATATTCAATCTAAACTTAAAATCATATCCCTGCAGACTTACACAATTAAATAAGGCTAAATGCTAAACATAAGTCTAAAACAGTGGTTCTTAGGTAATCAATTACTCCACATTTGCCCTAACACCATTCTTACTCAAAAGTCAAAACAGCTAAATATAGACAGCCAAGTTGATAAACCTAGAGACTAGAAGAATAACAGAGATAACAAATGCCTCTTTAATGTAGTTCAGGTGCCTCCCTACATCCAGTGTAACCGACACAACTTCCATCACACTGCATTTTTTATACAAGTACTGAACTACTATTTTAGTTTCAGTTCTCTATCATTCTGAAATTACGTCCTTTCCACCTTAACTATAAATTTCATACATGTTTATCTATATTTGTGTATATCCTGAAACCAGATTTTATGAGTTCAGAGTCCATTGCAATTGTATCAGAATTTGGACTGACTTTGCCACTTTATGGGCCACCATTTTATTGCGTTCTTTTTTTTGTCATACACTTCTAACATTCAATCTAAACTTAAAATCATATCCCTGCAAACTTACGCAATTAAATAAGGCTAAATGCTAAGATGATGAATATACTGGAGTGAATAATTCAGCACAAGGTCAGGACGCTAAACGCGCAATCTAAAAAAGAATGCCAATTACCTCCAAAGTGATGGAGAACGATAGAAGCTGCCACAGTGACATTCAGAGATGCAGTTCCACACCCGTACTGCGGAATGTAAACAAAGAAGTCACAGATCTCACATTCCTTAGCTGAAAGCCCTGTTCCCTACAGAATGGTTGTGTCCAAACCATGACAATTAGAGTTACAACAGGAATGTATTACCATATGAGCTTCATTCAATATCAAAGACAGCTAAGGAACTACCTCATTACCAAGGAGAAAAGCAGTACTCCTCTTGAAAGGGTGCTGATTCACAGCCATTGCATTTTCCGTGATCTCCACTCCACATATGTCACAATCTCTCTCCTGATAGATACACATTAATGCAATATCCAAAGCAAACAAAATTTTATTATCTAAAAGGGGGAAGAAATTGTACTTGTACAACAAAAATAAAAAGATCATTTTCTTGACCATGTTAATTTCATTTTTTGTTCTAGTTTTATAAGTGACAGTCCACTTTTAGTCCAAAAAAAAAGATTTTTTGATCTTAGTATTAGTATTATTATGACATGACTATTTTTTGTCCTCCCTCAACAAATGAGTTTAAATTTCGTCCAATACAAAAGCATTTCAGTTTTCAATTTTTTTTTCAAAAAAATAAACATAAATCTACTTTGTATAAAAAAAAAACTATCGAAATATCCTTGTATGTAAGGTATTTCAATGATTTTCTTGGAGGAAGACAAAAAAATGATCATACACAATAATAGTAAGACCAAATGAGAATGTAGACTAAAAGTGAACTGATATCTATAAATCTGAGCAAAAATGGAATTAACTCCGAATGAACAGTACCTTGAGGAAGTTTTTTGCGTCAGAGAGAGAGTGAAAGTGGCGGAAGCGAACGTGAGAGGTAGAGCCGTGGCTGCCGAAGGCGTTGAAGTCACGGCGGCCGACTAGAATGAGTTCAGAGACGCCGAAGGCGGTGGCGCTGCGAGCTAGTGTCCCCACGTTATGCCTCTTCGCTATGTTGTGCACCACCACATAGCTCTCTATTTTCTTCTCATTTTCCATCTATTTGTTTATTGCGTAAAACAAACTGTGTATCCAATCGCGCGGTGGCTGCAGCCCCTCCTCCGCCTCCGTGTAGGGCTGAACACTGACTTGCTTAATTGGGAAGTTGGAACGGCGGCTCTCTGTCAGGAGGTGCCAGTTATCGGACGGCCTATGAGGTACGACGTCGTTAGAACAGTTAAATGAAGGATGGGCTTAATTTCGGCCCAATTTCTACGGCCTTGGTTAATCGGCCCATACACTGTGAACCAAGATTTACATAACAAAATGCACCTCCTATTCAGTTTTTTTTTTTTTTTTTTTTGCAAGTTCATTTTGAGTATACTATAAGTTCATATTGACTTTCAATACACTAAAAATAAATATGCATAAAAAAATTCAAAATATAATAAACATGCTAAAAATGAACTTATAGTATTCCAAGGTGCATATTATAATTTTGACAAAACATTTTTTTTCCTTTAGCCACTGAGCCACTATAGGTAAATTGCACAAAGGATACCTAAAAACTTATGACCTTAGCCGACAAAAGACTAGCCTATGTTACTCATAGTAGACTAGCTCAAACCAAGAATGTCAATAATACAACTCAGCTAAAATTGCCCCTTCCAATCTTCTAACTTTGTACAGAGTAGTATTGTAGTTATATTAACAATCTGTTTACTTCAAAATTATTTACAAATGCAAGAATGGTAATAAGATACTAGCAAACAGATAAGATGAGAGCTACTTGAGGTTTTCCAAGCAAAATTCTGCATGTGGAGACACACATGTAGCTGCTAAGAGCAATCTATACTTCAAAAAAATAGTTAGCAAAAGCAGCAAAGCTTGTGTATTGGTAAAAAAAATTCTCATATTAACAAAGGTGTAAAATGAATGAAACAAGTTTTATTGAGGGGAAAGGGGAACCATGATTTACAACCCCATATTTTGACAGAAACCTTTTCTTTTTCTAACTTTGAAACAAATCATAGGACACAAGCTCAACTGTAACCTGTAATAGCATTTGAAAGGGGTCGACCAAATGCATTATTCTTAGGTAGTAGTTTTTTGAATCATTATTATGAAGACTCACTAACTCATTTCTGTCTGTATACAAACTAGGAGCGTGCGAAGTGTACCCCAATACGCTGCTGGATTGGACTCCTACAGGAAGGGCAATCTTTCATCCCCTGCTTCTCGTGGAGCTCGTTGCATGTTGTACATACCACCTGATGGGCACATGGAAGGAAAACCACAGACATCTCCTCAGACAAGCACATGACGCACTCGCGTTCTCTTCTCACCCCACCGGAGTTGGGGTAGTGTTGGAAATCTGCCATAAACCTGGAGATATAAGGTATATGGGTTTCCTTCATCACTGGAGGATTTCTGAAATCTGTAAGCTTGCTTGCATAACTTCCATCTATGCCTCTTTTAAGAGCGGCTATTTTTGATGAGTCGGTTTTCAGCCTCAACTGGGATATCTCCTTTTCTAGCTTCTCGATATCATCTTTGTACTTCTGCAAGTTGCTTTGTGCGTTCAGTTTGATCGAATCTTCTTTGGATTTGGATGAAGCTTCAATCTGTTCTCTCTCTTTTCTTAGAGAGGTGGCCTGTGTAAGTAGTTCTTCTTTTGCCTTCTCTTCCTGCTTCCATTTAGCCTGTCAGATTTCAGCTTTCCAATGAGAACAAATACTTTCTCAGCGGGACATCCTATATGATAACAACAATACTTTATGAACCAAAGATGTCATCAACTGCAATCTCACCCTTATAGGAGATGAGTTGGCAACAATACTAATAAATTTTTAGGGATGATTCCAACAGATTTAGAAGATGTATCGAATATTATCTTCTCCGTCAGATTAAGTTAAAGAGAACAACAGTACACTCGCAACTGTTTCCTTTATCTTTTTTATTATTATACAGAGTATCAGTTAAAACTTTTAAGTAGACATACCTCCAGTTGGCTTTGAAGTTCTTTGGATTGCTCCAATTCCTGTTGCAGTTGAGTCAACTTACGCTTTTCAGCAGCATGTTCATCCTGGAGCACTGCTTTCTGCTTCTCCCAAGACTGGAACTTTAATTGTGCCTTCCTGGCTCTATTTGATACCTCTTGACAACTCACAGCCGACTGTGCTGCGTGTAACTTCGCTGCTTCCATCTCCCTCCTCAACACAGCATTCTCAACTTCAAGCCTGTGGACAGCAGCATTAGCCCGATCTACCTGTCCACTAGCCTTACCCAAGGCATTCGCCATTTCTGTCAGTTTTTTCATAGTGTTTTCCTCCAAAGTTTGTTTTTCTTTTCTGAGCCTCTCAACTTCTTCTTTCTCCTGCCTGAGTGTCTTAAGCTCAGCTTTGTCTTTGCTCAATCTACGAGCAGCTTGCATGACCTTCTGATTTGCCCACTCTGTCCACTCTTGGAGCTGACCCTGCAATTCCTGAACCCTGGGCACCAGCTTTAGAATCATTTCATCTTTCTTGTCCTGGGCAGCCCATTGATTAAGGCGTTTTTCGTTTGTCACAGCATAACCACAAGTAGGCACCTGGATGGAGCTGCACTTGGCAGGCAATGAGAGGGAGAGTTCCGTATCCGCCATTGGTAGCGCAGGTAAGGTATTGGTAGGTGGCAACAAAGATGGGATATTTGGTTTAAGTAATGCAGAGGTGGCATTAGTTGTGTCTGAACCAAACACCGATGTTGAAGGAAATACAGTATCATTATTTGTAGAGCAATTATGGTTTACATTGTCTTGAGACACAGCAACTGCAGACTTGTTGAACTTTAGTGAGGCATTCTTTATATTCAAACCAGCAGGGCAAGCCACAGACTTCAGTTTCTTATCCAAAATTAAACCACCAAAACCACTGACTTTTCCTGCTCTAGACCCTTTAGAACCATAAGTTTTGTAGTGTTTTTCCAGATGAATGGACTTCTGTCTGAGTACATACTCCCTCCTAGTGGTTCCTGAAACTTTTCTACTGCCCACAAACTTTTCATCTGCAGCAGAAGGATGGGATGTTGCCGCTGCACTGAAGGACTTATCAGCAGTGTCAAACAAAGAATTTGAAGACTCTTTCTCTGTGATAAGTCCATTGAGAACAAAGGAAGATTGGGGCTTTGCATGTTGCATGCCTACAGCTGTGGGTGCTCCGAACTGAGACCTATGCCCGTCTGAATCTACATTTGGTGTTTCAGATGGACAATAAACTGAAGGGATTGGTTTACAAGGAATAACTGTGTTGGATTCAGCATTGTTACCCTCTGTTTTCAACTGAGGTTGCACAAAAGCTGAGGGATTGTGATTTAACACCCCATTCAAAACCGAATTACTCAAAGGATCACTGTCCATTGCACAAGCTTGGGACACATTCATGTCACATATTAACAAGCACCACATTGCATCACCAGTACTGAAAAACGGCCTAACTTCTCGCAGAAGACAAACTAACTCAGCCAAGACATACTTTTCCATCTGCTGCAAGTTATCAAAATAATGCTCCACAGATAGATCAATCTCTTGGCCATTCCTAAGAAATGCTAAAGTATTGTCCACTATATTTGACACAATGTCCTTACACCCATAGCAAATACCAGACCTCAGAACAGCCTTATTTGCAATCTCTTCGCTATAACCACAAGCCACTATTTTCTTGATTGCACTCCTGAAAATTGCATCCAAATTACTCAGTATGAGCTCCTCTAGCTGAGATTCTATGAGATCACTCCAGTCAACATCATGGAACTCTTCAGTGACTTCAGGTTCCTCTCTTGGCCGGCTTGGACCAGCTTCTGATGACCCTACCGCACACGACAATCCAATGTCAAGTTTCAAAACTTCTGAAGTATCATTTTTAACACTGCATGTATCACACCCATTGGATCCCACAAAACTTGGGATTATTCCAAATTTATCCACAGAAAATTCATAGCTTGTGAATTCATTCTGAGGAGCAGATGTTATCTTATTCGGATCACATAAAGGTGAATCGGCCCTGAATTTCCTCTTATTCCTACTTCCTTTTTCCGAAACTGTCACAAGTGCCGATATTTGAGTGGCATTATTACTACACGCCTTGGCAACCATTGATGCCATTCCTTAGCTGCAGAGTAAATATCTCCCATAGCATCAGCTCATCAACTTAATATAAATATATCATAAAAAGAGATAATCATTTTCATATATAACACATAAATAGATGATAGATTCTGAAATTTCACTTCTGGCACTATCAAAACTTAAACCCAACTCTTGGCAGTTACGGATTGATTAGACATCTTTGATAGAATTTATCTGCTGCCACTGAGCCTAAATCCAGATTCCAAACACATACTATATGAACTATCCAATCTCAAATTCTCAACAGACTAGAACACCGTTGCACACATGAATTCAGTAAGCATCCCAATCAGCAACAACACCAGTAGCCATAACATACATTGAATCATAAACCAATGAAAAATAAAATTAAAAAAAAAAAAAACAAACAGAAATGAATATTGAATAGTGAATCCATTCATCTGACCAGACCATTAAACTTCCAATCAAATTATTGAATTCATATCAATCATCAAAACCAGCCGATAGATCGAACTATTTAATTCTTAAACAAATTACAGAATCCAATCAACAATATTGTTCATCACATTAAAAGATCGCTGTGAATCAAAGCAATTTGTGATTATTTACAGATTAATTGTTCCGATTATTCGACGAATACATACCGGATTCGAGCTACGGATATAAGAGCAATTAAAGGTGAGATCAATCTGAGAGCATCGGTGAGTAGACAGAATCGATAGCTCGGTTTCTTGCTTTCGTTTTCTTTTTTCAATATTTCAGCTTTTTAATCACTGAGAACCTCTTCCCTGTATTATACTTTTTATCACTCAATTTTAGGAATTTTATTTATTTATTTTGTTTTCCTTACCATAAGTTTTTTATTTACTTACAACAAATAGTTGAAAATCTTATTTTATTTTGTTTTTCTATACTAAGGGAAACAAATAAAAAGCTATAAATTACATAACATAGAGTAATGTAATGTGGTAAGAAAATGATGAAATTATATTGTGATCTAATTTAAAATGACGTTTTTATATTAAGTAGCTAAAAGTTTCAGTCCATCCATCCTATATTATATTCATAATAGATTATCGGTAAAAATGTGATAACATAGCAGATTTTGATTACGCGTCATTTTTTTAATAAATAATTTGTCAATATTTTTTTTTATAAGAAGATCAACGGAATGATAAGAAAGCAACTGACATCGATTGTCTTCTTTGATTGAGAAGGTGATTGTCCGTTTCTTTCTTATGGCTAAAGAAGGCGGTGATCATCGGTTGTCTTCTTTTGTCTGAAAAAGACGACAATCGTAGGCGACAAATGGTGACGGATGGCAAATAGGGGGTTTTTCTAAAATAAAACAAAATATTATTAAAAAATTAGTATTTGATATTTTATAGCATCAATTGTACAATAAAAATATGAGATAGTATAATATGAAAAGTAATTTGGAGTTAATAGGAAACAATAGATAAGCCAATGGCTTTGTGGTCTAATGACACAAAGTAACTTTTTCAAATGGGGGTCGACTTTGTGTGTTTCAGTAGGTTGAAAAAGTAATTATGAACAAATATTATATTACAATAGAGTGAATAATATTAAGAAAAAATAAAGGGGGTGTTTGGTTAATGGCTTATCAGCCAAATTTTAGCTTATTTGATTAAGTTTAGCTTCTTTGACCTATCAATAAGCTATTTTGAAGTGTTTGGTAAATGACTTATTAGCATTGGCTTATTGAGCCAATAAGCTGAAAATTAAAAAGCTAATGAATGTAGCTTTTTCTATTAGCTTGTTGGGATTAATGAGTATATTGACTATTTTGTCCTTTGAAATCAATGGAATTTACTTATAAATGGGTGGTGGGTTTGTTATATTTAAATGTTGAAATAATACAATACACGTATACCCTTAAATGTCATTTTACATTCAATCAGCTACTAGTAACCAGCTAATTTACCAAACAGTTTTTTATAACCAGCTAATACAACCAGCTGGTCAAACCAGTTAACGCAATCAGCCATCAACTACTAGCTAAACCAACCAGCTATCAGCTATAAGCCATCAGCCGTTTGGCAAACACCCAAAATAAAAAAAGAGAAAACAATAGATAAAATGAATTTAATTGCACGACTTTATTGAGTGTAAGTATTTAATTATTTTTCTTTAACATTCATGAATTTAATTGTTATTTGACATTTTTCTTTTTCTAAAAAAGAATTAAGTAGCTAAACCATTCACCAACACCAAGGTTGATTCCGCGAAGATGGCCCAACAACCAAGCCCGAACCCGACTCCGCCCGCGCCGCCGCTCCACCAGATGGATGCGGACGAAGACGACGATACCGTGAAGCAACTCCAAGAGTGCTCTGCTGTTTACCTAGCCTTACAGGTGCTCAAACCGTTTCATTGTTATTATTTAAAAAAAAAAAGTTATTTTGTATATTTATAGTGAAAAAGGAATGCGAAACCCTCAAATGGAACTGATGATCCTTTGTTATGTGCAGGATTGCCTTGTTGAGAGCAACCGTAACTGGAAGTCTTGTCAACAGAGTAATTTTTTTAAAATAATAATTTTTTGTTCGAATTTATAAGTTTCTAGTATATTGTGGTGAAATTTTAGTATATTATTGCAGAAGTTCAAGCTTTGAAGGCTTGCAATGAGAAGAGAACGAACAGGAAGAGTAGTTGACTGTTAAACAAATTTTCCTTTTCACATTTGATTTGCGAGTTAGGTTCTGACAGACTGATATCTCTAGAAATGATGAATTTCAATGCAGATTAGTATAAGAAAGGGATCTTCAGTTCATTACTTTGCAGAATGTTGCATGGATTAATTGTTTGAATAATATATTTATATCCAGAATATTGAGCCAATGAAAAATATGATTGTCTACTACTTGTCTTTTTTATAAAGAGTGTGTGTTTTTATGATTGTGATATTATGAAGTTGCTGCATGTGGTCATTCTCATTTCTAGTTGGGCTTTGTGGCATTTTTGGTTACTGGCAGATAGAAAAATGTTCCATTTGTTGCTGTGTAATGGACAGTGAATTAATTGGCCTGATTTGAGGATTGTGTATTATTGTTGTTTGCAAAATAAAGGCAATGATTATAGTCCCCAATTTTGCTGATAGTACAATACATTTTGCCTTCTTTGTCTATTTCTTCAAGTTTCACATAGCCTGTGATTGCATTTTCACATGTTTACAGAATGTGTTCAGTCTAATCCACTGAGAGAACCATTTTCAACAGCTTTCATGTGCTGAAATCAGCTACTTCTTGGTGTTATACATAACAGAGAAGGCATACATAGAGTTGGGAAATGACTTCATAATACATATATCACTAAGAGGCTAAGTCCATGGGCAGAGAATTTGCAGAAAAAGAAAAGAAGAATAGGTTTCACTGCCAATTTCATGCACCTGCCTTCCCAGCTCCAGCCAGCCACCTGCCATGAATGCTCAGTCAAAGAATCTATTCACCCCAAGAATATGCATTGTGAACTAGGAGTTTTGGTCCTTTTAACTTTTGTGGCATTTTTACCTATAGTCCTCGAGTATCAGTTTTTTCACTATCAATCCTTCGACTTTGAATTCTTTTACCACTTTTAGTCAATCTTGTGAGTTTTCTGCCCAAACATCATTTGAAACCGATATGTGCACAGCATGTGTTTGGCCGGAAAACTTGAAAGGACTAAAAGTGGAAAGAAATTCAAAGCCAATGGGCTAGTAGTGAGAAAATGATAGTGGAAACACCACAAAAGTTGAAGGACCAAAAGTGCTTCCTCTAATCAAAGAAACCAAGAATTGTGTGTAATGAGCTTCTCAAGTAGAAAATGCTTTTGCATTTTAAAAGATAAAGGTAATTACCATTTCAGCCTTTTAGGCACATGAAAACAGGAAGAAGTGTGAATTCATGACTGTCTATTGGTTCAGTTACTGCAATGAAAATACGAAATAGGCGGGGTAAGCTAGAAACCAAGCAATAACCCTCCAATGCAGAAAAGAAAACCGGGAGAAGATGATTGAAACTCACAGGTCAGATGGTCAGCTATGGAATAACGGTTTGTGAAGATTGATATAGTGATACAGTTGGATGATAAGACTGCAGTTCAGAGATACCACTTCTCACCGGCGGAGAAGCTTCCGATCCCGGAGGAGTGTAAAATACTTCAGACACCATTTCCCCTTCTCCATTTCCTTCACAGCAGTCAGTGGTTCTAACACCTGACTATCACAAGTTTAAGAATATAATAGCAATTATAAAACAAAGCAGTACAGGAAAACATGGCTTCAATCAAGCAATTGGAAGATGGACGATACAGGAGCATATTTGAGATCTTTTTAGTACTACTGACTCTGTTACAATGTAGTATCTGTCATAACTATTTTCTCAACCTACTGAAGCACAAAGAGTCAATATTGCCCCCACTGAGGCTCGAACCCATGACCTCCATATGGGAGAGCCACTTCGTGCCACTAGACCACAAGGTCATTGGCCAATGGCCAATGTATAATCCTCTAGTCACATTGAAAAACATAATTGCGTTTACTTCAATTCTCCAGTTTTTCAATAAAATAGATTGGAGAAGTGTACAAGTAAACGTATATTCTAATTTCCCTTCTCCAATTTTTCATTTCTTCAAAATGAATTGAGAATATAGAACTATGTGCTGTCCTAGATGTGCCTATCAAAGTGAAATCCAAACCTAGTAATAATCACAACCAGCACTCTCTAGCAACTTTCAGATATTGAAGAACAATCACAAATGAAGTTGTCACAAGGAGAAACTAAGTTTGCATAACAAATTTGATCTGCCATACTCATACATGGAATAAGTCTTTAATATATACGATGATGATTGTTATATCATCTGTTCGGGTTTCATGCTGTAGCCATCTTTTGTATGATTTTGCAGCGATTGCTGAACATGCATCTTTTGGATCTGGGTATTTGCTTACCTACAAGAAATGAATGTAAATGATACATTAGTGATGGAGATCCAAGAATGATCCTACCAGATGACTACTTTTGAGGGAAAAAGCATGAATCAAGGTTGATTCAACCAACCTGAAGATCCAGAAATTTGTTTGCCCTAATGGAAAAATTTACCAAATATTATACGCAGTAAATTGGTTACCTTAAATATTCCTTGTTATTCTGTCATTAGCTTAAATTAAATAAACTTCATTATGTGCAATGGAGAATGCATTAAATGCAAAGTAAATGTCCAATTTCAGAACACATCACGAAGCATTCTTTTAACATGAATTCTTCAAAAAAGGGTTACTTTGCCAAAATTCCCTCGCCCCCCACACCTCAGCTCGACAGATAGTGGAGTAAATCACGGTGACTCAATGGCCTATTAGGTGGGAGGACCAGTGCTTGGTGCCTACAAAAAGACCACCACATTAGATGGAACTCCTACACTGTGGCTGTCAGGGCTCGATCATGTGTTCTTGCCCATAACCGCTACCCAGGAACCAACTGAGTTGCCCGTGCAGGCAAAAAAAAAGGTTACTTTTCTTTTAGCATCATCGTTAAATGCATATTGTTAGGACCATTTCAAAGTAGTTGAATAGGAATAGACATCTCTAGATTAAAAAATGTAAATACTCCACAATGTAATCAACTATTTACAATTGACAAGTTACAATGAACTTGGAATACTTAATAAATGTAGATATGCATATTACATACTGATCAACAAGGAAAGCTAAATGCCACATTATCAGTTTGAAAGCCACAGAATCACATAATAGAGGAAAATGCATAATGGTATTCTATTAAACATTATTGAACTCACCATGTCCACCACGGTTTGGCTGGAGAGGAACTCAAAGACGCCATCACTTGCAACTACAAAAAAGGGATGATTAGCGTTTAGCTGTACTGTTGATACCTCGGGAGTAGCAACAACGCCAATTTTCTCTGCTATACTATCCCCAATGCTCCGTGTAAAGGCAGTCCCGGGATACATCCCGTTTTGAAACCACAACCTAGGTGGATCACTGCCGTCCTTCTCCTCATCACCCCATGACTGAATTTCTGGATCCTTAAGTCCCTCTACTTGATCAACACTCAGAACTCTAGCCCCGCAAAGCTTCACTCTGTTGCATTCGTCTTTCCTGAAAGGAGTCTGGTCAGAGGACAAGTTTCTAGCCACAACCCTATTCCCTTCCTTAACAGCTAGCACTGCCCGTGAGTCACCTACGTTTGCAACATACAACATGTTCCCAACAAGTAGAGCCGTTATAGCAGTTGTCCCGCTCATAGAATCATCTATACTGCTATTGTGAAGCTCCTCGTTAGTCGTTAAAAACGCAGAATTGTAAGCCTTGACAGGATCATCCAACAATGTAGGATCATTTGACATAATCTCCACTAACCTATCCTTAACAAAGACCGAGCATTCTGTACCAAACTGCCCATGCCCATCAAACACACCAAAGAAATGCACATTTGGATTATCCAGTAGCTGCGTGTTAACACAATAGCAATCTTGATTTTCCTTCTCAGGGGATTCGGGGTAAAAACCGCGCTGTGTAAGAACAGAACACTCTAACTTCAAGTTCTCAGAAGGCACATGAGCAACACATGATGAACAAACTGCAGAAATATGTTTTTTACCCAAATTTTCCCTGTTATCCCCATCTGAAGATTTAGGGTGTTTACAACAACATTTCCCATGAATACATCCCATTTCTCAACCCAAATTATTCTCAACCCAAATTAAAGTACCCACACAACCCCCCACCACCAACTATTTGTGAACAATCTTGACAGAAACAAAAGCCCTCAAACTGCAGAGAATCAAAATTCTCAATGAAAATGGACAAATGGGTATGCACTAAATTGCAGCATGGCCACTAAAATATGGGCATTCAATTCAATGGATGATCCACTGGAATCAAAACCCAGAGATAAACAGAATTCTTGTTCAGAAATATGCAACTGGGTATTCCCCAAATTGTAATGCTGCTTCAGAAATATGGGTTTCCAAGCAAAGCCATTTGTTGATGATACCAAAGAACCCTAGGAAATGTCAACAAAATTCACAAGAAAATTCATCAAGATTAGAATAACTCAATCCAGAAGAAATGATCAAGGGCAAAGAGGATAAATGGGGAAATATTATAATTTAAAATTTAAAAAAAAACATAAAAAATTACTCCGTAAAATGAAGAAAAAGATCAACACGGAGATGCAACAGATAGGGACGATTCTGAGGTGATCATGTAAAGAAATGTGAGCAGAAGAGGACAGGAGGTGTTGGGTTTGTGGGGTCTCTTTCCAGGCATAGAAAATGAAAATTGGGCAAAATAATCCTGGAAAAGAAGATTGGGATACAGATATTTATGAGATGTTATTCATTACATTTTTGCTAATGTGGGGAGAAATGGGATATGAAATTGTGAAATTAAGGGATTTGGGGATTGGGAAAATGAGGTTTGGTAAAGGGTTTTTTGGTTTTTATGCGTGTGAGGTACCATCCATCATGCTGTTGCTCATGCATGAGATGGCCATTTGTGCATTACCTCCAATGGAGGCAGAGAATCAGACAAAGGAAAAAGACAAAAATTTTTTTTGGGGGGGGGGGGGGGGGGGGTGGGGGGGGGGGTAAAATGGACTTTAACCCTTCCAACTTAACTTTTTTTTTTGGTTGCACTTTCCTCCCTTTTCTCCCCCCTTAAGTCCTAACAAACTCTATATTTAATTTTTACCCACTTTTCAAAAGGAAAAACACAATTTACATTCAACTTTTTTTTTTGTCTAATTGTAAAGTAAAAAACATCAACCATGTGCATAGAGAAGTTAATACACATATGAATTAGATAGTATTGATAGGGATATACATAGTGTATATATTTGTTTTCGACTATTACATCGCTCTTCTTGGCTGGCGAGATCAGGAGGCTAACCTTGACAAGTGGTACCATGTGATTATGTGAATCGTTTCTTCAACCATCCCATCATCTCAAGTTATCTCGGATTAAGCATGTGGCGTAATCGACCAATAGTTGGATGTCACATATCCTTGTCGGCGAAATCTCGACATGTGCTCCTAGTTTAATACTATACAAGCTAATTTGCTCCCTAAAAGAAGAGACTTTTGGACCTGAAAACTCTTAGTGCATCCCAACCTGTCTAGAGCTTCCCGACTATAGAATCTAAAAGCATCTTGTATACTAAGAGTTCTTGATATATAAAGCCGCACTAATTTAACCCACAATTTAACATATGGTCTCGACATTAGACATCAACATAGTGTATTGTCCCTAGACCCTAGATAATTAACGTTATTAAATATCATTGTTGTCTTTTCTCGATTTAAGTTGAAAGTGTTTATTGTTCTTTTGTTAGCGTATGAGAGAATGTGTGCTTAGGCGAACGAGGTCGTTCAGATCAATTCTTATTCACCAATATAAATCACATGATAGATTGTAAATGACTAATAGACTTTTTTCAAGAATTAGCGCATATTACTCTAATCATTGTTTAATCAAAAGAGCAACCTAAGGCTGTACTATAAGGTAAAATTAGTAGGGAAAAGTAGCATTATTTTTTATTATTTAAAAAAAAAAAACTCCGTAATTTTTTTTATGAGAGAAATCGTAATTATTATCCCAAATGTATAGATTAGGTAGACACATTATTATAGCTCTAAGTGGAAATGATTTGACATCCTACCTTGTTGACAATATAATATAAATATGGACAAAATATTATCGCATTCTATAGTGTTTATAAAATTATGAACCACTTCATTTATTATTTTAAGATTTTGCATCATACTTATCCATTACATAGATCAATTATATATCAATAGCTATCATTGCTTAAGGCTTCAACCGCTAGCTCCAAGATTTTAATAATTAATAGAGTCTTTTGTTTATAAGTTTTTGGTTTTTAATGGATCTTTAAATGAAAATCATTTAAACGATTGTTACAACATTAAAATTATTATACTATCAATATATCCCAAGATTAAACATCTATATAAATAAGAATTATAAATCCAAATTTATTTAATTTAATAATTTAACTTGATTATTATGACTGTCATTTTGCTAACTAGTATGAACTGTCTTTCTTCTCAAAAGGTTTTTTTTTTTTGAATCCTCAATCTCAATGGCTTAGAGTAACTCAACAATCTTGTCTTTCTTCCCAAAAGGTTAAATCCCCAATCTCAATGACTCAAGGTAACTCAACAATGCTTACTACGCATAAGGAGCCCTGATTCCACCTCCTAATTTTCAATTATATGTGTAAGAGTATTTTTTTTTAGTACTACTGACTCTATTACAATGTAGTATCTGTTTATAGCTACTTTCTTAACCTACTGAAATACAAAGAGTCAACAGTCGTCTCCACTTAGGAGTGTAAACCGAGTGCCACTATACCACAATAATATGTAAGAGTATTTAATTCATTAGTTACTTTTATATTTGATTAATAAGAATATATATATAATCACGTTAAGAGATAAATATTATTAGGTAAAATTAGAATGAAAATAGAATTATTATATTCATTCAAAAAAGGGGCTAAAACCAGCCCACTTAGTGTGGGCATGCATAAATTAGACTAATCAAAATTGGCCTATAAATCTACAATTTCTAATATTAGCAACATATTGGCCCATATCAAGTTATCAACATCTTATTTAGTGGCATTGCTGAGGTTGTTATGCCATGGACGCGGGTCCACCTTGCAATGTGAACTTGAGTTTATGTTCATAATTTTAAAACTCTATATTTACAATTTTAGAATTTTATGTTCACAATTACAGAACTCTATATTCACAATTTCATAACCCTATAGTCAATAGTATAACACAATTTTTGAATCTATATAACAAAATTGTGAATATAGAGTTGAAAAATTGTGAATATTGAATAATGTAATTGTGTATATTGAGATCTAAAATTGTGGATATAGAGTTCTAAAATTATGAACATAAAATTCTAAAATTGTAAACATAGAATTCTAAAATTATGAACATAGCATTCTAAAATTGTGAACATAGACCTAGATTGCAAGGTGGACCCCGGTCCATAGCATAATTTGCCGCATTGCTACCATTCCACTTCAAATTTCAAAAGCTTTCTTAATCTTGTCCTGAAGTAGTTGGCCGAATAAGGGAACCTAGTTTTCATATTAGAATTATAAAATTTTGATTATTATCAATACATTCTATGTTTATATATCGCATAGGTGATTTTTATTGCGTTTTACCTTTTGTAGTATGTGGGTCATCATATAAGAGCGAACACTATTGACTGAGTCGTGACTATGGATTTCCTTCCTTATACTAAAAATAAAAGAAAAATAAAAATTCTTTACTCTCTTAGCTAGTGTATATTATGAGCAATTGAATTAGTTTGGTTAATCCTTCACCTTCATTTTTACTTATTTGATCATATATTGTAACTCCCATATTAAAAGTAATGATGCTGAAATATAACTTTAACTTACCTACAAATTACATCACGATATGGTCTAAACTCACAAAGTGGATTTTATTATTCCATGGAAATAAAAGTGGGAGTTGAATATATATGAGCCAAAAGAAGACAAAACATAACCTTATTGGAGTGTGCTAAAGATGGAAAATAAAGTTGACTCCATGAATACATGTGTTTTTGAGTGTTCTCCAACCACTACAAATAAATATAATAATCAACAAAATATAGGCAACCTCAAAAATTGTACGTAGGCGTGACAAACCTATGTGGGATGCATTATCATGATGTTCCCCACATTTTTATGTATTGTTCATCACATTATCATGCATGCATGCATAGCATATCCACTGCTACGTATAATAATATTAATTAATCCCCTCTAATTAACCAAAAAAATGAAGAAAAAAAAGGGTTTTTAATCCTAATAGAAGAAATAAAAAAGGAAAAGAAAATACCCTAAAACCCCACTGCACCCTTTGTTTTGCTCCGCAACTCATTATATCACGAATCATGATCTATCTTATAAGATGAACCACTGAAATAACGTTATTTTAATATACTGAATATTCACTTTTAATATGTTCATTTTTCCAGATTCATTTTATGTGTATTGAACGTTCAGTACACAAGAAATGAACATTCAGTATATTAAAAATGAACGTTTATTAGTAGTCCACATTGTAATATAGATCACGATCCATAGTATAATTTGTCACCGTCGGCCACTCATTTCCGGCGAGGAGTGAAAGTTTGGAACGTGACGGTCCCGGACGTCGCCGGGAACTCATCCACGGCGCAACTCCGGCATTTCATCCCTAGCGCCTCGACGGCTTTGGCGGCGACTCTCTTCCACGCGCCGGCATTGTTCCCGTTGCACGTGAGCGCCACGGACATCTTCCCCGGCCGGAAAACTTGCACCACCTTGGTGAGGACCCGGTGGAGGTCGGCGGCGGCGTTGTCGGAGCCGCCGACGCACTCGTAGCTGGCGTAGCTGAAGCCGTCTTCGGGGGTGACGTGGATGGTGGAGTAACGGTCGTCGTCAACGCCGTTCATGGAGTAGCCGCAGGGGTGGAACGCGAAGTCGCAAACGGCGACGGCGTTAGGGTTTATGTAACGGATCCCGGTAGCGTCCGTCATATCTTTCCCCAACGTGTCCGGTTCGGCAAAAAACTTCCGGGCCAAAACCGGGTCGAGCTCCGTCATACAAATTTCAACGGTGTATAAACCATCGTTATCTTCACCGTTCAAAATCGCCGGACGGCGATCACGTGCGGAGAACACGTGCCAAGAATGAGAGCTCATTTTCGAGGGCATAATCGAAGCTTTTCTATAACAGAGATTTCCGGGCAATTCCTCTTCCAAGTAAAAAACCTCTTCTTGGAAGCTAGAATGGGGAAAAGGCTGAGCTTTGGGGAAAATAAAGTTGCCACGTGTATATCTACACTCCGACAACCTCAGCCCGATGTTCCCGGCCAGCTGGATCATCGGACGGACGGATTTCAGCAGCTGGGTGGTCCCACACGTCTTGATAATGATCTTGGTGGGGTACACAAACAAACTAGACTCCGACAAAACATAGGAGTCGAAAAACCGGTTGCCCACGGCGGCGACGACGGTGCATTGCACGGCGTGCAAAACCGCCTCCAAGGATTCGAAATCGAGCAGGCGGAGGCCGCCCATTGCCGGAGTCACCGGATCGTCGCCGGAGAAGTGGAGCTCCAGCCTCTTTTCGAATCCTTCGAACCCGGAAACGGCCATTGATGACAACGTGGGGAAATGTGAAATCAAAGAAAGTGTTTTTGAGGGATTTTAAGGTTGGGTTTGTGTGGTACTAGGTTGTGGTGGGAAAGGAGATGAGAGGTGGTGTCAAAACTGGAACAGGGAAACTGAGTATTTATAGGGGAAGAAAATGGAGATATGGCCCCGTGGAGCTAGCTAGCTGTGTTGGTTCAATTCCACTAATCACTATATTTTATAACTGACGGGGTTACTTACTGTAAAATTCAAAAAATTACTTAAATTAATTTTTTTCATCATTTTTTTAAGAAAGTCATTTTGCCTATAATCATGTATAAATCAGCTAACAACTAATTTACCAAATATCTTTTTTACAATCAACTAATGCTATCAATTAGTCAAACTCAATAACCTAATTAGCTTAACTGTTATTTACAAAATACTCCCTTTACCTCTTCTAATGCTCTTAGGCAGGTTGGAGTTGTAGGGAATTAAAATTAATTTAGTTTAAGTTGGAATATCTAAAAAAAAATAGAGATATATATGGCTGGAAGATATGGGGGTGGGGGGTTTGCATGCTTGTGATTGTGAGGCAACCAATTAGAACAGTGATTGCAGGCATAATGAATACAAGATGATGGCCGTTTACTTTAATTTTTTATTTTTTTTATTTTTTATTTATGTGGGAGATCTTTCTTTAGACAACAACATGAATCCTAATACATTCATTCCCATGCTACTTCTGATCTTGTTCTTCTCCCAAGAATAGATGAGATATCTCTCCATATCTTTCTCGAGATTTTTTAACACCATCTTAAAATTAACTCAATTTCAATAAATATTTATCCGTCATAATTTATAAAACTATGAAATTGCACTTGTACAGTCAACAATTGCTTAGGGCTTACGATCCCACCGTCATTCTTTATTAAGATTTTTCAACATTATCCCAAAATTTATCAATGAATCTCGCTCACGAAGTGCAGGCTTACGAAGGACCTAACTTGCCATATTAAAGATAATAAGTTAGGTCTTTACTGTTCATAATTGTACGTTAAGGGCTTACATAAGTAAAGCCTAAATTGTCATGACATAGATATATAATACGTTGCACTTTCACTATGAACAATTATTTTTGGTGTGACGATAAACTGGTTACCGTGTGTGTGTGTGTGTGTGTGTGTGTGTGTGTGTGTGTGTGTGTGTGTGTGTGTGTGTGTGTGTGTGTATATATATATATATATATATGTATGTATGTATGTATGTATGTATATGTATATATTTATTTATTTATATTGAGACAGGTATATGTATATATTTATTTATTTATATTGAGACAGGGGAAAAAAAGATTATGTTGGACACAAAAAATGAGACCAAAGTACTATAGTAATGTACATGGTAGCTTGGGAAAACAGAGACATAATTATAAACAAGATGCTCGAATGCATGACAACAATTATTATAGGTTGTTGTTACGTGGAGGCATGCAAGCAGGCAAGCTTATTTATCTACGTAATTATACTTCCCGGCCTATACATTTAGATGTACTCAAGTGACTAAGCTACATCTATATGTATATGCTTAATTAATTAAACCATATTATAATTTAATTCAACCCATACAAACCTTTGATTAAAGCTTAATAATGGAGTTTGCAAGATTTAATATCATCTTGACATCCATGCATTAAATTAAATGTTTTGTATATATTAAAGTTTTAGTGATGGCCGGTTAATTATAACGGACTATAATACGTGTAAATCCATCCCGTCAACTGTCAAAGTAATAAAAACTAGTAGGGGTGGCATGAACATAATTAATCCCAATGTATGGTTACTAATCAACAGGGTATCGGAGTGATCGAACTCCGAGGTTCGTAGTTAAAACGAGTTAGGGGTGTGGGGCAATGCTCCCGCAATATAGACATTGAATTAAACTCTTGATAACTTGTCGAGCTTAATGTTTACCATGTTTTTAATAAAATAACAACACTTTTAATTAACGATATGCCATTGAATTTATTATTTTTTGTTTTCTTAGAGAAGAAAGGAAATGATTGATTATCTTAGTATGCTTCACACACAATCTTATGAGGCTCACACTGCAAAATGTGACCACATACATATCCCACATGACCTCTTCCATGCCATCTCTCCTTGCACGCCTACCACCAAACACCTATACCCCCCAAAAAAAAAAAAAAAAAAAAAAAAACTCCATCCTTATCTTAGCTTGTAGGGATACATATACACAAAAATTTATTCCATATAAGTAGCACTAAAAATTAAACTTATTAAGGAGTAATTATTATTGTCTTATTTTGTTTCTATAGAGTGGGTGGTTAGACATATATACATACAAGGTAAATATTTTAGTTAACTTGCTAACAACTTTTTTGGTAAAAATTGATCATGATTTATTTCAATTATCATTCCCACAACTTCAATCAAGTGTAAACAAATAAACAAGGAATAATGCTATTTTACCCTTCTAATTAATGCCCGACGTATCAATAAAATTCGCTTATTTATTGGCTGATCTTACCAACGTTAAAAAGAAATTAATTATTAATTAAATATAAAAAGAACTAATCAAGTATTGGTATGTAAGGAGATGATCAATATCAAAAGAAGAATGTAGCACTAAACACACACACACACGCATATGAAAATTTAACCTCCCTCTAACTACATGACAATATTATCATGTGTAATATTCTAGACGCACGGGATAAACTTCGTTAATATGTAATATCCTACAAACTACACAAGAGAGATAAATTGCACTAGAAAAACAAACTCGATCAAAAGGGTGTTACAAGAATTAAACGCGTAACTTTTTAGTACGAAAATTATACTTTAATTTAGTCTCTTGGACAATGTAATCATGATTTTGAAGTTGTGAATTGTGATACATATGCACAACCGTATATAAGAAGAAAATAAGTAGCTGTGTGGAGTATTATTTATTATGTCGAAGACATACTCTAAAATGGAAAGACTTATCCAACAAGATATATAGTACAACATCGAAAAGCCACAAATCCAATCCAAGTGTTCAACAAAATCCTACTTTTTTTCCATTGGAAAAGGTGGCCGGCGGAACCAAAATTGTGTCTTCTAGCCTATGTGGAAGTGTTTGACCATGGCAACTATCTAGCTAGGTAGCCTAGGTAGAGGGACAAAGACAAATACTAGGAGAACAAAGAATGTTGGTTTGTTCATTATTGTTAATTGTTTGTTCTTTTTTTTTTTTTCAAAATTGAACACTATTATTTTGAAATTATATATATAAAAAGGTATTTATATATATCCATTATCAATTATAACTTATTTTGATTATTGTAAATTCTTACTTTCCTGTTAAGTTTCTGTGTATGATTCACAAAAACTCTTTAAAATGATAAGTTTCGTGTTTTTAAAATGTTTCATTTAAAGAAAATTATAAAACTCCATAAAATAATTTAAAATTATTTTCAAGAAAATGTAACTTGAATGACTACTACAAAAGTCGTGGCAATGTCCACCTATCAATAATATCATCAAAAAGTAAAGCTGGCAAACCCTTTGTTGATCTCTCATAAAAATGAAGCACAAGTTGGGTTGCATCAAGGTTGAAAATTTTAAGTAAACAATTACGAAGTACTATTTATACATATTTAAAGAAAAAATTGCAAATATTTTCCCGTTTTGAGGTTTCTATTTGACTCAATTTTCTAATTGATTATGTGTAAATAGGGACTAAATACTGCTTAGATCGATAAAATACTTAATTAATTGAACTTGTTTTTAGTAAGGATTCTTAGGCAAAGGTTTGAAGGGCCAAGTTTAACACATCATGCATGTTATAGTTATTATTTTTTGCATAATGATAAACATTTGAATTGATATGATCTTGACAATGATTAACTTCTAATCTCATCATGGTGAAATTTTAATAACTTGATAGTGTTAAATTGTTAATCAACGCGAAACCTAATTGACTAATTAAGATGATTTGGTATCATTTTAGTATAGATGAGATCAGATGACGCATGTCTCTCTGCTTAACCAGATGCCTCAGAATTAAACTCTACATGTATAATTACGTTAAAACTCATGACATTAGTTTCAGTATGTAATTATTAATCAACTGGCTAAGAAACTTTATGGTTGGAACCACACTAACTATATTGCCCGAGTATATAGTAAATTTATACTCCGTAGTAACTAAACATTATGAAATTTTTACAAGAATTGAGTAGTAAAAATAGGATAGAGAGACCTGGCTAGTAAGCAAACATAATGAACTACATGTGTCAAAGTGTCATGCCTAAAAGACACAAGTGGGACCCTCTCCACTCACTTAAGCTCAATTTGGACTCAGCATTCCCAACATTAGAGCCCCAGTAGGGACCATAGGACCCAACACATGCAACCGACAATTCCATTAGCTTCAAAACATACTTTAAGCCGCCAAACAAACATATAACATTTTCTTTCGTAACCCATGCTGCATTAATTTCAATTTCGTCAGATTATATCTAGAACTCTCATGAATTCATCGTAGGACTAAAAAATAGGTAAATTTTGAATTATTTTTAGGTTTTGAACTCTAATATATATCTGTTAAGGAGTAAGAGTGCATTGCCACTTACACCAATCAACTGATTAAATCTTGATTTACATTTTTAGTTTAATATGACTCAATGCTTTGCTTGACATCATTTCATCTAGCAGGGCCATGACGAAAACCTTGGATATATTATTAATGTTGAGGACAAATGTGGGGGCAAGGCAAAAAAAGGAATAGGTGGATATATAGTAATTTAGGAGCAATATAATTGAAATAATTAATAATTAAGCCACATAACCCTATATGTATAGCTTGTTAATCTCAAAAAATGCATGCTATGCTACATATCATTGGGACCAAAATGCAAATTACTTTTAGGGTTTGAAGCTTCAACTTTAGGACCCATGCCCCCACAAACAAAAACATCATTCTCAACATGGACTTATAATTTACATTCAAGATCATATCGAGACCAACATATGCATGCTGATTATTTATGTTAAATTAATTAATTATTTATTTATACACGGCTGTAATTTTTTAATATTAAATTAAGTGTTGAGGGTTGCTAAAACATAACAGGAAGCGGATGAGATTAGTTTAATAAATATTGTAAACATGAAAATTTACAATAATTATAGAATTGTCTCTTTATTTTTTTTATTTTATTTTTTTACGAAAATCATCAACTATTAATGAACTCTAATAGACGGATTAAATCATATTTTTTATAGGAGAGATTGTTCTCAACATATATATATATATATATATATATATATATATATATATATATATTGCTCTGGCATCATATCAATACTCATAAGTGGTACTGTATATTCCTCGAGCCCTACAAGAAGAAAATCTATCGAAGTGGATGCAGACCTTAAGCTCTAAATCATTCTCTCCCACCTTTTCTTTTCCTTTGTTTTCTCACATCTTCTAGAATAATAATAATAATAATAATAATAATAATAATAATAATAATAATAATAATAATAATAATAATAATTAGGTTCGGATATCCAGCTTCAGTAACCCAAAAAAAAAAGCAAATATATTTACAAACAATTTGTAAGTTATAAATTACCAAAATCTATAAATATTTAAATTATCGGCAAATTCCTATATGTAAAACACTTAAATTCACAGGTATTTTAATTTCTGACAAGTAGTTATTTAATCTATTATTAAATGAGTGAAGAAATATGTTTTACTAAATTATATTTGATATCATCCTCATAGTAAAGAAATTATAATTATTATTTAAATGACAACATAAGCCTGATAAAAATAACTACAAGTTAGAAAGATTTGTAGTTCCCCAATTTATTGAGGGATGCATGGGAGAGGGATTTGGATATGAGTTGGAGGGGTGAGTTTCAAGAGATTTGATGATATCAAGGAATTGAATATATGGAGGCATGGATTTGTAAACATGGAGGCCATCATGTCCCCTTTGTTCCAAACTCATATATAAACATGTTTAAATTAATTGTTCCTAAATTTTATCCCTGTGAACAACGATTGAGCTGTTTATGCCGAAAATATGTTTAAATTAATTAACGTAATTGAAAGGAGATGCACTCAGACAATCATAGGAGTCACATTCCCTCATATATTTAGGTTATGTGAGATTTACGAGAATATTATATTACCACAAAAATTCCTCCAAGCAAATTCCATTTGTTCATATGTTTAAAATTATTGTTTTACACCCTTATCCATGATACAAATATTTTTATATCTATCCATGAAAAAAAGTGTTCATACTTTACAGCAAAAGTAGCAATATATTCTATTCATATCTCTTTTCAAAAGCATATTGTAATATGTAGTGTCACGTTTTAACTTTCTACTAACGTGATATATTAGATATAACTAATTAAAAAAAATAGATATAGAATTATTACACGTGCTCGCACTTTTAATCTATGTTAACGTGGTATGTTCTGAGCGATATATTCATAACAAACAAAAAAAATAGGCTACATTTTGCACCTAGTGCATTAGTCTAGTAGACCAATTGAAAAGTCTGTCTTACTTAAAACTTACTATTAACCACAAGATGAGTTTCAGTTTGTGTTGTACTTCTTGTGCTTAGAAGTGTATAATTTTTTTTTTTTCATGTTCAAATAAAATCAATAAAGGTGATAAAGGTTTTATACTTTGAGAGTATACTTACTTATCATTCTTTTCACAATTTTTTATTCCGTATCAGCCACTACTTGAATGTATGTACGGGATATGTAAACCCTAATCTTGTGTAATAGCTTACAAATCACACATGAGATGTAAACAATACTATGAAATTAAAATCTTGTGTGATGAGTTTAACCAAGAGGATGTTGACACAAATAAAACTCGTTAATTTTTTGTACCATAATCATGCTCCACCTACTCAATTATGCATCTGTTTCGAGGGATTATTATTTTTTGGGACATTAGAAAAAGAGTGGTTAAGGTAATAGGCGACATGTTGGAAGTCCTAAACATGGTTATTGCAATAAGTGTGTTGAATGCATGCAGTGGATTAGATTCTGATTTGGAGCTAAGTGTATAATTACTCTCCTCTTAAATTGAATCACATTTGTGAGTCCGAGGTGATATGCTTGTCAGTTGTCACCTGTACTAACCTTTTTTTTTTTTTTTAAATGTTATGAATCAGAAAGATTAATCACTTTAGAGACATGCATGGACCAAACACTCTTCAATTATTTATTTTTTTTACCCAAAAAAATGAATTTTTTATACACGAATGTGTGCTCTAAGTGGCATCCGCCTTGTAACACTAGCAAGCAAATTAAAAGATTACACTGACGTAAACTAACTTAAGTTTACAATAACTGATGACCAGTTCAAACCTCATATATAAAGACTAATAGACATCTCAATTTAAAACTTTGTGATTATCAATTGAACTATTCGATCAATACGATTAATTTACGACTTTTAAGAATATTTGTTATTATTATCCTTAATTGAAAAGTGGGGAGTAATTACCACAACAATACGATGATTAAGGTCTTTTGGTCTTGAGAGAAGAGAAGATGAAGGCAAATGGACACAATCATCGCATTTTCATGGTAAATAAGAAAATTTTACAGTGATAAGTTAACCTTTTTATGCACCTATATTATGAGTTTATGACCACCGCATAGGTACAGTTGTACCATGTAGACTTTATTCGTACAACACCAATGTACAATGTACTCCGTAATATGGTGTAAATAATCTACCAATTCAATGTTTTTTTAAAGAGTTCATCTACTTAAATTTTACTCTTGATGTGACAATGATAAGTTACTTTTTCATGTGAATTCAAATACAAGTGTCTACCTCAAAATATTATGTGTGAGAATAAAAATTTGTAGTAGAAAATAGGAGTGCACATTGTATTTTCCTTTTCAAAAAATGATCTATTATACTCCAATTTTGATAATTTTCTTTGCAAGGTGGACTAGGGTAAAAAACAGTGTCATTTTAAGCAAAATGATGCCGTCTAGATTTTTTATTTTTATTTTTAAAAAAACTTCCTTTCTTACTATTAACTTGCCATTTGTCTTAAGAGTTCGTACATATATATTCATAATTTTTTAACTCTATATTCACAATTTAAGAACTGAATATTCACAATTTTATATCTCAATATACAAAATTACAAAACTCAATATTCACAATTGCAGAATTTTATATTCACAATTACAAAACTCTATATTCAATAGTATAACACAATTATAATCTATATTCGCAATTTTTGAACTCTATATTTAATATATATATATATATATAGGAAGCGGTGCCAGACACCGTTATTCTAGACCCAAGTTTTGGACCTGGGTCCACCCTGCAAGGTAGACCTGGGTCTATAGCATGTTTGCCTAATTTGTCTTTATTATGGACTAGACTCATTGCATTGTGGGCTCAAGTTGGGCCCAAATGAAAAAGGCCGTAATTGTGCCTGGCCCAGTTTGGATTGGGTTCTTAGTCTGCTCTTACGCTCTGTTTGGGTTTGGAATCATTCGAAGCCGTGGACGATAACAGGATAAGACAGTTTGAATCGCCGGAAATTTTATCATCTCGCCGACACCGAAATCCCACTTTATATCTTCGTTTTGTGGCCGGGAATGGAGGCAGCTGTGTAGTATATTTTGATTCGGGAGAACATCAAAACCAGTTTTGTATTTCTATTTGTTCTCAATGGACTTCTTCAAATCAGTATTCACCGAGGAGCAGGATTACTCCGATACCGAAGATACCGAGATTTCTTCTTCGAATTTGGATGTTCAAGCGCAGCCGGAATCTCCACCTGGAGCTCCTCCCCCGGATGGTAATCCGAACATCCCGGCCATTGTGAACGCGTGGGGGTTCGGGTCGGGTCTGCTGAAAACCCTAGCGTCGAAGTCGGAATCCGTAATCCAGAACTACCGTCGCGATCTGGAGGAGTTCAGCTCCGGTCTGCAGAAGGAGACTGCTATAATCCGCGAAGCCGCCAGCCGCGCCGTCCAGGACTTGCCGGCTCACATCGAATCGGGCGCCGCCGCCGCTCAGGAATCGCTTGAAACCGTCGGCCAAGCCATCGACGACATCGGCTCCAGCGTAGCGGAGATCATTGTACAGGGAAAGGACTCGATCCTCGCTCCTGAAGATTCCGGTAACGAATTCTCAGAAAACGACGGTAGAAATGACCGGAGCGATGATGTTTTGAACTCGAATGCGAAACCGTACAGTAGAATTGAGGCTCTGATCCGAGCAATTCAGTGTGATGCGAAAACTTACTGCGAGGAGCCGGAGGATTCCGAGGACTACAATGAATGGAAATTAGGGTTTGTGTTTGAGGAAAAGCTTGGAGAGATTGGAGACTTGGTGGAGGAAAATAATGTAATTGGTGAAATTTACAGTGAGATTGTGCCAAGTAAGGTTGACAGAGAGACATTTTGGAGCAGATACTTCTATAAGATTCATCGGGTGAAGAAAGCAGAGGAGGCTAGGGTGAGACTGGTGAAGAAGGTGATTTCTGGTGAAGAAGATGAGGATTTGACCTGGGATGTAGAAGATGACAATGACAACGACAACGGATCATCTGATGTGTCGAGAAAAGAGATTGCTGAGACTGAAAATGGATTGAACAGTTTACACATTGAAGAAAAGCAAAAGAATTCTGAAACTGCAAAAGACGCAAATGCGAGTTCTTCTGAGGCCAAAACTCATGATGAGAAAGGGGATTCAGAAGGCAGAAATGAAGCTGATGCTGAATCAAGTGGGGAAAAGTTGAAGTTCAAACCTGATGACAAAGGAGCTTCAGAAGCAAAGAACGATAACAGTGACTTTTCAGTTGTTTCTAGCCAACAATCCTCGCGGGAGGAAGAGGACCTCGGGTGGGATGAAATTGAAGATATGGACAGTTATAGTGAAAGCAAGGCAACTGGACAAGCAAATACCATCAGAGCTGATCTGCATAAGCGCATTAGTGTTAGCAATGAAGAGGAAGACCTGTCATGGGATATCGATGACGATGATGATGATGTGCCTTCTAAACCTTGATTCCATGGACTTCAGATGGTACATAATTGCAGGTGCTCCATTTATACTCAACTGCAGAAGCTTATTTTGCCATGTGTGATGGTGATTATTCTCTTATTCATTTCACAATAAAATGTGTATATATATATACATGTTGATTGTTTCTTTAATCTTTAAAACAACAGTTTATGTAAACCATCATGTTCACTGGAAATGCAGTGGTTGGAAACTTGGAATTGTGGTCACATAACTTGCAATCAATATCTGAAATATAGATGGCTATTCATGTTTAGCATTCATTATTTTATAACCTGTTAGTATTCTCCACACATCCTTCTTTATCATTGGCTTACAACTTTTAGTCTTTCACAGAATCTAAACACAGAAACCAGGTGAGCAAAGCAATTTCCATTCCACAATCAAATTTAGTGTTTGAGTAGAGAGAGTAGGATACATTTACGATTTATCTACACAACAGTCTTACTAGTAATTAAAAGTAAAGCATTTATTCAGGGGATGGATTTTGGTACAGATCAGGGCATTGCAAACTCAGTTGTTTCCCTGTCTAAGCATCCGCAGAATGGTAAGGAACAGGTTGAGGACATCCAGATACAAAGTGACAGATGCCCAGATGTACTGATCATACGTAAACCTCTTGATCAAGTTGTCTGTGTCATACACGATGTATCCACAGAAAATTATAGCACCCATTGCACTGTAGATGGCAGATGATGTAGAGCCAAGAGGGAAGAACGCCTGCACCATCATACAAGGTAGGTGTGTTTTGGTCATCTTAAGCTTTGGATGCATGTCACAGCAGAATCAAGCAGAAAAGGGAAGAAGAGAAGTAATACCTGGATGAAGCCAGTCAAGATGAGTACGAAAAGGCCAGTAAACAGAATTGGTCCCATGAAGCTGAAGTCTTTGCCCTTCTTAGCAGCCCAGAAAGTGTACCCAGTTAAAGCTGAAACTACAGCTGATGTCAAGATCAAAGCCTCGAGCACAATCCTACCTGTGTTATCCAACACCTAAATGTCAAAACACTTCCAACTAAAGACGGGCACCCTTCAGGCAGATCTTTTCGATATAAAAGAAAAAGCAACCTACCATCTGTGTTAGCACAGGTCATGCCAACTGTAAAACTCAGAGAAGTGGTAAAAAGTCCAAGGAAGACCAAGTTCAGTGGATGCTTTTGCTGATACACATGCAAGGGCCACAAGACTGCATGGCTTAAATTCATTAGTACAAAGAAAAATATGCTTATTCGGATATTGGGAGCATTATGTAGATACACAGCAAATGCAGGTAGAGATCAATGACAATATAATTTGGAAAATATTACAAATGTATCAAAAATACTACGGAGTAAGAAACATTACAGTACTAGGTCTCAAATTTCAGTTCCAAACTACATTAAAGAGTAAAGACTGAGCACCATAGTTACTAGAGAGTGGCACCTAATGGCTCTCCATAGCCCATACACATTTGCAAATCATTCAATTTGATAGCAGCCATTTAAAGCAGATAAAGGAAAGCAGAAATATTATATCATTCATGTTAAAAACTTGTATGATTTCTTGAGCCTATAATGGAACACTGACTAGCCTGCTTTAATGCAAAATAAAGCTCACATATGACAGCCATAACTGATATGGTTTGATGCAAACCGGCCTAGGTTGCCCATAGCTAATCAGCTCAAACCGAGCAAGCTATTAGGCAGCTCCTCTTATTGGGAGTCGAATTTGGGACCTTGTAGCTACAAAGTCAATTGCCCCTACAAAATCAACTGTCCAACCAACTGGAGTCCTTGGTTGGACTTATGAAAGTCTACCTAATTTGGTCCTTCACTTTGAGATAGAAGCAAAATCTCCGAAGAAATAATTTTCAGACAAGACTTAAAGGCATGTGAAAAATCTCCGATCTGAGTAGATTTAAATTCCAGTACTAAATGTGAAAAATCAGCAGTTTAGTTTAGCACCACAAATAGAAATCTCAATATACTACTAAAAGTAAAAACAATTCGATCAAAGTAGATATTTACACAACAGTTAGGGTTTTGCAGGGAGCTTACGGATGAAAGGGAGGAAAATTAGGAAGATAAGGAGGCCAGAATTGCTCCGGAGAAGCTCGTTGACAGGAGCGTAGAGAACGGTGATAGCGGAGACGACGGTGGTGAGGAGGATCTGAGCGGCGAGGATGCCGTAGACTTTGCGGATAAAACCCCATCGCAGCTGATTCTCTCCGTACCCTAGCCCCGGATACAAAGTCCCCTGCTCTATATCACCTTTCACTCCTCCATCTTCGCTGCTGCTCACAGCCTCGAATCCGAACATCTTCCGCGCTTTCTCTTTCTACGTTCTCTCCCTCTCTCTAAATCTGATAGAATTCTTCTGCCAAAATATCTCCGCCGGCGAAAGAGTGACAGACGACCGACAGGTACTTATCCGGGTCGAGATAATGCGCGTTTGGTTGACAAGTTAATATCCCGTTGAGACGTTGACGCGCTTTGGAGGACATAAATATCATAAATTCAAGAGATAAGGAGACAATGTAATTACACACCAAATTGTAATTAGATCATCGAATTCAAAAAATTGCAATTAACTTTTCAAACAAGATAAAAGTTGAATCAAAAGTGACTTGTAACACATTTACATATTAGTTGTTGACATGGCGCTTATCAATTTGAAAAAAAAAAAAACTTTTTTTAAATTTTATTTCAATATTTTGGGGGCGGGGGTAGGCGCGAATTATATCGTGGACCGCGTATCAAAACGACGTCGTTTTGATTAATGAAAATAGACAGATGAAATGACATTCGTTCCGCGCCATTCACTTTCAATTCATATGCACTGCAGATACATTTCAACACAACTGCAGTTACATTTCGATATTACATTTCGATAAAACTACAGTTTCATTCGATAATATAAAAACACAAATGTGAAAATGTTATTCAGTATCAGTTCATATACACTGCAGTTAAATTTCAACACAACTACAATTTCATTCGATAATATAAAACACAAATATGAAACTGTTATTCAATATCAATTCATATACATTGCAATTACATTTCAACACAACTACAATAATATAAGACAGTATCTTTTGAAATGAACTGTAGTATCAGTGATCGCGGTCCACGTTATAACAACGGGGGAGGGGGCTATTATCTTTACATTTATCTGACTTTATCAATATAACTTATTGATTTTAGGCTAAAATTGATATTATTACTTAGAATTTCACAGTAAGTTTATATATAAGTAGGAGTTTCCTATATGAAATTCAAGACTCTAGCCATTTTTATACCCTTATTATGTAATTTTTGTAACCGTAATAATACTATATATAAAACTAAAAATATTATATATTAAATTCATGATATATCCTTGATTTTTATCCGTATTTTAAAGGCTACTAGTTTTACATTAAGTTTAAAATTAATATTGTACATGCATTTTATCATGACAAAATGACTTCAAATCCGTGATAACACCGTTAGTATTCTATTAAAACTATTTAAGGAACATTTATTAAAGGTAATATTACAACAATCTATTTAATCATACTATATTTATTAGTCATTTAATTAATTTTATTATGGAATTATTGGCTAACATATTTAAATTACTTCATTTTTTCCACTATAAAACACAATTATTATGGTAATAATTAATTTCATATCCATCAAATAACACACACACACACACACATATATATATCTTTTATTTTTTTTCCCTAAAATATGTGACTTTTTACAAGTATAACTATGATTATTAAAAATAACATTTTCAATTTTTTTTTATTGATATTGATGGTTTTTTAGTACTTATTATAATATATCTATGAGTTTACTCAACTCGTCAATGATATTAACTATAAGTTGTCATAAGTTACATATGAAGTTTCACCCATTTTATCTCGCTCATTGGTATGTTTTGATTCATAATAATATAATTACACTATTTATACCTTATTTTCTTATAATAGTTATTTTAATTTTCATATATAAACTTTATACATTTGTAGATATTTTCTGCAATTTTTATTGCCAAAAAAGGAAATAAATATGTTTGTCATCTTTTTGGAAGAAAGTCCATTTTTCTAATTTTAGAAAGGAATATTGTAATAAAAGATATTTCAATTTGTATTTATATTTATATTTACATTTTAAAAAAATAAAAATAGAAGAAGAGATACAATGGATAGTGCACTTCAATCAGAAACCGTAATCCATCAAATGGGGTCCACTTGACCATCCCGGCCCCACATTCAATCATGGTATATTTACAGTCGTACGGGGCCCTAGCCAAGCCCCCGGCCCTCTAGATTCCCTACTATCTTCTACACCGTCAAACCCTGCGCCGTCGACGGACTGAAATCACCGGCAACCGTCGGACCCTCGCCGGCTCACGCTACCTCGGTCTCCTCAGTACTCGACAGTAGCTCAGTGTGGAGAGAGGATAGAGAGAAGGAAGAGCACCGAACTGAGCTCAAGAGCGAAGGGAGAAGAGGAGAAATGAGTTGGGAATCGAAGTGTTTGCGAGTCTGATCTCTGCGCACAATTCAATTCGTCCGAGGAGATGTGAGAGATTTCGGATTTTCAGCTTGTTCTCACTGGTCGATTTTGAAATCTTTCGTTGTTATGCGTGCGATTTTCGGCATCTGAGCTCGCTAAGCTGCTCTGATTTCAGCAGGTAGATTTCTCGAACATTTTCGCGTGGTTTTCGGGCCCGGAAACCCTAGTATGCTTCACCGATATGCGAAAAGTAAAACCCTAGCAATTTCAAGGTTTTCCCTCCCCCGCAGTTTGCTTCGACTTTCGGAATATTTGTTTATTTGAACCATTAATCTTCACTATTGCAATTTGTCATTCATTTCTGTGATTTATTTTTATTTTAAAATTGAGTTAAACTGAGTTCGTAGTGGAGGTTGTTTCCTAGAGCTGAACTAAAATTTGGTTGCTTTGATATTTCACAACAGGAAGTCTGAAAGGTTTTTGTCATGAATCTAGTTCTATACCTAGCCTAGAAAATTTTGTCTTCCTTTATTTACTAATTTTGTGTTTGTATTTGCTGTTCTTAAGTATGAAGAAAATTCTTCAGATTTAAATGCATTATTTTTATAACTGCATAAAATGTTGCCCTCATTGAGAGAGCTTCTATTGTAAATCCTAAATAAGAGGGCCTTGTAATTTGATGAAATAGTGAAACACATGTGAGATTCTTCTGATTGATTGCTTTGTGGATTATTCATCACATGAATTTATTCATTGAGGGTTCTTGTTGATTTGTGCATTAGTAAGTTTCTTAGGGGATTAGGCAAATTATGTTCCACTCTGTTTGTTTAATGCTTCCAATATGATTTGGTAGTTGGTACCCTAATAAATAGCATCCTACTGCTAGTGTTATTAAGCCTGGAGATCCTAGCATAAACTTCTAGGTGGTTTGAGGTTGAATTACTATTTAGATTTTAGAGTTGGGTTGAAACGGAAATGAAGATTGCAAGAGTTCTCAGTCATTTGGGGTGGCCTTAGAACCTATATATATCTCTATTAATGAATTGGGAACCCGTTTTAGTACAAAGAGGAAGTATTTATACATGGAGAAAGTAGTTATGGATAAACCAATGTTTTCTAGGCGCATGGAGTATGCTAACTATTGGATGGTTATGGCCTTAGAGCGGGAGCCAAGGGAAGTTATAACATATTGCCTTGGAGCTAGTGACAATTGCCTCTAGTGAGCTCGATCGGGTGATTGGATCCGAATGACTTTAATGTTGTTGGATGATTAAGGTTGTTCATTGCTTGCCAATTGCCATAGGTAGAGTGACCTTCACGCTGTAATTACTCAGTAACCGTCAGATCTTGGATGACCAAGGTGAATTAGAATGTCCTATTACCCCCGGCCTATTGGGTCAAGCCCAATAAGGCATTAGTAATAACTCTAACTCCCACTATTCCATTAAAGTTATTAGCCACTTCCTTGATTGTTCAAGAATAAAATAGAAGCTTAGAAGGCTGTTATCACTTTTTTTAAGTAGCATACCTGATTTATACAACATAGCAACTAGCAACAGATGTCATGTGTGCTTAATTATTTTACCTTTTTTGTGTCGGTACTGCTTATGTTCTATTACCATTTATAACAGATATTTTTTGCCAAGATAATAGTATGTATATGTTATGTTCCCAAAATGACTCCAAAAATTTGTCCCCTCCTGTGTTTATGAAAGTTCTATTTTGGTCAATTATGAAATCTCCATTCAAATCCCATCATACACGTGTTCAATGTCTCATGGCACAGAGTTCACAGTCAACTGATCCCATTAATTCTATATAGTAATTATGATCCACACACAAGACCTTTTCTTGTTTTTATATTTATCCAAGATTCCACGTGCAGTCACAATCTCTGCTTATGAGGCCTTGTGCCCTTAAGGCCTTAACTGGGTTTGTTATTGTTAGATACCATGAGAATTGAGAGGTCTTGGATTCTAGTTCTGATGTTTAGTTATTTACGCGTGCAATTATTTATATTGACCAGTAGTTGGCTTGGTCAATTATTGTGATTCACTGTGCTATTTTTGTGGTTGCAATGCCTTGTATTTCTACTAATTCACTCAAGTGAACTTTTTCCAGCATATCTCTAATTATATAGTTCAACTACTTGTCTCAGATACTGATATGAATAGAGAAGATTTAGGGAACATCATGACTGTAAGAGCAAAGCCAACAGGTTCACTTGTTCTGAAGAATAATGCCCACCATGATGATGAAGGAGAGTCAAGACCTGAACCATATGTTGGCTTAGAATTTGATACAGCTGAAGAAGCACAGGAGTTTTATAATCTTTATGCAACAAAGGTGGGATTCAGGATTAGAATTGGTCAGCTGTACCGATCCAGAGTTGATGGGTCTGTAATTTCCCGGAGATTTGTGTGTTTTAAGGAGGGTTTTCAGACTAATACAAGAGTTGGTTGTCCAGCGTTCATAAAGGTACAGAAAGCTGATTCTGGGAAGTGGGTCATTGCCACTATCAATAAGGAACATAATCATGATCTTGAACTCCCTGGTGAAATAACTCCAGCCCGTATCCAGAGAAAATCTCTTCCTGCTCCAAGAACGACTACAGTTTTGTCTGCTAGGACAGGACTTAGATCAACTGATGAGGATGGACCATCTGGAGTACTTGATGCTAAACGCCTTAAAAGGGAGGAAGTTGGTGGTGAACCTAAAGGTGAACCATGCAAGGGTCTTGAATTTAGTTCTGCTAATGACGCATACAAATTTTACAGCACCTATGCTGCTAATACTGGGTTTAAAGTAAGGATTGGTCAGCTATTCCGTTCTAAGCTTGATGGATCAATTACATCGAGAAGATTTGTGTGCTCCAAGGAGGGGCATCAGCACCCATCTAGAGTAGGTTGTGGAGCATTCATGAGGATACAAAGGCAAGAATCTGGAAGATGGGTGGTTGATCGCCATCAAATTGAACATAATCATGATCTTGACCGTCCAACAGATACTAATAGAAGACTGTCAACTTCGGTTGTATTCAAAGAGGAAGCAAGCAGTGGGTTGGATAATTTGGATTTCATTGATTCAAATGGTGACCTCACCATTGTCGTACGTGGTCGAGAAAGTAAAATTGGAAGTGATTGGTATGCTGTGCTTCTTGAGTATTTTCAGACTCGGCAAGCAGAAGATATGGGTTTCTTTTATGCAGTGCAGATGTGTGATGGTAGAGCTATGAATCTTTTCTGGGCTGATGCAAGATCCAGATTCTCCTGCACCCAGTTTGGGGATGCTATTGTGTTTGATACTACTTACAGGAGAGGTAGTCATTCAGTGCCGTTTGCTTCTTTCGTTGGGGTTAATCACCATAGGCAACCTGTACTCCTTGGATGTGCCTTAATTGCTGATGAATCTGCTGAGTCGTTTACTTGGGTACTTCAAGCTTGGCAAAGGGCAATGTCTGGGAGGCGTCCTGTATCTATTATAGCAGATCAAGACTGGGCCGTTCAACATTCAATTGCTCAGGTTTTCCCTGGGACACATCACCGCTTTTCTGCATGGCAAATTGTGTCCAAGGAACAGGAGAATTTAGGTGCATTACTCTCTCTGAATCCCGAGTTTAAGTATGAGTATGAGACCTGCATTTTTCAGAGTCAGACTGCTAATGAATTTGATGCAGCATGGAATGTTCTGATCAATAAATACAACTTGAAGGACAATGCTTGGTTGAAAGATATGTCCAGGATGCGCAAAAGTTGGGTTCCGTTGTATATTAGAGGCACATTCTTTGCTGGCATACCGGTGGATGGAAGCTTGAAATCATATTTTTGTCCAATGTTGACACCCCAAACACCTCTCAACGAATTTGTTTTACGTTATGAGAAAGCCATCGAGGAAGGCAGGGATGAGGAAAGGAAAGAGGACTTTAACTCGTTGAATTTGCCAACAGTTCTTCACACAAAAGATCCCATTGAAGAGCAATGTAGAAGACTTTACACCACGGCAATGTTTAAAGTCTTTCAGAAAGAACTTATGGAGTGCTATAGCTATGTAGGGATAAAGATAAATGTTGAAGGTGCCATTAGCAGGTACCTGGTTCAGAAGTGTGCGCCAAATGCAGATGAAAGGAATACTGTTGCCTTCAATGCATCAAATCTCAATATAAGTTGCAGTTGTAGAATGTTTGAGTTTGAAGGTGTGCTTTGTAGACATGCCTTGAAGGTTTTCCAGATAATGAATGTAAGGGAACTTCCATCTCGCTATATCTTACACCGATGGTCAAAGAGTGCAAAATATGGTATCCTAAGGGATGTAGACTCTGGAGGTGGCTCACAAGATTTTAGGGCCCTGATGTTGTGGAGTTTAAGGGAAGAAGCCAATAAGTTCATTGAGACTGGAGCGACTAGTTTAGAAAGATACAAACTTGCTTTTGAGATCATGCAGGAGGGTAACAGAACTCTCCGGTGGCAAAACTAGGAAGTGTCTCAAGCCCAGGCCAGGTAAATGTTCATCTGTTGCCTTGTATTGCTTAACACTGAAGAAACAATGGAGCTCTAGCTCTCCAGTTTAAACTTCATATTTGCATGTGTTACTAATTGTGACTGTTTTGGCCTCTGTAATTATAAAATTTCCTTCTATAAATCAAATTAGGATTACATCATGATTGCGAATTTGAATTCAGCTGAATGTAGAAAATCACAGTACTCATCTCTTTGTGTGTGCACTTGTTTCATAAATATAAAGGGCATGGGAAGGTGAATGAGAAATTCACCGCATTATGATGCAATAAACATTCTGCAGATTAAAGCAACCACTCAACCTGGAAAATCTTCCAGCCATGCTGCAATGTTCATCAACACAAAACATTCAATGTCAGCTTCTGAGCACCCAGAGCTTCACCTTCAAGTTTAGGCTCCCATAAAATGGTAGTTTCAGCGAGTAGTGCTGTCACAACATATGGATAGAAAAAAAGATAGAAATACAAGAAAACTTATTTTTGTTCTTTTCATTATTCTCTTGAAAATGTTTTTCCTATACTCATCAGTGTCATACCTTTGCCGTTCTTCTCAGTGTCACGCCCCACATGAATCAAGCAGCCATGGTTAGCTACTCCCTGCAAATCAGCCATAATACCTTGGCAAAGGTAATGTGATTTCCCAATGTATGCTCATAGATTAGTATAGTGTTTACATAATACTGGTAAAGCATACCCAAGAAAATGCGTTGATATTGTCAGTTTCGTGCTTTCCAGTCAATCTTCTCTCATTTCCTTCTCCATAGAATCGACAGATTCAGAATTTTCTTTCTTGATCACTTCAAACCCCCCTTCCTCTCTAAAGGATTGAACCCCTAACCCCAAGGATCCCCACATCCTTGAAACCATGGGAGTAGCCTCTGTCAACTTCTTGGCTAACCTCACCTGCCATTGTGCAGAAGGAGTTAAAATCTCTGCCATTTTCACCTATCCCCAACTGAAAAAATCAAACTATATGTGATCATCAAATGCATGAAATGTGTGCCAATTGCCAAACAAGGAGGACCCAATACTAACTAGAAGAACGAGACATCTGTAAAAGAAGAGAAGAAGTTCTGCAGAAATTCATGTACATATGTGAGAAATACCAGTGATTAATAGTCTAACAGCTTACCATGATGAAAGGGTAAACAACTCTGGTTCTTTTTTCCTAATTTTCTTCAAGAACAGTAAAGCAGAGTTGGTGAGAGAAGTGTCACTTACCCAGTTGGCAGGGAAAGTAACAGCTTTGAAACATGGACTTCTATAGCCAGAGACTGCACACACATAATGTTGGAGTGTAAAGTAGTTTTATAAAGTGAGAAGATCCAGTGGACACAGAGTGCCTTGTTGGCTTGTCCATAGTAGAGATAGGAGTGTGTAGAGTGGAGAAAAATAGATTTTGCTAAGAATGTTTTAGTCTTAGATATGGAGCAAAGGGTTTTCTCCATCAAGATGTGGACATTTCTTGAAAGAAAAAATACAAAGTATATTGAAGATTGTTTAGTTGAAAATTGAAAAAACTTTTAGGTAGAAGTTAGGACCAGGTTGGAAGCAATGAAACATGGGAAGTATAACATTGTACAAACTGGCAAAGTGGTTCTCTAAAGACCAGGCTTTGTTCCCAGGCCAGTCCATAATTGCTCAAACAAATCATTTTCAAGAACTATAATGGGTAAACACATGCCTCTCCTGCCTTATAGACTTGTAGAAGAGGTAAATCGTGGAACGTGCCTCAACTAGTCAACTAGCTTACAAGCCCTTAAATGCTCCTGTCCTGGAGACTAGTGAAAGAGATAAATTGTGGAATGCGTCTTAAGTGGCCTACATGTTCCTAAATGCTTCTGTTTTGGAGACTGGTGGAAGAGTTAAATCTCAGGATGTCTCAACTAGCCTACATGTTCTTAAATGCTCCTGTTCTAAAAATTAGTGGAAGAGGTAAATTGTGGGATGTCTCAACAGATTTACATGCTTCTAAATACTTGGTCCTCCCTTGTGGTCAAGTGGCATAGCTGTTACCCTCCCAAGTGAGAAGTCACAGGTTCAATCCCCAGTGAGGGCGTTGGCTCTTTTTATGTTTTAGTTGGTTGAGAAAGTATATCCTTAGTAGGATCTAAACCAATCGTATGAATTTATTTTGAATTGGCATTCATTTGCATGTGAGATGTGTCAATGAAACATATATGCTAAACCTTAAATGAGGCAATCATCAGTGGTCAATAATGGTTGTTGAAGATGACATGTTTGTGCTCCTCGGGGACCATTGTTGGATAAGAACTTATGCAGCAGGGAAAAAGGGATACGCACTATCCACTCTCACTGCACACAAACCACTCTCAATGCACACTAACCACCAAATTATTATTTTCTATATATTAGAATCATACATTGCACAAATTTATATTTTTATGCACAAATATAGTATTATAGATTCTTTTTTTTTTTTTTTTAATAATATAACAATATGTCGATATAGTATAAAAGTTTAATGCTTTATATTCAGTGACACGAAAGTAGATTATAGTCTGATCTAGTCCACAAGACATACACCATTGAATTAGTAGTTTGAACAATTATTGTCTTCAAACTAGCTATTGATATGAAGAATAATTATTGCTACTGATTATGTACTGAATGAAGATGTAACACTTCATGAATGACAATTGAATGGTTGTAAAGATTTGTTATTCCACGAGATATTAATTCACCATATTCACCACGAAGGGATCAATCATTATTTTTTATATAAGAAGAAACCACAATGACGGCATTGGGATCAGTGAAAATCATTCCAAAAGTTCTTTACATCTTACCGGTAAACTCTACAAATTATGTTATGTCAAAGTCTCCGATGTACATGCATTTGCTTAACACACAAAAAATTCATAATTTTCGACTTTATGGTCTCCACATAAAAAATTATTTTATGTTTATTTAAGTTGTACGTGATATCCATATTTTATTTTGAGGTTTATATATATTGAGTCACCCTAATAAAATTGACAAGTCTAGTAAAGTTCAAATTTAATTTTAAAAGTGGAATTACATATAGATTTCATTAAAGATAGTTTTGACTCTTTTCTTTACTATTTTCCTCACTCTTCCTTTTCGTCTGCTTCCTTGTATCTGTACTATGAATGTAGAGACACAACCAGCTCCTCCACGTATAAAAGAGCATAAAGGATTGATCGAGTAAGTGAAATATAATTCCTGTATCAGAAATTTTTGAGTTTAATCATTATCAACATTTTTTCGATTAAGTTCGTCGCACGTCATTTTTCTAATACGATCTACATCTTCTATGTAATTTGTAAACTATTATATAAGAATGAAAATTATCAGTACACATTTTTCTTCAAATAATGATGGTGAATTTTCTCGTCAATTAATAAAAAAAAAAAAAGAGCAGACAATATCTGTTTTGTGGAAGAAAAAAAAAAAAGAAGAGCACAAACCCAACTCTAACCTTTACAGCTGCGACAATATTATTGACTACTTGCTTTGCGTGCCCCAAACATTATGATGGGATTGTGATCATTCATTTTCACTTTGATAAGGAATATGACACCACTCTTTGAATTATGGACAGTTGAAAGATTTATTATTTACTGCTATCTAAAAATAGAATTTCATATTTATTATATATGTTATCGTTAAAACAAAAAATATCATGAGACGGATTGCCATTAAAGTCAAATCGAATTCTACTTTTAATAAATAATCTGTCTCATTTTTACATGTACTTCTCATTTCTACGATCTCATTTTTATTTTTTATCAATTGATGATTAGTTATCTTAATTTTGTGGGTTTAGTGAAAACATCAACATAAAAAATTAGATGAGAGAGAGTAAAAGTTAAAAGTTTGGGAATAGGATTAGTATTTTCCTAATCAAAATTCTTTGTTAACAGCTTAGAATCTTGAGAAGACAACAATATTAACACCAAGACAAGAGTATAACTCTGTGGAAATGGCATCAGTACCACACAAGAAGGTTTTGCCGTTTTAATTTTTTTTTTTGATTTGGTTCTGACGCTAATAAAAAAAAGAAAGCTCAAATGGGGTGAACACTAATAGAACCTCCACCTTTTTTTCTTCTTCTTCTTCAATTCTTCTTCGAATCAATCACAGGCCCCATCACCCATAGTGCTCTTTCTCTCTTCATCTCTCTCTGCACTGTACCACACAGCACCCATAAGTAGGCAGAGGAGAAGGGAGAAAATCTCGGGTCAAATTTGAATCTTTATGGAGCATCTTGTCAACAACATTATAAGACCACCCAGGTATAAGGAACACTATCCAGAAATTATGCTACTTGTGCATGTATATATATGTATTTGTGGTGTTAAAGTTTGAATCTTTTTTGTCATAGTGTGAATCTTTATGTGGGATTGTTTAATCTGTTCCTAAAGTTTATGGTGAATGATGAATGGCTACCCATTTAGGGGTACTGTTGACTGTTGAGGGTTTTTGTTTTTTTAGCCAAGATATCTTTTTGAAGTTTGAACCTAAGTATAGGAATATAGGGTGTAGCTTTGATTTGCTGCTTTCTGGAGCTGAATTTTGAAGTTCAGTGTGCAATAATGGCTTGCTGAACTTCTCTTGTGTCTTTGGAGATGAAGAGATAGCTACTGATCTTAAAGCTTACTGTGAACTGTGAAGGACTCCATTGTTATGTTTACTGATTATCTAATTTCAGTAGATTTGAAGTTTAATTTTCTGATGTACATCTAATAATCTAGATATTTCATATTTCCCTAACATAAGCCCATATTTTGCTTTTGCTGTTTTCTGTAGTTCAACAAGTGTTTTTTTTTTTTTTTTTTTTAATCAATTTGATAAGAGATTGGGGTTGTTGTGCTAGATGCTTAAAGTAACATGTATAAATGGATTATTTTAGGATTTCTTGAAATTGCTTCATCAAGTATACCGAATGCATATTCACGCATGAATTATGTTTGAACTGAAGGAGTTTATTTGAAGACTTGCTTTGGGTATTGATGACTTATTTTCAGTATATATTCCGAAGAATTTGGTATTAATGAGTTTACATCTGCTGGACCTCAGAGCTGTATATGACCCCAAAGATGATTTACTAGATGAAGAATTCATGCTTAAAGGAAAGTGGTACCAACGAAAGGATTTGGAGGTACAGCTTGATACGTTTGAATGCATGACTCTTCTATTATCGGTTGAAAGGTTATTATTATAATCTTTTATGTCTTATGGTGCCTCCATTAACTCCACTTTGCGTCTCCATATTTATTGTTTTGAAAGTTTCGCTCGTAACACTGTCTATCTTTTACCTGAAATTTATTATGTTTATTATTTGATTGCATAGTTGTAAAATGGGACAGTGCATGTATCATTATCTTGACAAATCTAGTGAAATTTTTATTTAAATACGGAGTATTAATTTTTTTTGTTTTTTCGACTTTTCTTTAGATAAATATTGACAAATCTAGTGACAAACCATTGCTATATCCTTTTATATCTGAATAAGGGCCATATGAAGCGTGGGTTTTCGAATTTTTGTTATCAGCATATGATTGAAATGCTATCAACATTCTGCAGCTTAAAAACATTCGAGGCGATGTTCTTAAATGTAGCCATTACATGCCAATCATCAGTCCTGAAGGAAAGCCACTGCCTTGTGTAATATACTGTCATGGAAACAGGTTTGTGAACCTTTGGAATCAAAACGTGATTGATTTTTTACTAGAAGTCATTGGAGAACGATAGTTAAGCACAAACCTCGAAGCAGACATCGTTCTCTATTCAAATTATTAGATTGGGAGGTTATTCATGGGTTACCCTATAGAATGTAGGAATATACTTTAAGAACTTCCTCCTATCCCTTCTATCAGTAGTTAAATGTGTAAATTTTTTCCATGTAGTTTAGATACTATTGTGTATGTCTCGTATGTCTGATATGTACTGGAGGATGATAGGTGTTGGACGGAACGAATCGGATTGGAATGAGGTCCAACACCTATCCGTGTTATGTTTTTCACCTTTAGTCACGTAATGTGGAGGGGGTCGGGGACAGTACAGGGGTAATTTTGTACATTTACATGTTTAGGGTTGCATATTTCTCCCGTGGACATAGGCACATTGCTGAACCATGTAAATCTTGTTTTCTTTGTTTTCTTGCCATTATTTCTTGTTCAAACAGATACTAACTATTTCTTTGTTATGATCCTTTCCCAGTGGTTCTAGAGCTGATGCCAGTGAAGCTGCTATAATACTATTGCCATCAATCATTACCGTTTTTGCGCTAGATTTCTCTGGATCGGGATTGTCCGGGGGAGAACATGTTACTTTGGGATGGAATGAAGTAAGTAGCTAAGGAACTTGTTTGACTTTTTTGTTGGAATATTCACCTTGCAGTTGATTTGTTCTGCAGAAGGATGATCTTAAATCTGTCGTTGAATACTTAAGGCGGGATGGAAATATATCTTCGATTGGCTTGTGGGGTCGATCTATGGGTGCTGTTACTAGGTATAATAACTCTCGTGTCCGTACTTCCTTGAAATTCTTGTTGAGTGCGGGACTTGTATGTGTGTGTGTGTTGTTTTTTGTCTTATATGCATAAACCTAAGTCCCGCTGCTCGTTGCTCGTGCAGGTGTTGATAAAATTAAAGTGACTAATTTTGGGCGCTTCGTTTTGCAGCCTGCTGTATGGAGCTCAGGATCCTTCTATTGCGGGAATAGTTTTGGACAGCCCCTTCTCGAACCTGGTTGATTTGATGATGGAAGTTGCGGGCACTAATGCAATACGGCTTCCCAAGTTCACTGTAAGCTGCTCCGTTTGTAAATTCTAAATGTGATGCACTGAGAGTCAACTATTCCCCGTTGTCTCCATGGGTTAATATATAATTTTTCTCTTCTTTATGGCTTAAAAATATGTTCCTTTTTCTCTTTTCCACATTCTTCCCTCGTTTACCTGGTGGGGCTTTGTTTGATGTTTCTTTAACTCGTTTGCTTTTCTTACTTCTAGCTCAAATTCGCAATCCAATTCATGCGGAGATCAGTTCTTAAGAAGGCAAAATTTGACATAATGGAGTTGGACACAATCAAGGTACCTTTACGTAAAAATGTCTTCTTGGGTTATTATTTCTTTTAATTACCCGAAAATGTTAGGGAATTTTCTCGGAGCTACGATATCTCTATTAACTGGAACAAGTAATTGTATTCATATAATAACCGAACTTTTGAGATGAACTTGATTGGCATTTCCTCAGAGAAAAATCTCGACTTTTAAGTTGCCTGCAAAATAAGATTCATTCATTTATCTGCATATGCGATCTTTACATGGGTTCGATCATTCATTTTAAGTAGCATGATTCCATCACTTCGGTTTGTGTAGGTTGCAAGGCGTTGCTTTGTACCTTTGTTGCTAGGTCACGCTGTGGATGATGATTTTATCCAACCACATCACTCTGATCGCATATTCGATGCTTATATGGTAAAACTTGATTATGCCTCTTGTAAGCTTAATAGTAACCACAAATTATTTTTTCTTGTTTTCACTGTTCCCAGCATTGGGCACAAATTGCGTATTTTATCCGCTTTGTTGTGATGCCTTAATGGTAATCCCGGCAGGGGGAGAAGAATATTATCAAATTTGACGGTGATCACAACTCTCAGCGTCCCCAGTTTTACTTCGATTCCATAAGTATATTTTTCAACAATGTCTTACAACCTCCCGATGATGATACGTTTTTTGACATACCGCCGGATTATTTTGGCAAGGTAATTCACGTATAGAATGCGTGTATCGTTATTAGTTCGAGTGTTTGACTACAGGGAAACTGCTACTTATTGTGACCTATTAATTACATTAACTATACGACCCGTAGGTGTGTAGTGTTCATGAAGTGAAATATTCAGACGATCTTTTAACTTCCCCGATAGGTACCCGTCTAACTCTTGTTTCTGTTCTCCGATCCCCATTTTTTGGGCTGTTTTAGTCGTGTATGATTTATTTTAAGTCGAGTTTCTTGGTTTTTGATTAATTTCATGTGCAGTGTTAAGTAGCACCGAAGATACTAGTAAGCAAATTCATGCCCAAAGATCTATAAGTTCTACACAGGTATCGTCTTTAGCTACTGAGACGTTGTGCTTGAACAAATGTTAGAGGGGATTTTAACATTTATTATGTTATGCTAATTCTAGAAGTTTAGTTGCAAGAAAATTTGTTGGTGGATTATATTCGTGTTGATTTGTTTAATAAAAGTTGATTACTAGCATTCCCGCTTGGCAAATAGGCGTTTGTGCTGTTCTATTGACCAAACTCGTGTTTTGCAGCAAGGTGTTGTAGCTTATCCTGCCCCGTCGTCTTCAAACCTGATCAGCTTTGAACTCTCGAATGGCGATCCCTGCGGTCCAGGCGTGCTTGCGTCGATAGATGACGATGAGTACGTGGAATACTCGCTCGATAACTTGGCAGATTTTTCAGAAAGTATGGAGGACGAGAATAAGGTGTGTACATATTCTACTTTTCTTCTGCACGCCATTCTTAGGGCTATTTTTGCCCGTCTTTTGGCCCTTTTAACTTCTTCTAGCCAAAAACTCTCAGATGATCATGGAAGCGGTGAAGGAGTCATTGAAGGACTTGGAAACGAGACCTTCTCGTGCTGAGGAGCTCTCATCGAGCACCAAACAACCGGAATCACTCTCGGATCACGATTCCCAAGGTTCTGCTATGGAACAGCCCGTGCCCTCAAACGAGTCTCCAATGACACCAATAGTCACCAATGGGCACGGTTCAGCACCCGAACTTCAGGTTGCTGATACTAACAAAACGTCGGCAGGACCTCCTAATTTGATTCCATCAGCAAACGAATCAGAAAACAGCGGGGCACCTGCTGACAGCAACATTTCTGTTGACAACCCGAGCATAGACTTGGTTGATCACACGAAAGTCACGGTGACAGTCATAAAGAACCCGACTAGCAACATAATGAACGGTTTGTTGCGCCGTTGGGATCTTAACTTCTTTAGAAATAGATGATGATTGTGAGAGTGAGAGAGAGAGGCTATTGTTAAAACTGATTGGTATTGTATAGTTTTTTACAAAGGTTTAACCCTGAGAGAGTATGCATTATTTAGAGCTGAGAGACATTGAGAAAGAAGTGTTTGGGGGTGTCTGTGAATCATGTATGGGGACTAAGATTTTTGTTAGAGGGGATTTTTTTTTTTTTGGATGGTGGCACACAATCATTTGTTGTATATTGTAAAATGTAAGATTGACTATATTTGGTTTTATGCTATAGCCCCCACCCACCCGGATGACACTTACGGCATGTTTGGTTCACGGAATGAATTTTAAGGGAATATGAATAGTATTCCATATGGAATGGAATAGGCTAGGAATAGAATATGAATTGTATTATATTGTTTGGTTCTTTGAAGGAATAGACATTTCAGTGTTTGGTTGGTTCAAGGGCAAACCAAACGATGGAATAGGTCTATTTCTGGGAATGGTATTTTATTCCCGACATATTCCATAAACCAAACACGCTGTTAATTCTATGCATTATGAACATGAATTTTGTACCTTATGAAGTCAAATTCGACCTACTGGGGACCCTGGTCCATGATATAACGATGGACAATATCATTACTATTAGGCAAATGTGCCATTTTGAAGTGTTTATCTGAACAAGTGGGAAAACATGAATTCATTCCAAACAATTGTTTACATTCTTTATTGATTTTACACAAAAAGAATGGCATAAACTCTAGCAGTACTTTTCTTTACATGAACATTGATTGTATTTTCTATATCTTTGCTGTCAAGACTGATCATCTTTCAGCAATTTCAGTGCAGTTTCAACCAGTGAATGGATCGTCGCCCCGTGTCGATTGATCCCCACTGTCCCAGAGAAGACATTGAAGCTCTCAAGCTCTGATGTGGTCTCTGTGATGCACTCCAGTTGATGTTCCAGTCCCAGGTTCCTGAAAACCTCAGTGTTTGTTTTCTTGTCTCTCATCATCCAGATTGCTAGCTCTAGGGCAAATCTTCTGATTCTTGGAACCTTGATTGATGGGTATTGGTGCCTCCCAAGAATCTGAACTAGCTTCTGAGCTAGCTCAGATTCTTGAACCTTGGATCTCCCAAACATGAGGCTTGATTCCTCAGGTGTCACAAACCTGAAAACATGGGCTGCTAGTCCTAGCATCACCTCCTGCATTTTGTTCTGCTCTGACATGATTGCTTTGAGGATCTGCAATGGTGAATCTCTCAAAGTTAGTTATTTTTTTATGCATATAGAGGAGTTTTTCACACTTTTGGTCGCACGACTATCGCAGCTTATCATTTCAGATTTGGTCCTCGCAACTTTCAATTTAGTAGCATTTTTTATTCTTTCAATGACCTCTCGGGCAAAACTTTTATCGGAGTCTACATTCTTGACCATTATACAGGGGAAGAATGAGGGAAGAAATTAGGGAAAAGAGTTTTTCACTTGGTTTTAAGCTCGGGTTTGGGGGAAAAAATTATTGTAAAGATAATTTTACCTTTGTATAATGGTCAAGAATGAGACCATATTAGGGGCAATCCTAGCCGGACATTGACATAATAACCATAAGGTTCTAAGTTTGACACTCAGTGGGAGCTGTTTATTGACGTTTTTGGTTTGAGCTAGTCAGCTATGGACAACCTAGGTTAGTTTACGTCCTCGTGGTCCTTTGCTGGCTAGGATCACAAGGCGGGTTTTACCCAGTGTGCACATTCTGGTAGCGGCTATGAGCTTTCCGTAAACCAAAGAATGCAACCCTACTAGAATTTTGTGAGGTCATTGGAAGGACCAAAGTTGAGCTACTAAATTGAGAGTCATGGACTAAACTTATAAATTTTGAAGATCGATGATCGAATCTAAACCATAATCATGGGACCAAAAGTGCGAAAACTCTACCAAAAAGCTATGGAGAAGGTATGTATGTGAACTTACAGTTGGTCCAGCAGCAGTCAAACTCCTAAGATGTTCAAAGCTATCAGGCCCACTATAAACACACAAGTTCCTCAAAATCCTTGCAGCATTTATCCCAAGAACAGGATCCTGCAAAGCTGCAACAAGTTTCCCAGTCACCTTCAACCTCAAAATCCTGTGGCAATTGTTTCTGCTCTCAAGAGCCAACATTCCCAGAGCTTCTCCTGCTGCAATTCTCACATGCCTCTGATCCTTCTGCAACCCCTCCTTGAAGAAAATGCCAAACAGCTCCTTCAGAACCCCTCCAGTGCCCCCAATCCTCTCAGTTGCTTCCTCCTCCAGAGCCAAACTCTTGAGAATTTCAATCCCCAAACACTGCAGAGATGGGTGGTTTTCACCATACCTCAAAACATCCCTGATATTGCTGATGGAGAACACAACTTCTGAGATTTCTCTCCTCAGTTCTTTCCCCGTGGCGCCCGTTGTGCTTGCCAGCATCTTCACAAGCTGCAGGGATCTCTTTAGGGTGAGAATTTGGGTGGGGGTTGTGGATTTGTCTCTCAGAAGCCTCTCTCCTGCTTGGGTGAAGTCTATGATTTTGGGCAGAAGGCCTCTGGTGTTCCCAATCTTGCCACAATTGTCATGATCCCTGGCAAGTTTCTTGAGAATTAGTAGCCCTAAATGGTTGAATGTCCAAAACCCATAGCTCTCACTGTCAAAGATTATCCTTTTTTCACTGATTTCATCACAGGCACCCCCAAAATCCCTGCTGATTTGCAGGAGTGAAGATATGGACTCCATGGCCCCTGGAATCCCTGCAACCCTGAGAGCATTCTGCTTTTTCCCAGCAAGTTTTGACAGGATTTCAGCTGCAGAAACCCTGATTTCTTCATCCTCATCATTCTTCCAGTTCAGCATCTCCACCAGCCTCTCCATCACTGCTATATTAGTCCCAATCTTCTGCAAAGTGTCAGCAGAAAACCTGGGGCTCGTCGCGAATTTCCTGAGGATTAAAGCCCCAGAGAGCTGCTCATCTGGGGAGTTTGAGGCCAGAAGCTCCATGGCAAATGAAACCATGTCCATTTTTATCCCATCAAAGATGCTCCCATACACACACTTTGAATAGGCATCATAGAAGAATCTCTTCACTGAAACCATGCCTGCAGGTAGGTAGGGGTGTTAGTGAATAAAGCTTTTGGTAAACTACTCGTGTTCGTGTTCGGTAAGTGTTCATTTATTAGGGTAAACGAACATAAATGAACAAATTTTAGAGCTCGGTTAATAAACAAACAGAGTCTCAACAGTTGTAGGCTCGTTTGTTAAGAGCTAGTGAACAAGCCCTACTGTTTTCATCAATTAATGTTCATGAACAAGCTTGTTTAGTGCTCTCTAGTTTTGTAATTGTGCTGTTTGTTTGGTTACTGTTCGTGAACGTACATTATTTCTTGTTCACGAACAAATTGTAATCATGAACATGTGCAAGTGTTTGGTTATTAAGTGTTCACGAACGAACGTATACGAACATGTTCGTGAAGGTGTTCGTTAACGTTAACGAACACATTCGTTAACATGTTTGCAAACGTTTACAAACGAACATGAACAGGATTTTCAAAAACCTTAACAAACGAACACGAACACTCCAAAATTCTTAACAAACGAACATGAACAACCTCAGTTTGTTTATGTTCAGTTCGTTAACAGCTTTACCTGCAGGCCCCAATTCACACTCTTGGTTCACCTCCTCCAGGATATTCTTGAAGAAAACTTTCCATTCCCAGTAAGCTTTCTCTAACAAGAACAACAAGGCCTCTGCTAGTGCCAGAGAATAGAAGATGTTGAGAGCTGATTTTCGGTTTTTCTTGTCTGTGTCTTGTACCCCCACTGCTCCATAGTCCTGTCTGATTAGCTTCATTAGGGAGAGGACTAAACATGTTGTGGCAGATGCAATCTGGAGCCAGTGGAGAATCTTGCCCATATTTCTTGGAGTAAACATCCATTTAGCGTATGGAAATAAGGGAACTTCTGAGCTTGTCCATGTTCTGGTGGGCAGCGTCTTCTTATGATGCCAGTGTCGCCGCCGCTGCCGCGGCGGCGGCGATGAATCGCCATTAATCTCCCCACCGCCGTGCTGACTGGCCTTTTTCACTGCAGAAATAGGCCTGCAAAAAAAGGATGTGAATCATAGCGAAACTAATTAGTTATTTAACCGATAAGACTGAAAAATTATAGGGTTAGTCGGGGCAAATTATTGTGTAGATTGCGATCGGTCCAAAATTCCGTTGCTCAATTTTACGAGTTAGAATAATGTATATTATGTGTTAGAATAATAAAATTTTTGGGGTACGATAATGTACATTATGTATTAGAATAATATACATACATTATGTGTTAAAATAATGTATGTTATGAATTATAAAAATGTATATTGCAATGGATAGCATGAAAAAAATTTAAAAAAATTACACAAAATGTCAATGTTAGTTTTGAACCACGGTCCATATAATAACTATTTGTTAGCCACTAATCAGGTCAATTCCATACAATATATAACATGTGTATGTGTCTTGTGTTATGAAATTATGTACCTTACGAGTATGAATTCAGTACCTCGTCTTTTCAATGTTGTAATTTTTTTGACTTTTATATTGTGAAATTATGTATCTTATGAGTATAAATTCGATAATTAGCTGTTTCACTCCATGTACATAATGCTATGTGAACATGATAGAAATTGCTTTTAGAATTAGTATCATCAATAATTTAAAACCTAACAAAAAATAAATAATTCCAACAATTAAATAAAGAAACTAAACGAGTTAATCATCCATACCTGCAAATCACCTTCACAGCTTTGGCAACAAAGTGGGAGCTAGATTTTATGGCGCGAAAGCTATGAATCCCAACGTCTGTAAGAGACCAGGTGGCCTGATGCTGCCATTCGAGCTCACGGCTCCGGCTGAAAATCCGGGCGCCTTCGATGAGGAGAATGACGGTGATGAACCAGAAATCCGTTCTTTCCAGAGCGATGGCGAAGCCGCCGAGAAGAACCACCGTGGCCCATATGAAGCTTAGGGTTCCGAGCCCCGTCGCCGCCTTCTCCAGCACCGCCAGCCGCAGAGCGAAGAGCGTCAGCTTCTTTTCCGGCGCCCTAACCGCCGCCGCTGATTTCGCGGAAACCGAATTCTCCGTGCTGCTGTTCTTCGTCGTCATTTCGCTGCTCTGCGGCGCGAACATGGTGGGATCGCCGCCCGTCGCCGCCGTGCTCAGCTCCGACGATATCTGGAGGCGAACGTCGCCGTAAGTTTCCGTCCACGGCTCTCTATCCATTGTTGAATTGAAGCAAAAAGGTTGGAACTTTGGGTTTTATGAAGCTTGTAGCTATGAAGAGAATGGGTTCTGGTAATCTATATATATGCATATATATATATATATAGAGAGAGAGAGAGAGAAAGGATGAGCTTAGAGAGCACGTAGATGAAGCGGAACAGAAACGTTGAAGTTGCGTCTCTTTCTGTCATGTTTTTCCCAGCAAGTTTATAGGCTTATTCTCACGGATTGTTTTTCCTAACCAGGTTAGACCAATGAATGAACGGGTCAATTGATTAGCTTACTTTACCCCCAATAACATTAAGGACGTTATGTGTTAGATGTTAGATTTGACCGAGTTAAGCATGCCGATCCGGTTAAGTTTGGAAGCCTGTCGCTGGTCTAGGATTTGACAATGAAGGGTATCGATGCGATTCTAAGGACACAACTAATCGGGAGCTATTGTTACAATGGTACATATGAGGGTAGGTTGGTTTGCGGGGTATGAGGGGTCCCTAAATGTTGCACAGACGTTGTGTGCTGCACCGGACTCTATGCTAGTGACATTATGCTATATTACTTCAACCTTCAAATTTGCCTGTCTTCCAATGGTACGAAGAAATTTTTTTTGTTCTGTTGGCCACTTATTTATATTCGGTAGATTTCTGAGTTGTCTGCCTTTTTGGTTTAAACTAATCAACTATGAATAACTTAGACTTACTTTCTTGTATTCTTTGTCGGTTAGAGTCTAAGACATCCGTACTTTTGGTATTGAAATTTTAATGCAAGATGTAAATAAAGCCAGTTATTTTTAAGGATACTTACCTGACCCGATCTTGAAATCTAGTGGAAGAGGTAGATTGATGCTCGCAACAAAGTTAATTTCATACTTTCCTTGCACGTGGTGACTGTAGGTGAAACATGACTCATAACTCATCACTTTGAATTAATCGATCAGTTGATTATGTCTGAAACTTGGGGTCAAATTAGGTTAAAGTTGATAGGTCACTCAACTTAATTGGAGAAATATAATTATCTACTTTATTATCAAGTAGGGTTATCTTGTGCAATAATCCAATCTTTTCTGGAGTTCATGTTGATTAGACCATTAATTGAACAAGTCCTGACATAATCCACTGTTTAAGAATAGAATTCATCTTCCACAAGTGAAGGGGGAAGTGGTTTAATTATTATTATTTTGATAATTTAAAATTTTCGACTTTGTCAAATTATATCTTGAACTCAATAAACCTGACTTCAAAGCTTATGAAGAAATAAATTGAGTCAATATAGTTTTGAGACTTAACGCTAAACTATACACTTCTAAGCACAAAAAACTATTCCAAATATCCAAATTCTTAATTTTTGTGATAAGAATCGAATCTCATTCTGCTATTATAAGCAAGTCTTAAATGGTTTAATTAGTTAATGTGTAAGTTAGGCAATATATGCATGGCTTGCAGGAATGGGTTACAGGAAGAGTCTCTAAATTACCCCATTTTTCTAATTACTTTTGAGTGTACGAATTGAATATGTTTTTTATATGACATAATAATAGTAGGAATGTCACCGACTTGAACTCATCAAATGTATAATGGTCTTTTAAGCATGAGATTACAACTTTGAACTCATCTATACAATTAATTGAGATTTGGTAAGATTTAGATTAATTTCATCCTGCGAGATGTGAATATCAATGTAAGTAACTTATTTATTAATGGAATTTATTTTAGAAATGTGCATAATTAGGTGAAAAATATTTTTTTTTGTCTGACCCACAAATTTTTCGACCAATCAACTAGGATTGTACACCGAAACAAATTATATTCTTGTTGGGTAAGCACTCCCTCATGACCTGTCGTCAATTGCTTTTTTATCAAAAATGGTGCTGGAGTTTTGACCGAGCCCAAGTGATCTGCAATAGCAAGTTACCAACCAATTTCTGGGCTTCATTGCACCAAAATAAAATGGTAATAGGTTTAATTGTTCCTTTAAAAAGTTTAGAAACCTAGTTGACTTTTTAAGTAAAGTTCGAGAGCCTATTTGGGTATTGAAACAAATACTTTAGCCTTATATTGAGAATCAATCATATAATATAGAGATGTCATATCCATAAGCAATTGAAACTTGGACGTAGAGACTTGATTTTGGAAATTGTATTTTTATAACTGATGACAGGTTATACCATATGACTTGGGAATAATATGCATATAATATACATGACATATATGCATATATACCATTGCTTGTCTTCTAATAAACAAAGGTTAGACCATAAAGATATCTTTGGAGAAGAATGGGTGCAATAATAAACATATGAATGGGCTAATATTTTGCAGGAATAAGCAAGGAATGAATGATCTGGACATTAACATGCTGGGATTTTGTCAAATACAAAACTATACATAATCTTTACCTTCAAATGCAAATAAAAAAGTGGGCACAAGTTAAGCATTCTGTGTCTTTAGAACTCAACTTGCCAAGGCTGTCATCTCTGCATTTTTGTAGTTAGGCAAAGATTCTTTGCTGCTTCTAAAGTCGGGATTTTGTATCTTCGAATGCACGAAGATAACCCAACCCGTTTTCAGACCCTAACAAATGAAGAAAGACATTGTAAGAAATGTATGGCGGGAGTGATGTGAACCGACTATAAAAACTAGGGCAGTAGACCACAGCCACTATAGGAGGGTGTGTACTGGTAAATCCCGTCTTGTGACCCTAACTAGTAAAGGACCATAAAGAAGTAAACGAGCTTAGGTTGCCCATAGGTAACCAGGTCAAACCAAGAAGGTCAATAGGCTGCTCACGAGACGAACTCGTAACCGTGTGGTTATTAAGTCAACAGCCTAACCAACTTCACTATGATTGCTCCCATGGTGCGGAGGGAATACAGCCAAGCTAACTAGTAAAGGACCACAAAGAAGTAGACGAGCTTAGATTGCCCATAGCTAACCAGGTCAAACCAAGAAGGTCAATAGGCTGCTCATGAGCCGAACTTGTAACCTTGTGGTTATCAAGTCAACAGCCTAACCAACTTCACTATGGTTGCTCCCATGGTACGGAGAGAATACATCCAAGCTAATAAGTTGGCATATCTAAAAGACTAAAACATTGCATGTCTGGTTTTTTTGGATGATGCAAGAAGGGACAAGACAACATTTGTGTATATAAACAATGTGTTTGATATGGATAGGTTCCACCATTTTTTTCAATCTTTCCTATCAGTGTTTTGATCAACAAATTTAACAAGAACACAAGTCTGGAAGTTCAAAACATACCAGCAATCTGGTGCAAAAGATTCAATGAAAATGTATGAACTATAAGCTCCACCAATGATACCTTCAATAGAAACCAAAACATTTGTTAAGAGAACAAGCAGTGAAATCATAGATAACCCATAGGAAACCGACATTTTACTAACCAAATAACTAAACAACAAAATCGAGCAATCCCTAGATCGTGGCATTCCTTTGTGCCACTCTGGCCTTCTCGGCATCAATGATGGCCTCGACCAACTTAACCGAACTCTCCAACTCCCCTTCTCGGTTCACAACAACATAATCGAAGCTCGTCATATGCCTCACCTCCTCCCGAGCCGTGGCAATTCTCACGAGCAAAGTCTCCCTCGTCTCCGTCTTCCTATCTATCAACCTCTTAACGAGCGCCTCCTCGCTCTCCGCTACCAAGAACACAAACACGGCCGCGTTCCCGAGGATCTTCCTCAGAGTTGCAGCCCCTTGAATATCCACTCTCAACACAATGTCACACCCTTTAGCCATGTAATCCCTAATCTGCTGTTTCGGGATGCCCTTATAATCCCCATACACCAATGCATACTCCAAAAGCTCATTCCTTTCAATCATAGACACAAATTCCTCTTTGCTAACAAAGTAGTAATCTTTCCCATCTTCCTCACCAGCCCGCTTTTCGCGGCTAGTGGCCGTCACAACAAAATGAATGTTTTCTTTAACTTCTCGCAATCGTTTAATCACTGCATCTTTTCCAACCCCACTGGGCCCACTGATCACCACGATTAAAGGGTTAGGGTTTGGGGCTAACGGGTCGGAGCTAAACGGCGACCCTAAAGCGGCCTCTAGGGCACGAATCACCTCGGCCTTGTTGGCGGTATCGGGGGAAGGAATAGGCACCGCTTCTGACCGTCTGGCGTAACTCATTCGGGAAGTGTACGAAATGCGGCGGTGGGTCGCCGGACTTGGCGGCTGAAACCGCTGCTTCGAGATTCTTGGTACGGACAGAGACTTAGGGTTCCGCTCGAAAACGGCAAAAGGGTTTGTGAAATTCCGGTGGAGGAGAAATGGGTTGTGGTTAGAAGTTGCTAACAATGTGCAGAGCCTTCGATATAGCATCGAGATTTACAGGGGGTGACAAAAGGGGATTTGGTTTTTAGGGATTTGAAGAACGTATTGGAGGAAAATTACAAAGTGACCGCGAAAACTTGCCGGAAAATTACAAATCCCTCAGAATCGTATGTTGGAACGGGGACTAGTTTCAAATTTCGACGATGATTTTAGAATTGTTTTGGAGTTAGTGTATGGTTTATCGGAGCTGATGTTCTTCATCTTTCGAGCAATAGGGATTGGGCTTTTGTGTCGGGTTCGGGTCGTGTCAAGGTGATAGTTAAATGGATTGGGCTTAGTATTTTTTTTTTTTATTTTTTTTTAGAATAGTATTCCCTTTTTGAATTTCTCTCTCGGTGTGAGTGAAATCATGATTATCTAGTTCAAATGTAAATGATCTTGATAGTTGGTCGGTTAAACGTTTGATTGGCCTAAGATGTAATAGATCAACGAGGACATGTGGTATCCTATTGAATGGTTCATTGACTAAAGTTAATGATGTGAAATGTTACGTGTGCACGTTACACGATGCCTTTAAGCGAGGAAAACCTGCTTTACACTGCAAATATAATGAAATGTGACCTTGTTTAGCTATATAAATCAGGTAACGTAAATGACTATGAAAAAAAATTCTATGCAACTCAAATACTTAAGCAGAGCATTATAAAAGCAAACTAGCTCATTTATTATCCAATCTAAATAGTAAAGTAAAACCAAACAATACTTAACCATCTGGCATCTTGCTCCGTTCATTATTATTCAATCTAACAAACATTAAACTACTTCAAAATACGAAAATAAAACTTTAAAATAGGTCCGGAGGTTAAATCACAAGCTCAATTCAAAAAATCAAGACTAATTCACCTAAGGTCTAAGAGCGCAATTGAATCATTACGATTTAACACATCCACGTGTGAGCAACTAGAACAACTCTAAAACAAGTTTAGTAAAAATGTTACGGAGTTTGAGCTTAGAAATGTTTGTTAAAACAACATACGAAGTATCCGTTAGTTAAAAGCAACATTAAAAAAAATTGTGCAGTATAAAAACAGCACGTGGAAAACGTGGAAAAAAAGCAGCAAAATTAGGAAAGGAAAATGCAAAGCAGAGAGGTGATAAGTGCAGTTTCCAAGAACGTTATTTCATTTCTCACTTTTTGACTTCTCTCTCTCTCGCTCTTCTTCCTCCGTCGGTCCGTCTGCAAAAAAATACGACCAGTCATCATCCCCCAATTTCCCAATTCTCAAAACCCTAGCTTTTCTCCAATCCGATTCGATTCGATTCAATTCAATTCCAATCTGTCCAGCTCGCTAAACTTCCATCTTACCTCCCCAATGGATACTTTCCGGGTCCAATCGGAGCACCAACAACAACAGCCCGAGGCCTCGTCGTCCTCGAATTCGCAATCCACCACCACCGTCGCCACCACCGCCTCCACGTGCCGGACAGAGACGATCAACGGGTCCCACGATTTCAAGATCAAGGGGTATTCGTTGTCGAAGGGGATGGGAATTGGGAAATACGTCGCGTCTGAAACGTTCACGGTGGGAGGGTATGATTGGGCGATCTATTTTTACCCGGACGGCAAGAGCACGGAGGATAATGCGTCCTATATATCGCTCTTCATTGCGCTGGCGAGCGATGCTACCGATGTCCGGGCGCTATTCGAATTGACGTTGTTGGATCAGAGCGGGAATGAAAGGCATAAGGTCCATACCCATTTCGGACGGGTCTTGGAGACTGGGCCTTACACACTCAAGTATCGCGGTAGTATGTGGTAATAAGCTCTGGATTCTTCTTTTTTGCTTTTGCTGTTTTCATGTTCCTTTATGTATAGCCTAGAAGAATGAAAGAACCATTTTTTGCATTTGATCTGCTTTCTGCATATATAATCAGTCCTTTTTTGGGCGACGAGGGAAACTCGAAGCCACTAACCGAGTATGTACACCTGGTAAATCCCTTCAAGGAGGTAAGTCAGCCTCATAGCTGATCCTTCAAACCATGAAGCCTAATAACGGACTTGTAACATTGTAGTTATCAATGCAACAGTCTTACCAACTTGGTTGGGGTTGCCCTATATAATCAGTCCTTTTTGGGCGACGAGGGAAACTCGAAGCCACTGCCCGAGAATATCAATTGGTAAATCCCGTCTTGTGAACCTAGCTAACATAGGACTTTAAGGAGATAAGCCAGCCTAGGTTGCTCATAGCTAACCCTTCAAACCATTAAGCATAATAACGGACTTGTTACATTGTAGTTATCAATCAATCATTATTGTGTGGACCATGGTCCACATAGCTGCTTGGACCATATTATCAAATAATGTACATTCAATACACAAATAATGTATTTTTAGTATATACAAAATGTACATTGTATTCAGGGAAAGTACATTGTTTTGTATAATGTGCATTCAATACACGAATAATGTACTTTTTGTTATGGTTCACACAATCATTTGCTGTTATCAATGCAATAGTCTTATCAACTTGGCTGGGGTTGCCCTATATAAGCAGTTCCGACTGAATAATCTTTTGTTGAATTGTTGTCTCCTGCAGGGGCTACAAACGCTTTTTCAGAAGACCAGTGTTTGAAACATCATCCTACCTCAAAGATGATTGTATCTTGATCAAATGCACAGTTGGTGTTGTTAGAACGTACACAGAAACGCCGAAGGTTTACTCCATACCAGTGCCACCATCTAACATTGGAATGCAGTTTGGCCAGCTCCTAGAAAGTGGGGAGGGGAGTGATATCAAGTTTGAGGTTGACGGAGATACCTTTGCCGCCCACAAGTTGGTGCTTGCTGCACGTTCGCCTGTGTTCAGGGCCCAGCTCTTTGGTCCGCTGAAGGAAGAGGACACACAATATCTTATAGTTGAAGAAGTGCAAGCTCCGGTTTTTAAGGTTATAAAATCTTATCTTAGTTTTCTATTGACCTATTTGGCTAAAAATTTAGGATGTTTAGTCTTCTGTTTTGGTGTATGCTTGTGTTGTGTTTATCGTTGCTGTAAATAACCAAATGTGCATATTTGTATCATTGAGAATTTACCCGCAATAATGCTCACACATGTTTTCATTGAGTGATCATCCATTAATTATCTGGCACACATCCCTTTCATGGTACCAAATATTCATGCTCTAATGTGTTTTTACCGTTTTATAAATTTCTCTATTTTTAGTTTCAGAATAGAGTCTTGCAATCTAATTCCTTTATCTCATTTGGTCTTTTGCAGGCTTTGCTCCACTATATATATTGGGATGTGCTTCCTGATTTACAAGAGTTTGTGGGTCTTGAAACGACGGGGGCAGCCACACTGATGGCTCAGCATTTGCTTGCTGCAGCGGACCGATATGGACTTGAGAGGCTGAAAGTGCTATGTGAGGCTAAACTTACGGAGGGTGTATCCATCAATACAGTTGCCACGACCTTAGCTTTAGCTGATCAGCATCAATGTGTCCAACTGAAATCCGCTTGTCTGAAATTCATTGCATCAACTGAAAATTTGAAAGGTGAACTCTTATACCCCCCCCCCCCCCCCCCCTTTTTCTATTTCATGAATACCGTAATTGTTATCATCCTATCCGACATAATTGTTCTCCTCTTCTTGTCTTTACTGGATTCATATTGGTATGCCTTCTGAATTGTATTTCTTTTGATAACTTGATTTGCTGTCTTCAATTCCCAGCTGTGATGGAGACAGAAGGATTTGAACACTTAAAGGAGAGCTGCCCTACTGTCATCACCGAGCTGCTTAATTACGTGGCTAAGGTAGGTCCACCACCAGGGGCAACCATTGAGCGGGGTGGAATCACACTTGATGGCGGTGATGTGCATGGAAGAAGAGTAAAGCAGAGGGTAATACTGACATCTCCATCTCCATCTGACCGCATAAAATTATGAGATTTTACACTTCTCATGTCGTCTTCTTCTTGTTATGTTTACAGTTACAGGCGTCATAGAAATCCGTTGCAGCGACATCATTCGGTTACAGCTGACTCAATCTGTGATCTTGACTACTGGTGCCACAAAAAAAAAAGAGAGGAAAACAATTGCCTTTGAGTTGGAATCTCATAATTTCCATCATTAGCCCCACGGCTCTCGCAGAATACAAAAATGATGAAAAAGAAAGTGCAATATAATGTACTAATGGAAGGATTTCGTTTGTCGTTTCTGTTATATTGACACAAATTCAGTTTCATAACATGAATGCTACGGGAAGTGACCAAAAATCAATTGGTTTACTTCACAATATGTTGTGTGCACCATCGAGTAAATGTAGCTGCCATTCTTGGAAAATTTTTTGTTGTTTCGAGTTGAGATATAAAAATAGCTCGTGTTTGAATGAAAGAATTTTCGAGTTCAAGTCTTGTGAATAGAATATGGTTGGAAGAATTCTTCCAATGTGAAGTACAATCACTACAATGTATGTAAAAAGACATTTGAAAACCTAGCAAACACTTTTCTTAAATAATTCATCATAACTAAACAATGTTATTACCAGGAATTAGAGACAATAGTAGCCTTTCTGAAGAATCATCCAACTCAATCAGCACAACAGTTTCTTCGTAATAACTTTCGTATTACTTGTGCTCGAATAGCTCCCAATCAGCACACCTATTTGCCTCTCCCGACAATTTCTTCATAGCAACTTTCGTATTACTTGCACTGGAGTAACTTCAAATTGTTAACATTATACTTCGAGGCTAACCAATCAAACACATCTATTTGTCTCTCAACCATCTCTTTGTAACAACTTTCGTGTTACTTGCAGGAAGTGGCAAAGAGGGGTTTGGGTGTTTTTCACTCTCAAATGTAGTGTGTAAAGTTTCAGACTGGAATCACAAAGTCGAGAAATCATACGACTCCGCTATAAGCTGTTGCTCTTGTCAGCCTCTGGGTTTGCATTTCTTGCCTGACTAGGAATGCATCTTCCCATTTTCCTGCATCTGCATAAATATTACACAGCAACACTCTACTTGGACCATGGGATGGTTCCACTCTTGTCAAGTTATCTGCAGCCCTCTTTCCGATCTCTGTGTTGCCGTACGTTTTACTTGCTGCTAAAAGTGTGCCCCATATTACAGCATCAGCCTCCATAGGCATGCTTTGTATAAGCGTTTCTGCTTCGTCCAATCTTCCTGCTCTGCCCAAAAGATCCACCATGCAACCGTAATGCTTGATGCTTGGTTCTATGGTGTAGAATTCCTTCATCCTCTTGAAGTGTCGTTCGCCTACTTCCACAAAACCAGCATGGCAGCAGGCACTCAAGACTCCGATGAATGTGATCGAGTTGGGTTTTACGTTACGTCTCTCCATATCGGAGAAAATGTCAAGGGACAATTCAGCGTGACCGTGCATGGCCAAGCCACATATAATGGCATTCCAAGGCGAGACATCGGTGGCCCTCTCACGGATTTGATTGAACAGATCTAAGGCGGTGCTGATGCTGCCACATTTAGCATACATATCGATTATAGCAGCACTCAAATTGTCATTTACAGGAATGGCGTTCTTGCATATATACTCGTGAGCCCATCTACCTTCGTTGAATGTCCCCAAAGTAGCAATTGCAGAGAAGACACTGACCATTGTGACTTCATTCGGTTTAATTCCACTCTCCACCATTTCATGAAAGAGCTCAAGTGCCAAACCAGGCTGCTCGGTTTGTGAATAACCAGATATCATTGAACTCCACGAGAAAACATCTTGTTCAGGCATCTGATCGAATAAAGACCGACCCTCATCAACTTTCCCGTTTCTAATTAGCCCTGCAATGAGAGCATTCCAACACGCAGGATGTTCCTTGCTACCTATTTCAAACTGGATACGAGCAAGATCAGTTTCCCCAAAAGCAGCATAAAGATGAATTATTGTTGCCTGTATAAAGTCATGGCTGTCAAATCCCATCCTCAATGCTACACCATGAAACTGTTTACCTTCCGAAATTGCCATTGCTCGTGAACAAGCAGAAATCAAGTCTACAATCATAATATCATTAGGTTTCAGCCCAGTACGGAGCATTTGGCAATATAACACCAAAGCTTCGCTTAATCTTCCTACTTGAATATAACCATCAATTACAGTTCCCCAAGAAACCACATCTCTATCAACCATCTTCTCGAAAAGCTCCCTTAGTAAATGCACAAGCTTAGCCTTTGCATATCCATTTAACATCACATTCCAAGAAACGACATTCCTTTCAGGCATCTCATTAAACAGCACACTAGCATCCCTCACGCAAGCACTGACGCAATACACATGTAGCAAATTAGTAGAAATGTGAACAAACCCATGGAGGCCAAGCTTTAAAACCAACCCATGAAGCATTCTTCCACTCTGAACTCCACCACAATGCAAAGAAGCCGAGATCATGCTCCCCAGAGTCACCTCATTAGGAACCATCCCCAGACATCTCATCTCCCTAAAAACGTGAATCGCCTTGCTAAAAGATCCCTTCTGAACCAAAACCATGATGATAGTAGTATACGACACACAATTCCTGCCAGGCATTTTATCAAACACCTCACACGCATCCTCCACACGTCCCAGTTTGGCATACCCAGACATCATAATATTACACGAAACGGGGTCTAACCATGGGAACGAATCAAATATCTTCGTCGCATCCCTAATCAGTTCACATTTTGCATAGAAGCTCATTAAACTGTTCAAAATGAAAATATTGGAATCAAGCCCAGATTTCAAGACAAGGCAGTGGAGCTGCTGGCCTTGGGGGATGGATGAGAGAGCCGAACATGATTTCAGAGCAGAAACCAGGGAGAACTCGTAATCGGGCTTTCGCGGTCTGGAACTTGTTGGGGCTCTGAAGGAGAAGTGGAGGTGTTGGTGCGGTGGGTTCTGAAGGGGTAGTGGTGAGGATGAGAGACATTTGGGTGAGATTAACAGTATACGAGGAAGATGAAGAAGGCGAAGGCGCGATTTGGGTGTCAAACCGATGATCATCACACCAAATCATCAGATACTTTCTGCTACAAGTTTGATTACTTTCTGGAGGGAATGAAAGATATTTGATCAATTCACAGTTCGCGATGGTATGAATTGTAAATTGTAATATTTGCTAAAAAGTACTACTAACAGTTGTTACAATACACTATCTGTTTGAGGCCTCCTTACCACACGAGTTTGATTTTTTTATCGGCTAGAATTATAATGTGAGGTTTATTGTTTTCAAAAAAAAATGTGGAGGTTTATTCGGGGGACGCTCTCTATTTCTTCCCCATCCGCGAGGGAAATTTTCATAGCTCCTCGCTGGAATCTATACTGCTATTAAGGAAGGAGAAGGAAATTTTCATAGCTCCTCGTTGGAATCTATACTACTATTAAGGAAGGAGATCTTGTTAAGCGCATTGGATCTATTGTGAATGTTCCTGCAGGAAAGGCTATGCTAGGGCGTGTGGTCGACGCCTTGGGAGTACCTATTGATGGAAGAGGGGCTCTAAGCGATCACGAGCGAAGACGTGTCGAAGTGAAAGTCCCTGGGACATGTTTTTCTTGGTAAACCCAACCGGCAGCAAGAACAAGTCTCTCTTTTTGCATGGGGGGAGCAGAGCAGTCAAAGAATGAACCAAACAAAATGAAGAGAAAACTCTCTATTTTTGGGTTCACTCTCGTCGCATCTGTTGTAGATTCTTCGCCACAAAACACCTATTGGCATTCTTGGTTTGAATAGTGTCGTATCAATGGTAAATTCTTCATCGCAAGACGCCTATTTGACATTCTCAATTTAAATCGACACAACTTTAGTTAGTTTTCAATTTAAACAGGTCAATTATAAACAACTTCGATTGATTTATTTTGTAGTGTTCCTTTACTAACTAGAGTCATCAAGTGAACTTCACTTTGAAGTCAGAACATACATTTGGGTAATGAGTACAGATTTTTCCATAAATCAAAATTTTAACAATCTAAGCATTTACTATAATGCGTCAATCATCTATTTCACAAAGGGATTATGAAATATAAGTACAGAAAAAGCTGTAAGTTTAGTAAAGACAATTGGCTTGAGAAGAGGGAGAGAATGAGTTCACAGAACAAGCCATTCAGATGTCCAACTAGCAAGTTGATATTTATTGCCATGTGAATGTTGTATATATCCTTCAAGAGATGAGAAAAAAAAAATTGGTGATAATGAGTATACAGTGAGTATGGTTTTAGACAACTTTTAGCAGCTGTATCATTGGGTAAAGTTAGACGACGACGAGGGGCGCGAGTCCCTTGAGAACATGGAATGGCTTCTAAAACCACAAGATGGCGGCGACAGCAGAAGAAGAAGCTGTATAGACGAGATCCCAATGACGCAGCCATAGCAGTCAACTAGCGGTGATCTTTACCGCTAAGAGCCAGACTCCTAACAGAAAACAATGGCGTTAGCCAATCAGTTGGTCAGCCATGCTTCAATGCAAATATACAATATAGTAAATATCGATATAAAGTAGCAAAGTGATCATAGGAGACAAGCAGTTCATACAAAGATACAGATCATAAGTGAGCAGACATTAGAAACCAAAGGGCAATGGGGAAAATCCGTTTTCGTGAATGCTGCGACATCTTATAGGTATTGGCAGCATTCATGAGTTCCTTACTCAAAATTCATAGAATGGGAACAGCTCACAGAACCTTAAAAACCGAGTATGCTGTATTGCTCTTATAACATATTCTATTCAATTTTACCTTGAGAGCTCAAAAATGTCAAGTCACATTGTGATCAATCAAAACTCAGAAACTTGCTGATGCATTTTTAACACTAAATAAAACACCACAAAGACCATAAAGAATGAGAAAATTCGAAATGGCATCTATCTTGAATTGAAGAGTGAATACACTTAAAAACAAATTAAATTTTAGCAATCATGTTTAGAAGAACTTGGACAGGGCCATGTAAATTCATGATTGACTGCAGAGATTCACATTATACATTAAACAGTACTTTCATGGTTAATTGATTATAAGATCTCCCAGTCTTATAATATGATAAATATTTTAAGTAAACAACCACAAGTTCAGATATAGAAGTCTGATAGACCACTTGAAAACCTCTAGATTGATAAATTTGCTAGAACATGTGTTATTTATTTCCCTGCTTTTAAGTGGCAATTGCCAGAAGTTTAAACATGAACGAATGGTGGTATAACCCAGAAACAGAGAAAAGGAAAGAGAAACAAACATAGTAATTAGTAATTGACAATTAGTTTACCTAAGACCAAGATTGAACTCTAGCCGAATCTCATAAAAGTAGGCGTAAGGCATGGACAAATAAATATATCAAGCACATAATTGCTTGGAAGTAGACAACTATATCTGTGATGACACTGCTGAACATTTTTTAAGTATCAAATATGATGAAGTTAGCACCGGGTAATATTATCAAGTTGCAGCGAACCATTTAACAGTAATGATATATATGTAATATGTTATATGCAAACAATTACATTCCTGCTCTAATCCAATAATGAGACTATTCCAAAAACATTCCAACTATATCAAAAACTATTCTATACAGAGACACACAATACACCAAACAGTTGAACTGTTGTTTTGGGTACCCTCCAGGCTATGCTAAGATGTTTGCTACAAAACTCACCGCGATCTAATATTTGAGACTCCGACTACAATTCATGTAAAACCTTTAAATAAGTAAAACAAAAATTGAAAAATGAAATGTAACTTATGGAAATAATATTTTTTTTTACAATTATAAGCAGTTACGCTTTCCTTCCTCAGTTGATTGCTTGACTGATTAACAGATTTACCAAAATGTTGTTGATTATATACATTGAATAATTGATTCTGTAAAATCTCCGAAGTAAATTAAATTTTCATAAATCTCTTAATTTAAATTGGATCTGATGAGAACTTGATCTCCTTTCTTGTATAAGGTAATATTATAAGAAAAACTGGTAAAGTCACAGGAAGCAACAATTAGAAATAGCAAAAGCATTGTCCAACAGAAGAGAGAGAGGGAGAAGAAAGAAAGAGCATTACCTAAATGTGACTTTCTAGAAATTAAAGGGGAAAAAATAGTAAAAGAAATTCAGTCGCAAAGATGCATTTGCCAAATGCCGCTTTTAAGAATTTTTATTTAATTTCCAGAAATGTAAATGCGCATAACTTAAATGCGACTTTAAAGACCATTTTACATTTTGGTTTTCACATACAGTATTTTAATAAAACTTTACAGAAATTACAGTTTTTTTTAACCGGGCACCTTACTGTAATAATTAAGGTCAATTATATGGCATTACATGTTGGTAGGGATTGCTTTTGCATAGCCTTGTTGAGTTGCTGGCATTTTCTCACAGGTATTTTTTTTTCATTGCTTGCTTTAGGATTTACTTGGTTGTTAGTGAGAAAGGGTTTTAACACCACCACCCCCCCCCCTGCCCCACGCGCACAGCCCCCTTTCATGCTTAGCTACTTACGCATCTTCCAATGCTTTCAAGATGTAGATTCATTTTGCTTTAATAAAAATTAAAATGATCCTATCCTAAAAAAAAATAGTAATAATAAGTTCAATTGTCTGGCCAGAAATCAACAGCTTTTATTCTTTGTCCTATCTGCTAAATTTTTTAAAAAGATCAAGAGAGCCAGGAATTTAGGATTAAAAGAGTTTACCACAAACATGCAAGATATGTGAGCAAATGATTTTAGGGAAAACAAAAATGGTTGTTTCATTTTGACAAAATATATTAAAATGCCAGCCATACATCACATGAAATTTTAGTTTTCTTCAACAGATTGGGCAAATAGAATTCATGAAAGATCCTACTTCTTGGAGGTTTTCTTTTAGAACTAGAGATAGCAGCCTGTGGTTTTGGATGCTTTTCAGTTTCAGCAGATTTCAGAACTATCTGTTGCATTTTTCATTTCAAAATTTGGAGGACTCATCAAAGATCCATACTGCTAAACTCACTTTCACCTGCTGAAAAACTGTTACCAATGCATTATATTTTCAACAGGTTTATTTGTTAGGTGCTTCTAATATATGCAGGCAAGCACGAATCCATACAACACAGATGAAGTCATGAAACCTAGATGCAATGGTTGGATTATAGACTAAATAAAATGCATTCAGAAGCAACTAAAGCAAGTCTAAGTTGCATAGATAACACGCAGCACATATTGATATCAATGAAAATTTCACAGTATAGCATAATATTCAACATTCAGATCCTCAAATTTCATAACAGTATCAGACAAGAGAAAGGAAGAAAACAGATCTGTTATTTAATTAATGATTGAAGAGGCACCAGAACTCACTTCTTGTGGCGACGTCCACGCTTGGGGCCCCAGCCTTCGAGCTTGGCGATAGGGCATCCACATTTAGCCCGGAAAAGAAGCACGGCCCGCCCGTTCGGCGGCGCCATCTTCCTCAGCTCAGCACGGAGGCACTCATAATCAAGGTTAGTCTCACTCCCGCCTTTCCACGGCAGCTCGTCGATCTCTCTCACAGCCTTACTCTCACTCCCGACTTTCAAGCACTCCTCGTCCTGAACCTGCAAGTCAAACTCCATAGCTTTCCGCAAACCTTTGCAGCCGGATTTCCCGCATTTCCGCGATCGGTTACCGCAGCAGATCTCGAAGGCAATCACGGCCGAGAGGAACACGACGAAGAAGAAGCTGAAGAGGACGTATTGGATTTGGACGTCGACGGCGCGGAGGTGGGAGAGGAGCGCGGCGAGGGAGAAGGAGGGCGCGAGGAGGGAGAGGGAATGGAAGATGTAGGAGAAGTAGGAGGAGATCAGGAAGGCTCCGGAGAAGAGGACGAGAATGAGGATGAGGAGGTCGAGCGTGGCCGACGGGGAGTGCTTGCAGAGGTAGTGGCCGCCGGCGGCGGCGGCGGAGGGGCAATTCTGTGAATTCACACTAGGGTTTGAGCGGATAGAGTTTGAGGGTTTTTTGAGAGGTTTTGAGAGAGAAAGGGAGGAGGAAGGTGCCATGGCTATGGAGGAGGAGAGCAGCTGATGGCGCATGTTAGTGAGGAGGAGGGTGGGGGGGCCGGTGGCGATTGGGGTTATTAAGCTTTGATTTTCAGGTGAAAAAAGTATTTTGGAGAAGGAAGGCGATGGCGTACGTTAGCGCAACTGTCAAAGTGTCCTGCTAGGCGCATTTTACCTCTCTTCCGTTACGTTTTGGAACAAGGAAAATCAATAATGAAAATTAAGAAATTGTGCCATAGATTATGGCACAATTTATTACATTACCACATATAATTAGCTTTAAAAGGGACAAATAAGAATTCTCCTCCTGCAGTGTTTGGAAAGCAGGAAAAATAATTTCTGAAAAAATGAGTCATTTTTTAGAAAATAATTTTGTTTTCTGTGTTTGATTGCATTTAGAAAAATTATCTGGAAAATGTGTAGTTGACTCATTTTCTGAAAAATGAGTAGAATTGTATAATTATATATTTTTATTATTATATTTAAAATATATAAAATAATAATATTTATTATAAAAGAAATAAAAAAACGCATAAGGTTCCAGTGGATGGTTTCCGCAGCGGAAACTAGGGCAGTTCTGGCGAACTGATTTTCGTTGGGAATCTAGTTTGTCGGAACGAGAGAGACGGTCATTTTTTCCATTCCGAAAAATAACTTCCGAAGATAAAATTCAGAAGTCGTTTACTGAAAAAATTTGGCTTATTTTCCTTGGTCAATGAAAATTATTTTTCATTGACCACATTTTTCGGAGGTTGTCAAAGACCGAAAGCCCGGAAAATGATTTCCGGAAATCATTTTCCGGGCTACCAAACACACCCTTAGTTAAATTCATTGTACAAGGTATTTCTTATTGCAGTATTTAAAAGTAAATTTAAAAAAAAAAAAAAAAACTGTCAAAGTCGATAACTAAATCTAGTATTGATTCTTATAGAAAGCTCAAAACTGAAAGTAATTACTAATCCAATTGAACATTAGTTGGTCGGTGTTACTGTACACATGTGGATTTAAACTCTCAAATTTGTACTATATAATTATATGCGCATGAGTTTAAACTCCTAATTTTACATTAAAATTATTGTATACACATGAATTTGAATTCTAGATTTCGTATAATAATATAATCAAAAGCTCCCTTTTCTTATAAATTTGGTAATAATGTCAATTACAAAGACTTGATGATGGAATGTTAGGCATATGCCATGTATAAGATTTCAAAAAGACTTGAATACCCTAGTCATAATGGTTTGCTTCACATAGTACATTAACTCAATTAAGAAGACAAGTACTTAGATTCTTAAATTTGATCACACGTGAAGAATGGTTTGTCACAACTCACAATCTATTATAATTACTATCCATTAAATAAATAAATAAAGAGAGAAGAAAAATATGAATGAATAAGTAGAGTATAATTGACAAAGACCTTGTGGTCTAATGGCATTCAGTGTCCCGGTTAACACTCTCACATGGATGATTGGAGTGGGTTTGAGCTTCAGTGGAGTCAACTGTTGACTCTTTGCGTTTCATTACATAATGTACATTTTTATTATACTAAATGTAAATTTTCAATACATTAAAATTCTAAAAGTTCACTTTTTGAAGACACGTTATTTGAGTAATTAATCTGTATTATAATATATTACAAAATAATGTATATTAAGTACACAAATAATGTAAATTTAATACTCCGTATATTAAAAATAAACATTTATTTATGATACAATTTGCGTTAGCCATTGCCCATTGTATACCACTATTTATAGTTTCCTGTTCACCCAACCAAAATGTGATGCTTTGAGTAAATTCCTGTTGCCTAATTTATTGACTCCGTGGACAACATGTTGTCAGGCGCCGTAGTACGTTACATCATTCTTTCTTTCTTTTTTGAAGAATCTTATACGAGAATAAAGCATTACAAACATATCTCCATTCGATCCAAATATATATATGAGAATATAAGTATGTGAGTGATTGATTGATAATTCAATTAATAAATTATGTGATTGTTTTTTAAATATAATGAATGGGAAAAACCCCAAAAAGAACATCGTACAATATAAAGGACATTTCCATTTGTATATTTTGGGAGAGTATTTCAAGAAAAAAAAAGAAGTAGTTTTGAACAAATGGGGAGAATATTTTTTAAAATTATTGTTCTTGTACATTCAATTTTTTATTTATTTAGATTCCAGTTTTAAATTAACAAACGCGTAGGTCATAAATTTTAAATATTGTTGTCCCAGCATGTAGTGCACGCGTTAGGTGGGCGTGCAAAATTTATTTGTTTTTTCTTTTTCCAACATTTTTCTCCTCTTTATCTCCTTTCTTTCTCTCCTACACGAATGCACAAAAATCATTAAAAAACAAATCATGTTATTGAGGTTGCTCTAAGGAAGCATTTTAAACCAAGAAACACAATGAAGCTCATCTCTTGCTTGCACACTTTCAACAAATTAAAAAAGTAGTCTCCAGCAGACCGTCATGGAATAAAATTTGTCTGATCAATTAATTTAAAATAAATTAAAATTTTATTTTGCTAACAGTCCAAATGTGCAAAGTATTAAATACTAATTAAAACACCACTAGACTCTAGGGCATGAGCAGTATCACAAATAACTACAACACAATTTCTTTAAGCTAAATGCTAGTAATGTTCACCATACATAGATAAACAAAGTGTTTATCAAGGCAGAAACACAATACAAACATGGTTATACCAATCAATAGTTGGGTACAAACTGTATAACATGTAGATACATATAACAGAACACACACACACATATTAACAGCCAAGATGAACTATGAATCCATCAGTCATCAAAGGATCAAGATTCAGAAGAATTCACGATCAGGGAAAAGCAGAGGTGCGATGAGGGACCAAAGATAGAGAGCGGCGGTGACCCACTCGGTGCAAATACGAACCCAAACCGAGGTCCAACCGACGTCTATGAGCTCGGTGCTCTCGGAGCTGCTTGTCCAACCGGAGAGGAGCATGGCGGAATACATGCTAGCCAAGGCGAATATCAGATGGAAGAACGAGTACGAGTAACTGACAGGTCGGGCTTCAATTTCGCCCTTGCCTTTACCGGACTCCAGCTCGTTAGAGTCTAGAAGAGATTTCCTTTCTCCTGTAACATGGAATTCACATAAGCTATTAAGCTCGTTTTAGCCCTCTAGGCATAGCTCAGTGGTTGAAAGCCTGAGTGTGGCCGTGTGGGTGTAGTACCCGGATTTGAATCCTCAATAGGGGAGGATCTCAGCCTGGGAAAAAAAGCAAAGCACTCGGCCACTCGGGCCCTGTGACACTGAGGCAAATCCCGCAATTTACCTCCTCTTACAATCCCCAGGGCAGGAGGGGTGAAGGCCCCTCAGGTTTAGGGTTTAAACCTATTAAGCTCGTTTCACATTAAACCACTCAAAACCGAACTCCCACAGAGGAAAGAATCAGGAATTGGGTGTATTTGTTTGTAGGGACTAGGTACATTGACTACATACACAACCTTAACAAAACAAAACGTGTTGGCTCGAGTGAAAGGGGTTTGAGTAGCTTAAATATGAGGTTGGGAGACAAATTCTCTTAGCTATGGCCTTTCAAGTTCAAGTTCAAGTGTATCCTAGGGTTTAATTCCCTAACACACCCACATATGACATCTTCATTCCACCAATTCAATAAATAGAGAGCAAGTTAGGCAGGCATAGTTACGGGATTTGTTCAAGATTGGTGTACCTGATCTGGGAGAAGATGGCGGGGACATAAAAGCTGTTGAAGACCCAGCACGAAGAGCAGAATACAGAACCGAGAGAACCGTTGTAAGCATCCCAAGAACGAGGGTACCGATAGTTACTGCTTTCGATTTGTGCAGGCCATTGCACGCATAATCTCGAGGCTCACTAGAGAGACCGGTGTAGCACACATAAGCACAATAGATAGATATCACAGAAGCAGGCAACAGGCTTCCATTCACCTGCTCAGAAGTCAAAATCACCACCAGAAAAAAAAAAAAGATTCTTTAGTTTCAATTATGAGTAGTAACAAGCAGACCCCCCTCCCCCGTGGATTAATTTATCCCTTTACAACACAAATGAAGGAAATCAAAGCTGTTTGAAGTGGATGGTAAACCGTAACAAAAACAATATCTCTATGCAGAGCTGTTTCTTACCTTTGGGAGCAAGGCTATAACGGCAAATACAAATGCAAGAATCATTGTCATAACGATGAAGAAGACGTTTAGTCCACAGTCATTCCCGGAAGGATTGAACCAAATAAACAGAATGCCCGAAAACGCATATGTAGCTAGGTAGCACACTACTGATACAGCAAGTAAAGCCATGTACCTGTAGAAGTAGGTTATATTATTAGAAATAACAAATTGCGATTAGAATCACGAAAACGGAAACCAGATAACAACTTGAACCAACCACTTCTGCTCGTCTTTGGCTACCCATGCATCATTCCACGCGTGTGTGGCATCCAATAAAATCAATACTTGAATTAGTAGAAAAAACCCCGCACCAAACTTCGAAATAATTGCTGCACACAGGGAAACGATGAAGATCGTTAAACAAAATTCACATTCCGAGGAATACTTAACACACTTAAGCATACAACTTACCATAAATATTTACAATAACATTTGGGAGGAAAAACATGAGGACGATGAGCACAACCCAAACAGCAAATTTTATAATCCATCCACCATGATGACATGCGTGACGCCTATCGTTTTGATCTTTCACTCCAATCATTATAAGAGCAAGAAGTCCAAAAAACAAGAAGTTCCCCAAGCTGACACGAAGCACTGCTTGCATTTGATACCATTCATTGCTATGAGTTTCTGAATCATTTATCCCTACAATTTCAACCAATGCAAGAAAAGAAAAAGATTAACTTTGGGTAAATTGTGATAAAGAACAAACTAATTTCACAGACAACTTAGGTAAATTGTGAGGTCTCATCCATAAGTTTGAATATGCAATTCTACTTTAACAAAATAGTAAAAATAATTTCACAAGCAACTGAAGTAAAAGCCATAGTCTCATCCTTAACATGCCCTTCAGCCAAGTAGTTGGAATTAAAACTCAATTACAAACTTACAATACATTATACAATACTCAATGTAGAAGAATTAATTTAATTTTGACTCCAAATAGGCGCGACCTATTGACCTGCTTGGCTTGAACCGGTCAACTATAAACCTAGACTGTTTACCTCCTTGTGATCCTTTGCGGGCTAATATCACAAGGCGGGATTCTTTGCCAATTAAGATCACAAGGCGGGTCATTTGCCGGCTAGAATCACAAAGCGGGCCCTTTGCCAGCTAGGATAACAAACCTTATCTTTTGCAGCTATGATCATAAGATGGGTCTTTGCCATCGAATAGTGACTGCGAATTTCCTTATCACCAAAAAAAATACATTAAGTTTAATTTGAGTGTGATGAAATGTCTACAAGTTTATCTTTTCCTATTTCTCAGCTATTTCCCTTCCAATTGCCTCTCAAAAAGAGACCTTTACACTGATAACCACACGCCCATCTGGCAAAAAACCCGCTAAAATTGCACCGAGCTCAGAAAAATCCACAAAAGCTAAGAACTTTACACAAAAATTGACGAATCCTTTGTATGAATACATCAAAAGGGGATAACAAATGAAAACCCAATAAAGAGGAGCTTACGAACATGAGAATTTCTCGAGGAGGGGAGCGGCGACTTCTCTGAGAACCCAAGAGACAACCAAGGAGAATCCGAAGATGAGGCAATAACCGAGCCTAGCGGAGCGGCTGCTGATCCCAGACGCCACGGAGGTGCAGAGACCGCACGTCAGAGACGCAAAGCAAGACGCCAAGCACGACATAGCTGAAGCTCAGGAGGAGATCGGCGGTGGGTTCGAAGGAGAAGCAATCATAGTACGAGGAAACGGTTATTGCTGTCTGATGATTTCTTATGTCTTAAGCCTGTTTTGGGGGAAAATTTTTACAGTTATCGGACAAATAGTAATTTTGTTAGAGAGGTGTATTGGGCTAAGGAAGCTTCAAGAAGGATTGGGTTGGGCTATGTAGAAGGTTCTATGGATAATACATTGCCACGTAATGGTTTTGGATGAAGGCCCAAGATTGTGTTCCAATATGCTTAAATGCCTCATTTAATTTTCATATCAGAAAGTTATGAGTAGTGCTATCAAAGCGGTCATCGGGCCGACCTGTCCCATTGTAGGCCTAAATTTTGGTGGATTTTTATAGGTCAGATCGTTAGGCCCATGGGCTAGGGTTCATGCAACCCTAGCCCGCGCCCACGCGGAGGTGGGCCTTGCAGGCTTCTTTTTTTTTATTAAATAAAAAAAATTGATAGTGCACTGTGTACCCATGTCGGTCTTAGCGGGCTAGGCCGGTTAGGCCCACTCCTACACGAGGTATCTTCTTCTTCTTCTTCTTCTTCTTCTTCTTCTTCTTCTTTTTTTTTTTTTTTTTTTTTGTTTTTAAATTTATATTCTAACCCGCCCCACCACGTGGAGGGTGCAGGTCAACCCGCAGGCTTCGGTCAACTTTGTCTGTATTAGTTATGAGTTTGATTTTTATTGATTTTTTTATCGAGTTCATCAAGATTTTTTAATGTGGTTTGCAGGCTACTACACAAAAGTGGGATTTACCCGTGCACACTATCAAGTAGTGGTTACATATTTCTTTTGTCAGTCAAAAAAAGGATTTAAAATGGTATATGGGATTGAAAGCAAAGACGACCCATGAAATTTCGAATGTTAAAGAGATGTAGTGAATATGATGGTCACTCATGTAGAATGTTTTCCTTGTCATCTAAAAAAGTTGTAAGATGATATATCATATTAGGGTTGCAACTGAAAACGACCCATGAAACCTCAAATGTTAAAGAGATGTGAATATAATGGTCACTTATGAAACTTCTAAATACTAAAAGTATAAATATTTGTTGCCCTACATATTATACTAAGTGACTTTCAGACTTGAGAATTTACAAGGAACAAACTACAAACCTAAGACTATTTTAAAGAAAATCAAACTCTTTCCACATCAATTTCGAATCCTCAAGTTGTTAGTGCGCTACATGATTGCAAAGAGCGAAAGTTTTCAATTTTGACTCCTGCATACCTTGAACATGCATGAACTAATTAAGACCTTAATTAAACCAGAATCTATTGGGTAGACGTTTAGAGAGTCAAATTCAATATCTTGTTACCTCCTCAATACAATTAAAATGTGACAATTGTCGATGTCCTAATAATAAAGTGTAGTTTAAATTGGAAGAGTAATAGTTAGCTACATTGAAACCATGCATGCTCATGCCTACACTAAGCCGCCCTATCTATGTGGAATGTCGGAGTATGACTATATGTGGTTACAGTGTATTTAAATTCTAATAATAAATATAAAATAACAAACATGGGTATATCTACTTCTTCTTTTTCCATTTGTTGGGATTATAATGTATCCTTGGGGAATATTGCCAACCTTACAAACACAAATGGTACAAGATACAATATGTATATATCCTGCCAACAAATGAACTATTTCACAATATGTATTATAGTCATTGTACACTATAGTCTACCATAATGGATATGATGAGGTGTTTGGAATGTATCTTTTTCTAGTTGCATATGAACAGGTAGAAATGGGAACAGACCACTTGGTAACCACTCATTCAAAATCTCATATATGAGAGTGAAGTGTCATTGGTGGATGGTCTTTTTTTTTTCTTTTTTTTTTTTAAAGAAAAAGATTTTTTGCTTTCTTTTAAAAAAAGGAATGTTGTGATTGTAAAGTCTCAGTTAGTCACATCATATCACAAAACAAAGCAACAAATGCACCACTGCAGACTACTACATCCCCAAGCATTATTGGTGCAGTCTAAATTGGATGAACTATCTTCCTCTTCTTTTTTTTTTATTGACGAAAAAAATTTGTAGTCATTATTCGTGGATGTGCACTAGATCAGATAATCCTCATATTGTGGCGTTTGTCTGTAAAGGACCCCACAAAGAGGTAAATCAGTCTAAGTTGCCCATAGACTATAGCTGACTAGTTCAAACCAAGAAGGTCGATCAATAGGCTGGTCCATTAGGAGCAGAACTTGGAGCATTGTGGTTACCAAGCCAACAGTTTAACAAACTTTCTTGGGGTTGTCCCGCCTTGTAACCCTAGCTGGCAAATTACCATAGATGACCAACTCAAACCAAGAAAGTCAATAGAAGAGACCCTATCATTGGAATCAAACTTAAAACCCTGTAATTATCAAGTCAGCAACCCAACAGACTTAACTAGGGTTTTTTAGTTCAAGAATGGCATGCCAATACATAGAGGAGAAACAGATTGTTCTGACTTTCTTGTCACAACCAAAATTAAACACAGTGAGATTAATAGCCAGGGGCCAAAAGTTGCCACAACCAATAGCTCTGAGCCAAAATTAGCTGGAGAATGGAGATCAATCTTCAAATTTTTGCTAATTAGGTCCACTTTGAGTTGATCTGTTACCCAAAGATCTTATCTTTGATTCCCTTGTTTTCAAGATAAGGTCTGAAGACTTCTCTTCCATTCCTTTAACATGGCAGTGGGACATCAATGTTTCCCCATAAACAGATCCTTGTACTGTTTGTTTGATTAAGGTAGCTAGGGTCCATATTAAGAAGATTCAATTTTCATCAAGCTTGAGTTCATCTGAACTTGATGTTGCACTCAGTTGGCTTGACACTATGGGGTCTCTAAAAAGTTCAAATCTTTATTAAACCCCGTCGGATCAAATACTTACCATTATACCAAAAGTTATAGTTAAGACGCAAACAACTTTATATTTTTTGTACACTTGTGTAGCAATCAACTCCATGTTTTGATGGTAGGATGCTGCACTCGATTTTCCGAGCCATCACCGAACAATCACCACGTGGTGCTAGACAATCCCAATTCTCTTCCTAGCGCCTCTCTGAGTCGTCGCCCAACAATCTCAACAATCCCCTAGTAGGACCTGTTAGCCTTAATTGCACAGCATACTTTCAAGGGGGTCCGAACCCGTGACTTGCTCCCTTAAGCACTTACCACTGCGTAGGGGATGACAATGGGTCGGGTGTGGTTCTATCTGAGTTTTGCACATAAAACCACCGAATCCAACCTGACTCGTTCAATTTTTTAAGACCCACCACTCACTATCACCCAAAAAACCCGTTACATACGAAATGGATTTAGGTGGATATCTGCGGGGTGAATGATTTTCATCCCTACCACTACACCAAGCCAAAAGCTATAGATTGCGTCGACGTCATATTCCAATGGCATAATGCTGAATTCGATTCTCCAAACTGTGGCCTAACAAACCACATGCATTATTTATACTTAAACCAACTCATCATTTATATTATTATCTGATTTCCAACAATTATCCAAAAAGCATTTCTAATAATATTCTTTCTTGCTTCTTCTGCTGCAAAGGTGATTTGTGATGTGTATGCATGCATTTGCAGATGGGTTATTGCACAGGAGACAAATATATGCACAGGGGACACAAATATGTAAAATATTAATATGGGAATGGTGCAGCTTGTGGTGCTGTCTGGAAATGGAGCATCACTGTTGTGTAAGCCACATACAAGCATGCCAACTGTAGTTGTTGGTGAGAATATTGAAGCTTGGACAGTCAGACAGCATGAACCCTGCTTTGTTTACTGTATCTTAAAGTTGAGGACTTTGAGGTTTGTGTGTGTGTGTATTATATATGTATTTGTATATGTATATGCATGTATGTACTGTTGAATTTTTAGTGACATTTTAAATGGCCTGGTTAGCTATTTTGTGGTATAAATATATGTGGGGTCTATTTTCTATTTGAGTCGGATTAGAGTGAATTTAGATTTTTCGTAATGAAACAAATAAATCGATATATTATACACTCAAAATGAATAAGGGACGATGAGTAAGAAATTGATTTTCAAAGTAAACTTATTTCAGTTGAAAATGAAGATGAAAAGACTTTAATTTGAAAAGCACTTGTCCCAATTTGTAAAGTGGATTTGGACCACTATGTATATAGGACCCTTTTAGGTGGGCAAAAGTAACCCCAATATATACATTATTTAACCCCCCGAAATGGGTGGCCAAGTGGATAGAGTATAATTCTTGTATCAAAAGATCACGAGTTTAATTCTTAACTCTCTCAGTGGAACTTGTAGCACATGTCCTCCAAGTACAATTTACCTAGCAAGGTTCACCTAACGCACGCAGCACACCGGCACGTCTCCAAGTAGTAGATGTGGTTTCCCTAATCTCCGAAATTAAATATATATACACATTATATATATATATATAGTGTACCTATAAGAAATAGTGGTTTGGGTATCTTCAATAATTGCAAGAATAGAATCTAATATAATCTCTTACTAATAACAACAATAATGAAACTTTAATTACAACACTTCTTCTCTACCTGCAGTTACAAGAATATAATAATTCAGATTAACAGCAAATTAAACCAGAAAGATGCATATGATCATATATTCATATATCCCCCCTAGGCGCCCCTACCCCTACCCACCCCTCTACCCATGGCAGGGAGACAAGCAGATGACTTGGCATATTCCCATCTTTTGCAAACAGGTGGGGCCCACCGGAGGGGCCCCACACCTGTCAACAATCATATCCATCTCCTGTGCTTGAACGTGTAAGGAGTGCAGTTTGCACAGTGACAACAGCAGTATATATGCACCCACAAAACCCACCATTTCAGCCTACCACAACATATATGCATCACAAACAACAAGAACAACAAGAAAGAAAATCATTCAATCCATTTCTTTTTTTTCTTTTTTCTTTTTTTCCAATACATTAGGTTTCCCAAACCCTAAGCCCTCAGAATCCCTGTCCAAGAACAGTTGGAAGAGATAAATCTCAAATCATCTCGATCATCAGTCTCCAGATTCTCATCCTTTGCCTGTACACTCTGCGCATAAGGGGATCTGCGTATCTGTAATCATAATGGGAAAGGATTCATCAATTTGCAGTTGGGTGCTGCAAATGCAGAAGCTCAAAATACGGCAAAAGTGTGGGAGATTCATTCAGGAGCAAAGAACAAGGCTCTATATAATCTGGAGATGTTCTATCATCCTTATCAGCTGGAAAGATCGGTGCAATAATGGCGATGATGACGATGAAGATGATGAATAAGCAGCCAGATCAGATCAGATTTTATGAGTTTTAACTTGTACATGGATAATAGATATGAAGATATATATGTCTGTATACTTTGTGTTACTTGTAAGGGTTCATGCACTGTATGTGTAGTGTTCATGTTTTGCTAAGCATATATGAAACTGCAGGTAAAAAGGCAGCATCTCTGATGTGTTTTTGTTAAGAAGAAGAAGAAATTAAAAAATGTTTTGCAGATATTTCTCCTCTCTTTTTCTAGGGTTTCGGTGCAATTCTTTGTAATTATACCTATGATGTATACTCTTAGAAAGTAAAACTATTATGTTAATGGTAGTTATACTATCTGTAACTGCAAGGTTGGAGGTTCGGTTCTTGCTTGTAAGGGTGTATGAGACAGGTTCATGCCATATGCAAATACTAGCTAGCAACTATATATGTACTAGATAAATTCTGCTTATAAAATGCCGTTGGTAATTTAACATTCTGGTATGAGAACTATTCTCCACCAATTCGATTATTCCTTTGGGCATAGTTAACAGTAATACTTGTGACAATACTGCTCACACTGCAATATGACTAGGGCAATTCACTCAAATGCCATATATCTATATATATATTATCATAGATACTTTATACTTAAAGGCTTACAAGTTTTAATGTATATATTGTAGAGTATTCTACTATTCTTATACATACACACACACATTAACATAATATTTGATAAAAGTTCTCTAATATATATATATATATATATGATAATAGTCTTTGTTTTTCGAATGTAGAAATAGGAAATTAAATGGACTAGAATTTGAATCAAATATTTAATAATTGAAATGAGTTTTAACAAGAGTTATGCGATTATTTTTTTTGAGAGTAAACTAGAATCAAAATTATTTCAAAATTTGTTATTTGGATATGTAATCATGAAGTCATAATGGAAATTTTAAAAATTTTAAATTAAAACAAAAATATGTGGCATGTCCTACTATACAATAAATGTCACAAAAATTAAACTATTATAGGATAAAATATATGTGACACTTATAGAAGGTGTAGAGGATGACACAAATGATTGTAGCGTACGAAGGAAATGAAAAGTGATGTAAGGATAGGTAATCAATTCAAATTTTAGATTTTAGTAGGATCTTATTATCATATATTGATATATTTTTTTTAAATTTCAAAAGTATCATATCGTAATGGAAAAGACTAAGCAATTTTTATCTATAAATCTTTATTTAATTTTCAACTAATTTTCAATTATTTAACCCGGACAACAACTACAATTTAACCGGAAGGACCAAATTTTATATTTATGGTTTGGAAGAATTGGTGCTACATTTGTGAATTGTATGCATGGGCGTCCAAAATCTATAGGGGTTCAAATTGAAAATTGGTCACATTTTTCCGTTGGTACTAATTCTCATCCAAGTAGTGAGGCCAACTATGGAGGGAGATGCCTCCACATACTATCTTGTCTGGTCAAAGTATAGAGAGCGCCTTTTATGGATAACTATATATAGAGGAAACTGCCAAGACCTTGTGGTCTAGTGGCACCCGATTTCCCGGTTTACATTCCCACATGGATGATGGGAGTGAGTTCGAGCTTCAATGGAGACAACTGTTGATTCTTTGTCCTTCAGGAGTGAGTTCGAGCTTCAATGGAGACAACTGTTGATTCAATGAAGTGCGATATGGGATTTTGAAGATTAATTATGGACTTACTGAACACTTAAAACTTAGGGAGGAAAAATCAAACAATCGTTATACCACCATGCACACTGTAGACCTTATCCAAGTTATGCTAGTTAACATATTATTTACACGTTGCAATTAACATATTATGTAAGTTAACTAAAGAGATAAATAATATATTAACTTGATGTACATAATCTAGAGTGGAGTTCACAATGCCAAAATGCATAGAAGACCTTGATCTATGACATAATTTACGATAATCAAGACGGTGGGCCGCTGAAATTTTAATCAAAAGAAAATACAGAACGAAAGATGGATAGCCAGATGCTTCTTGGTCTGAGACACCAACTATAACAAGTCTGTATTCTTCACAATATGGAGAAAAAGAAGCCGTGATTTTTATAGAAAATATCATTTCAACATGGGAAGAAGTAACAGAGTGCAAAAGAATATACGGAGTAATATACACTTCGCATTCAAACATTTAAATCTCAGTAAAATTTGGATTTTGGTCCGTCATAAACTACAGAGCCTCTTAAAGGATGCCTTTTTTCTTTCACCTTCTCTTTTCATGGCATTCTCAGAGGATACAGTCTAAACAAATGACGTACTCTGAATAAGTCTAGAAAACTTCACTGCATTACCTATTTCTTGTTCCCAGGAAGAGGCTCGCCGAGATGTCCTCTCCTGACATCCTCGCTTGACTTTCTTGGGGTCTGTCCTTGTCTATTCTGGCCTCCCTGCGTAATTGAAAAGGAATCAGCGAACGAACCTCAGACAACAGAATGCAATATTAACACTTGCGTTCACAGCATGTAATATAAGTAGCACAAAGCTCTAACTGTTGTTGAATGTGCAGTTCAAAAGCAAAACAATCAAATAAGAGATTCAGATAGCGCCACAATTGCTCCCATGCGTGACTGATTCAGAATTCTTATTGATATTTTCCAGTTAGATGTGAGAAGTGAGGCAAAATATAGTTTTTTTTGCTGCAAATACAAGGCATTAACACTAATGGCTTGTTTGGTACACAGGAATTGGTATTCTTTTCCCTTGTAATTCTTTAGCATGTACAATTCCATTGTTTGGAATTCCACAGCAAATGGGAAAGGAAAAAATATTGTATTGACAAATTTTCCCTTATTATTATTATATAAGAGCATTTTAGTCTTTATATCACTTCTTCCATTTCAATTCCCAGTAATTCTATTTCTGCCTACCAAACAATGAAATTTGAATTCCTACTTTATTCTTTTCCTACGAACTACAATTCCTTTCCCCCCTAATTTCCTCCTTCCAACCAAACGCCCCGTAATAGAAGATGAATGGTAAAAGCATATAAAAGAGTTTTAGTATCTGGATCAGTCTTTCTAAAGGTAAGGGTAAGAGAATATGCTCTTACAGCTGCTTTTTGGGCTGTCAGCCTCCTAATCGATGGAGCACGTGCCACTGATGAAGCAGCTGCGGCTGCAGCCACACGTATCCTGCAACATCAAATAAATTTTACATTTTGCATGCAATGGTGCGAGAATAATTAATTAATTCAAAACTTTTTAATCTTAAAGATAAACTATGTTTGCAAGTATTTGAGCACCTTTTATGTACATCAACATACTCATCGGTCTCGTCTACTATTTCCTCCTGCATCATTTTGGAATTTTGCAACAGTTACTTTACCTCCAACCACAACAAATGAAAGAGATGTAATGGGAATTAAATGAACCAAAGCCAACCTGCAAAAGCTCTTCAAACACATCTTCCAGGGTGATGATGCCAATTACTTCACCATCCTCGAGATCCTCTGAGGATTGAGGCAAGCCATTAGTTTCAGTATCATTAGATGCTAGGATGTTTATGGGAGCTGGGACCACTGCCTTCTCAATATCAACCACAACACTACCCGATTTCTCATCCTTCTTGGTGAGCAAAGGAGTAGTTAACTGAGAATCCCCATCAGTTTCAGCTGCTTCAGATTGTTCATTTTCTATTAATGGAGGGTTTTTACTTTTGCCTTTCACCTTCACTACAGCAGCCATGTGACTGCTACCTTTCTGAAACTCATTCAGTATGTCATAGAGGGGCATATCTGAAGGAACCCTGAAGAGATGCATAATAATTAATAAACAATGATTTTCACATACAATCATAAAAGCAAGTGAGTAAAGGATAAATACATACCGAGGAATTCTGCGGATAGAAACAGCACTAACTGGGGTCTCAGTTTCTGCCCGAACAGTAAGAAGGCTTTTGACCTAGCATTGTGCAGATATGAGAACATGAAAAAAACTCACTAGAGTAACATGATTGCTGTTCAAAATTGTTCTTGGGATTAAGAACTCACCAGCAGAAGCCCAATAATATTCTTTGGATTGCCAGAGTAGACAGGGACTCGACTGTGACCTCGAGCAAGAATTTTTCCCATTGCTTCCCTGACATGAGGGAAAGACAAGAAAAGGAAATAAGAAGGTTAATCAACATTCCAGTGGTCCATTACTAGCAGAGATTAACCTTTTTTGAGAATATATGCAAACTGCAGGGGTCAAATAAAAAACTGTTTGCTGACAAAGGATACACACACACACACACACACATTCTAATTTGTCAGTGTATTACGAATTTGCTTTTGCATACAAAAGTGCAAATAAGGTAAATTGTGGAAAATCATTCATCTAAGGAACCCACTATTATCCCAGAAACTTAACACATGGCAACAAAAATGTTCAGGATGAAAATAAAGGTATGCCGGTATGGTGGTATGGTCTACATTCCTGCACTACAAACTGGATTGAAAACAAAGAGAAATCAATCATGTTATAACACTCAGTTTGAACCTTGTGAATAATCTGGATCCTAAAGTTGTACTATGACCCAAGTCTTCAACAGTTAATTTTGGAGCAAAGGTGATGAAAATGTTGCATTTTTGGAGAGGCAAACAATGTTCTTGCAGCACTAGAAACGATGATAATCTTTTCTCAGAAGTTCATTAACCATTAAAAAAAATGTCTCTAGAGAATAAGAACTTCACAGAGATTGTATACCCATTTGATAATTGATCAGTCACTGAGAGTCCAAGGATCTTTAAAAAAAATTAAAATTAGAATAGTTCCATAACATCATTCACATAGAGAAGCTAAAATTATACTGCAGCTTGTTGCACTAATAAATATCAGTCACACTCTTAATTCTTAATAGCTGATTCTCCTTTGATAAAAAGTACAATGATCCCTACTGAACCTAGTGGAGCCATAAACTTCACGTTGAAGTTGACCTAAAAGCAACTCAACAGAGCATTCACAATACTGTTATATATATAATGGAAACTAGTGCATGTATTTAATGGTACTCACCAGTCTAGTTTTGAATTGACATCCAGTGAAAATGTTGATTCAATGGGTGTCATGGCCTCCTCAGCTGTCTGGTAGGAAGAATTAGAAAATGCAAATAAAAGAAAACAAGAAATCAATATACCCACTTATGCCAGACTATTTTGATTTTATACACACACAAACACACTTGAGCATGCACACATATATAAAGAGAGAAGATTGAAGAGATCCATAATTATGACCTAATATTTAAAAACTGAAGTCCAATTGGCCAACTTGAGATAAACTTTACACCATCATTACCCCCCCCCCCCCCCCCCCCCCCCCCCACACCACACAAATTATCCATGGTCCATCCTTTCTACTGTCACCCTAAATAATGGCAAAACCCTAAGAGATAAAAAGAGAGAAAGCATCTTAGACAAGAGGATCAAATTCAGATGATCGTAGGATTGAGGGAGGAAAAGAGACCAGCAATATGCACTACATAACATGTTAATGAAGAAGAGAAGATTAAAGAATATGTTGGTAAGATTTAATTATTAATGCTTCATGTAGCATTTTAATATAAATTAATCAAGATTAGAAGGTGTTATCATGCAATAGGTGTACAGCCAATAAACATAGTCATGTTTTGAAGGTGTGGGTATGAGACTATTTCAGCACTCAGATTACCTTTTCAGTCAAATCCAGTGCTCCACTAATAATAGTTGTTTCATCATGTGTGAGTTCACCCCCCTTGCCAGCCTGCAGATAGAAATCATTAACATAACAAAGTAAAAATGCAATTGCCACTTTAATATGGATTTCCAAAACATATAATAGAACTTATCCACATGCAAAAGACATTCAAGTTAAACCAGTTGATAATTTATCATTCATTAAAAAAAAACAAAAACAAAACAAAACAAAACAAAACAGAGACACTGACCTCTTGACTGTGGATAGAAACAAGAGCTTTCAACTGAGCTCGTCTGAACAAAGCTTCATTATGTCCTAATACCCAGTCCAGAATCTGGAACAGAAGCCATCACAAATCAAGTTGCAATTTACTCAAATAGTTTAAGTATCATGTTATCAAAGTTAACAGAATATTTGCTCCCAACAACTTCCAATTTCAACATCACACAGCAGGTGCAGCACAGAAACTATATTTCCTCTAGACTACAACATCTAAATAAAGTTAATGATTGCAAAGCTTTACTTGTAAAGCAATTTCAGTATTTCACATAGAGGAGAAATTACCTTTCCAATAGGATAGGCAATAGGGTAGCAAACGATCATTAGAAAGCGAACAAGCCAGACAAAATTTGCTCCTACAGCAAGTCCATACCTGGTGCATATTGCTTGAGGAATAACCTGTCAGCAAAGAAAGACAGAAGGATCAAAGCATAAGAAATAGTTCTTAGAAGTAAATACTACAGAACCTAATTATAGTATTTGCCTGGAACTTACCTCTCCAAATGCCAGCACAAAAGTTACAGACAGGATAATAGCAACATATTGGTTGAAAATTTTGTCCAAATATATAGGAAGGGCCTGCGAATTCCAAGAAGTATAAAAAATTTAATTATTATATTACTAATAATTAAAACATATTATTGCATAGTTCTTGAAGAAAAAAAATTAAAATAATAAATATCCTCTCATGAATGTTGGACATGGTTAGTTTCCAAGTGCTAACCCTTTGACCGTTTAGTCATGGGTTCAAGATTAATTAAGCATACTAGCAATCCAATCATCATCATCCAGAATCAGCAGTTCTATAAGAAAATTCAACTACTAGACTTAAACCCTCCATATTGCCCAATATTCTTGTAGTTCATATGTTGTCTTATAGTTCCATGAAGGTGGAGGCAGGCTCGATTAGCAATGCAATGAATAATAGAACGAGATAATATGCCTCACTTCTTTAAATCTAGGAGGTAAAGCTTATTCTATTTCGTTATATTTTAGATTTTTTATTATTGAGAAATTAATGAGAGTGAGTTTTAGTATAATTCTTCAATTTTATTTTTTCTTTCATTTTCAATTTTTCAACTATTCTAGATGGTTATGGTTGAGAAGATGTAGAATCTCGGTGTCTATGAGGTGAATGTAGATTCTGTTGTACTCTTTACCACTAGTTCTTCCACCCTCCCCAGGCTATATTCTATCAATTATTTAATTAGCATACTAGAGTTTAACATATACTCATTACATTTTGCAAATTTATGCAAGGAACTAGAAAATCTATTGAAGAAAATAGCCATTTTAGTTGTTACCTCCATTGAAGCAGCATTACATAGAAGCAAGGTTACAAGAAGCTGATGTTGCTTTTGAACAACTGGGAATATTGTAGCTGAAAATACGCATTGCATGAAATGCAGTAAATATATGAGTGAGAAAGATACTTTCAAAGTTAATGAATAATGATATATGAAATCTGCTACTGGCATAAAAACAATGTGATGTATCAGAATTTGCTACAGTTTCAAGCGTACCCCACTTAAACCCCAAAAGATTGATCATAGTTCTGTTTCATCTATGTATCCTCTTATCATGTGAGTTCTCTCTCTCTATCTCTCTCTCTCTCTCTCTCTCCATTTTACTTAATCCATTTGTGCCTTTAGAGAGAAGATCAAATTCTGAAGCATAGTCATATTTTATCCATTTGTCTTCAGCCATATTAAAGACTACTGCTCAACAACTCTACTGCTAAAATTAGTTGATCCATACACATGAAATCAACAAAACCTAAGAGCAGCCTAAATTCAATTGACACAACTTACATAAGATCAACATCACATCCATAAACTCACAGCGTCTACAAGCTGCCACATAGCTTAATTGCACATATCACCTAATCATCCCTATACCTCCACATCTTGTGTAATTACCTTTACGGCTTTACCTTATCATAAAATTGAGGTAGTAAACTTTTACTTGAAACTTTGAAATTTTCTATTCCCGTGTAAACTTCCAAATCGTTCTGATACTTACGGAGCTACGCATAGATATAGGCAGTAATTACTGGTACACAGATGAAGTATTGGCGTGATTAATGAAATGGTGAACCTGCTTGTTTCTTCTCGGTAGGAGTTCCGCTGCGCTGGAGGATCTCGAGCTCGACGAGGCCTAAGGACATGAGGCCTAGGGTGAGGCCGGACATGATTCCGGCGAAGAGGACTAGGACACATGAGATCCCGACGTAGAGATACCATGTGAATGTGCCGAATTCTATCTCTGCGCCTAGCGTCATCTCCCTTGTGGTCATTCGGACCACCGCCAGCGCATTGATTAGATGCATAGTTTTGCTGTTTAGCTCTGATCTCCTCCGGCGGGAGCCTTCTTTTCCGATCAGTCGAAAAATGACTTTCGGATTATGGCAGCAACTTTTTTTACTTCCTTCTTTTTTCCCCCTTTATTTTGGTTGAGTTGTACTCCGTGTAGATAAATCTAAAATCCTTTCTTGTCTCGTGCCTCAATTGTACCTTAAATGGACTGATTAAAATTCAACATAATTAGTAATTAGTCTCAAATAATTATATACTTTTTTTAACCAACTTGGTTGGTATGAGTAGTCGTGCACTCTCGTCCCTTAAGAAAGATGGTGAGTTTGAATAATCTCGTATGGAAAAATCAATCTGAACAATACTTCGTCTTTAATTCTGCCAGTTCGGTGCAAACGAGAATTAATATGATATGTGCTTATGATATGTGCTTAAAGGTGCCTCCGGCTACAGTTAGGATATGCCGCCTGCTCAGGACACCTCGTGATCTAACTCATAATTTTTTATGATGTAATATACCCGTATATTTTATACTTTTTCAATCATATCCAGTTCAAAGAATCAATGGTACCATAAATGTCATCATATTACACAATAATCAACATCTCGAATAATTATATAATATATAAAAAATTATCTAATTACATCCCGAATAATCATACAATATATACAAAATTAACAATAATATTGATAGGTAACACAACAAAATTGCCAAATTATGTTTTAATCAAATTTCCAGACTCAAATTGAAAAGATTGAAATATGAACTTAAGACCTTATTGTGGTTATAACTTATAAGTTTATAGTCACGCGGTATAATTTTCATTTCAGATCGATTTTTAACGTTTACGCGTGTGATGGGTTGTTTTCAATGACCAAATGCCATTCCGTATTTCGCAACCCCGTACGAAATTTCTTTTTTCCTATCTCGTGACTAATCCATTTCACAGAAAATTCAAGCCAAGCATTGATTATTGACTCCAAATATATGTGTATATAATAGAAGATAAGTCAATATAAATAATATTTCATATTATTAAATTATTAGCTGGTGTAGTATAGCCAAAGTTGAGGTATGGGTAGTACTTTGTGGACAGAAGTGGCTTGGCTAAAAGGAGAACGCAATACCCCATTCTAATGGTCTTCACACTCTTACTCGACAGGATTATAAAGTAATAAATTATTATGATTTAGAAGTCTTTTGATAAGAGAACCCATGTTTGGTACTCACAAAAGCCAATCATATTGATTGTAACTCTGGCATTGTGACTATCAAGTTTTGATCATGAGTCTTTACTCACAATTTATCATTTAAGTACCAACTAAGCATCATGTAGGAGCATAGTGGTTCCTTATGCAAAGTGATGGGTGAGCGCAAAAGATGTGCGAATGGTGAAAGATAGGGTGACTCGTGTTTATAAAAAGTACATAAACAAGGTCGCTGATTGGCTTTAAATCTTTCATTAGCTCTCAGCATGCTCTCATTTCTCTGTTGCGGAGAATGAGAACCCGGGCAATACGTTGAGTGCAGTTAGTAAAAGATGTCATATCTATTGCCTTTTGGCCAACCATCACATCAACAACTACTACGTGTCATGACTAACCTAAGCACCCAACTGTGATGTGCCATGTCAAATCTTCAACATGATGTTCTCCGTTTCACCTGTAGAAACAGGACATTCCACCAGCTTGTGCGATTCCAATTCTAATTCATGTACCGACCAAAACAAAGAGTATCATGATCTCAATTACAATTTCCTAAACTAATAACAACTTCAACCTCTAGATAATACCTCTCCTATTATATGGATGTGCATGGCCATGAATAAAAGATCATCCTCATCCTCCTCATCATTTAATTGATGTGACATAACTTGAGCAAGCATAAGAGCATCAGCTTTTGTACGTTTGTGGTCTCATTACATTTGAAATGCCAATGGAGCCAGAACGTTTATGGCTAGTAAAAGAAAATGCCATTTGGAGAATGAGGAACCACAACAGTTGATGTGCTCTTGTGGTTCACATAAACAGGCCTTGTGCGATCCATTTTCTCCAAATATTGCAAAGGATATGATCGATGCAGGCTGGAATTTTAACTAAATTGAGTGGAGTTTCCATAATTGGAGGGATAATTAGATTAAAAATAAATAAATAGTCAATGACTAAATTAATAATTTCTTTATATTCAATGTATTATTTTGATAATTAACTCTATTTTATATTTGATACAATCATTTTATTTAAAATAATTTGTATATAATTAATTACTAAAAAAGCATACAATTCAAATTTATCAATTATTTGTCATCTTTACATATATGAAGTACAAATTTCGTAAGAAGGTAAATGATTGAATCATGTAGAAGTTTCATACCACGGTCATCTTCCGACTTGGCGGCGAAAAAACTTTTCCAGAAGAACAAATAATTCAAGGCACTTACGGTGCTTGAAGAGGTTGCTACATTTTTGGTACGTACAAAATCGCAGTATTCCACACGGATCACACCTCTAGATGGAGTTCCTTGCACAATGTCATCTTTAAGATATTCGTTTAAATGTGTACAATGTTTTTCGTGTGATCGGTATATATTCACCATTAAATATGTAAAAATGAATCATATAACGTTAAAAATGCATCATAATAAAATGTAACAATGTATCACAAAATGCACCACACACCAAAAAAGTACAACAGTGCATTACACTTGGGGTGCATTTTCGACATTTTGTGATGCAATTATGCGTACTTAATAGTGAGTGACGGCACAGAAAGCAACATTACCCGTGAATCTTAATATGATTTATCTATATTGTGTAATTTTTAAAATTTATCAAACGCATACTATCAAGTAGTGATTATGAGTTTTCATCGGTGGGCATCAGTTGTTTAATATATGAATACTTTAGGGACTCTACAAATGATTTATCTTTACTACTTTCTAAAACAAATGAAGCATAAAGAACCGATATCGCCTCGACTAAGACTCCAACTCACCTCTACCATGTCAGATGCAATCGGGTGCAATAGACCAAATTAAAATTTAAAATAAGGAAAAAGTAATACGAAAAACATAGACAAATTTTGAAAATAAAAAAATTCAACAAGCAAGTTATCAAACCAAAGATTCATTGACCACGGAAGAGATTAACTACTTCCTCTCACACCGAGCACTGACAGTCCTAAACTCCTATCTATCTCCGGATTCAAGTCGGAGATGGAGATGTAACGAATGGATCCGTCGATGGCAGCTTCTCCACCCGCATCATCCACCGGTTCGTGGTTTTCCGGCATTGTTCGAGGCCGCTCACAAAGCGTTAAGATGCCTAATAATCCAACCGCTTCCGCCGCCAGCGACTCCGTTACGGAATCGCCAATTAATCGGAAAAAGCAGTTCCGTGGAGTCCTGTTAAAGTACGGACCTAAGCCTATTCAGGTATGCAGAAAGATTACCGAAGTTGCAGTGTTTTTCTTGCTAATCTTCTCTGAAAAGTGAAAACTATCTGTAAATTTAGTTCCGTAGTGCCTATGTGTTCCAAGAGCATGATATTTATGTGCGCAACGATTTCTTCTCTGATTCAGTGATGGAATGGGGACCTGTTAAATGATCCTTTGTATTAATGTACTATGTACATTTTCTGGAAACAGAATGTGATATCTAGGAAGTATGAAGATTGGATTTGAATTTTCCTTTTCAATGTAAATACAATATGGTGCAATTAGCTTACTGCTCAGAATTAATGTGTTTGAGAATAGAGTAAGGGGAATTTGCCAATGCCTGCCTTAGCAAAAGAAATCATACACAACAGTAGCGCATAATTTCTTAAATTTTAACGTGTCTTGTAGTTTGGTAATGCTGCTAGGGTGCTAGCCATAGCATTACATCCTTTCTAATTATCTGTTGCACTGTTTTGCAGGTAGCTTTCAAGACTGGTGACTACAAACAACAAGTCATTTTCATAGGTGGACTGACAGATGGATTTTTGGCTACTGAGTATGTATTGGAATGAAGTTTGTGGTGTGTTTCAAGTTGTTGAACTTCTTGTGATTTGTGATTGATGTTGTTGGTATTGTTTAAACTATAAAACTTGGCTTGGAATTTAATTTTCTCCAGAGAAGGTTGATTAATCTTATATAGTGGTTTCTTAAACTTTGTGCATTCACATAGTTCTTAGATCAATTTTGTGATGGTTGCATTAGCCTTGCTGAATGTAAATTATACTAAGAGGCCCGTGAGAAAGACAATATCTGTTTGAAATTTATATGGGAGCTCCTGCCCAAATGTGGAACTAGGAAGACAAGGATAAAATATTTACATGATTTGTACCTTTGGCTCCATGAGTTATTAGTATATATTTATTTTTTTCGGTACATCCAATGGAGAATAGGGGCACTGGAAATCATTAGTATATTTTCAAGAAACAGTATGAAACCTTGACAAACTGAGAAAGGCTTTTGCTGCTCTTGGAGTATTTGTTTATTAACAAAAGGCATAATTTTCCACACATTAATTATCTATTTGGAATCTTTGGACAAGTTAACTCTTTCTATTAGGTACAAAATAGGATCTGTCTCACTATATTTTGATGTTTTGTAGTTTCTGGAGCTAATAGTCTTGATTTTTGCAGATATTTGGAGCCGCTGGCAATTGCTTTGGATAGAGAGAAATGGTCACTGGTCCAATTTCTGTTTTCCTCATCTTATAGTGGATACGGAACCTCAAGCTTGAAACAAGTAAGTAGTTGTTTCCAATCCCTCATAATGTTGATATTGGCACAAGATTAGATGCTTACCTTGATTTGATTAATTATTTATTATTTATTACGGAGTATTTATTATTTATACAATGGTATATACTTGTCTATGAAGTTGGGAATTGGATTCTTTGTTTCAATACTATGATTTTTGTATTTTGATTTGATGGTATCATTGGTATGGGACAATTTATCTTGAAGTACAGAGTTATTTATTGTTACCTATTATATGTAATGTGAAAGACAACTATTATGTATATTTCTTCGTTCATTTGTATGCATTAAAGAGATTCGGGCCATTTTCTTGTGGTTTCTAAGATATTTCTGTAACGTCTTTTTGCTCCTGCTCCCCTATCCACCTTACTGATGTACAAAGAAAGCAGTCCATTCAGCACCAGAACTTGGTTCTTGTTGTTCCAGAGAACACCACGGTTGCCACTTGGCAGTCATTTTACCATTTTTTCCTGTTCAAAGCATTTTTGTGAAAGAAGTTGTGTGATTTTTCCATGTTTTATACTCTAAATCTGTCCAAGATATTCTAACCTCTGGCTATTATGAATATTCATCCGGTGATAACTTTCTACTCCAAGTTCTTGCAAAGAAATAACCATCTAACTTATTCTTAAATTTAGTTTTACTACCAGATGGCCCATATGCTTGCACTTTGTGTCTGTTAAATTTCTTTATTAGAGTGAACATTTGAGCAATTTTTTCTTTGTATCCTTTGTTAAATTGCTTTCTTCTAGCAAATGTTTGTGTGACCTTTTTTCCTTGTAATTGTCTGTAAAATTTCTTTCTGCTTATAATACCTGAAGGATGCCATGGAGCTTGATCAGTTGATAAATTACTTGATAAACAAGGAAGACTCTGAGGGTGTGGTACTTCTTGGACACAGTACTGGATGTCAGGTAGTCAATCCTTTCTTTTTATTGTAATTTTGAAATGATAAAACTATAAAAGCTTTATATTAGAATCTATCTTCTAAGTAAAGAGCATCTCATGCAATTAGAGCTCAAAATGACAACTCTACTGGTCTTTGAACTTAGGACATTGTGCATTACATGCGTACCAATGCTGCATGCTCTAGAGCAGTTCGTTCAGCCATTTTGCAGGTAATATACCTCAATAATAGAATTTATGTTGCTTCATTTGGTATGTGTGCTTTCATCACATTTTGCTCAACTTCACTTGACTTCATAGAATTAATCAATGGTTTCATCTATGCTTATGTCCTTTTTATGGGTGTCTAACTTGCTTACTTGCCATGTTTTAGAAAATGGAAATTTTCAATTGAAGAACCTTCTTCCTTGGTTTCTGTGTCTGTTCTAAGGGGCTAACTGGTGTGTTCATCTCTCTAGCATTCCCTGTTCCCTTCAACTGAACTAGCACCCTCAAATCAAAGCACAATATGTGATGCAGGGGTACTTGAAAGGCTTGCATTATTTTCTGGCCTTTAACTGAGTTTCTTGCCTCAGATACAGAGACACAGAATGCAGCCATTTTGCTGCCTGTGAATCTTAAAATAGTTATAATATTGCCATTTATGACTCAATGTTGCTAATTTACAAGTTCATGCTACCCAGTTCTGCTGTTATTTTCTTTCATTACAATGTGCCTTCTTTTTTTTTTTTCCCCTTGTACAGGCTCCAGTTAGTGACCGTGAATACAGAGCGACTCTTCCTGATACCGCTTCAATGATTGATTTGGCCTCAAAGATGATAAGTGAAGGTCAAGGATCAGAACTAATGCCCAGGGAAGCAAATCCAGATGCTCCTATAACTGCCTATAGGTTAGGTCACACCTTCAACTATTATTCCCCTCATCTAACATTAGCTGCTGGTTTGTAAACTGCCTTATTTATTACTTCTATTGCCTTGGTTGTTGAATTAGTTGCTAGTTCTTGGGAGAGAGCAATATATGCAGAGCCAAAGGCATCTGAGTTTATCTTTTATGCTTGAGAGTTGAGATATCAAAGAATGACTTCTATGAAAGTCAATGGAAATTGAATTTATATAGCAGTATAATAGTGCAGAGGAACTCTTTAAACAAGTAAACTTTAAGAACAGGAACAATAATTTTTTAGCTTAACCTTTCTACTCAACTTTATACCAAACTTCTTGTAGTTCTTTTCCTTGGAAGCAGATTTGGAACTTTAAATGCCAACCAAAAGTGTCCCCTATTTTCTACATAGAAGCTATTAAGCAAATGTGTAGGTCTACAAATACACCATTCATGTCTTGAAGTTGAGGACTTGAGGTAGCCAAGCTGAACTAATCAGGGTTTTAAGGCTTAGCTGATTTATTGAGTTGAAAACTAGGAGCATAGGAGGTCATAATGCATGATGTGTAGGTCTATAGATAACAGAATACCATTCCTAAACTTTAAATTTCAAATATTCTGCTTTCCGTATGAACAAACTCCTTTCCCTATTCCTCATCACTGCCTTCATAAAAACTATTTTGCAGATATCACTCACTTTGTGCCTACAATGGTGATGATGACTTATTCAGTTCAGACCTAAGTGATGATCAGCTGAAACAAAGACTTGGTCACATGTGTAACACGCCTTGTCAGGTATTATCTGTGTTCCCATTTTCAAAAAAGATTGCTTCTTCTGGACTGTAACATTTTGAGAAATGGAGTCATGATTATAATCTTTCATGTTTCCTTAACATATTGTAAATGGAATACTGGATACAAGGTTTTTTTTAGCATACTTCTATGAGTCTATCAGAACCTTCTGCAATTGACATTATTTCACTGTGATATTCTACTCCATAGTATCAATGAGCAGCACATATTTCATCTCTCTTTTGTTCCAAATGGTTAATGGTTGGCACTGATTGACAATTCTTTTCTTCAGGTGATCTTTTCCATGGGTGATGAATACGTTCCGGATTATGTTGACAAGAAAGCATTGGTTGATAGGCAAGCACATTGATCTTTCTCATGTTTTTTTGTCTTTCCCACTTTGTAATGACAGCGATGCTAAGTATACTACTATACTTTGCCTCTCACATGTCCTTAAATCCATTCGCACAATAGCAGATTACTCAATTGTTTCCTCTTGCCTATGCATTTTGAACTGCACAGGCTATGCAGAGCAATGGGTGGTGCTGAAAAAGTAGAAATCGAGCACGGAAACCATTCTTTATCAAACCGAGTTGAAGAAGCTGTCCAAGCCATAGTGAACTTTGTCAAGAGAGAAGGTCCTAGTGGGTGGGATGACCCTTGGAGTTGAATGGTCACTTTGCACCTTCTTCCCCTCATGACTGAATTGTTTATTGTGTCTAGTGTTGTATCCTTGTGCATTGTCTCATAACTTAAAACTGTTTTCATCTATGTACATCATTACACTTAACAGGTTTGTTTTGGACATATTTGCAGTTATTAGTAAATCCATTCTATACTTTCTCTATCTGTTGCAACCCAAAGAGTCAACAGTCAATGCCTTACTACCGGAGTTTGATCCTGTGACCTCCCCTCAAGGAGAATTACAGAAGTGTCATCTGAACACAAGATGCTTGGCATATATGTATATAGTTTAGAAGTAGTGAAAGGCCTTAAGTTTGGATTGGAACATAGAAGAAAATGAGTCAAGGCGTACAGCATTGATTATGACTTATGAGTGTGACACCCAAATAGGAAAACGAGCCCCCACTTTAATTAATACCATACCAAATGGAAGCTTTTGATTGCTTTGGATCAAAGTCGGATTCGTTAGAAAACATCATTAATGCATCAAAATTTATACAAGTTGCATTCGTTTTTATTTTTAATAATTTATAATTTTACAATTAAATTAGCTAGTACTTTTTTATTTCGTAATTATATTGGTGACGGTCTTTGTTACCAATTAATCAACTCATACATGATGCATGTTTCCATTTTTGCATAAACTTTGTGTACGTAACTTGTGTCTTCAATTAATCAAATGTCGATTTCCATAATTGTTTTTATCCTTGATTATTTTGTGTGATTTAATTGTATTGAGTTCTCAACTAACCTATTTCCTCATCAAATATGCTAGTGGAATTAAGTAGAACCAAACCTCCTACTATTAATATAATCATACACACACCTAATTTTATTCATCACTTTCTAAACTGCATGTTTCATTCCCATCATTGTTTTGAGGTTCTAATCATTTTAATAAAAACATACGGAGTATTAAAATTAACTTAGAACTAATATATTAATAAATAATTCCTGCCTCTTTTTTTTTTTTTTTTTTAATGTGAATTAATTACGGAGTATTTAAAATTATTATATATCCACGCTTGACTTTGTGTGTGGCATACTATTAGACTTTCATCCGAATAAGAACTAAACTTTGTTTTCTTTCCAAAAAAAAAAAAAAAAAAAAGAACTAAACTTTGTGGGACTAATTTGGACTGAATTTAAATTATTTGTATAATGGTTAAAATAATGGACAATGATGATAGAGAAAAATATATATATATTCCGTCCCGGGCTAGCTTGAGTGATTGGACCAATTAACTCAAGTATCGCTTTCAGTAATAGGATAGGAATTTAAACCTGCTAAGAATCTAGGTGTTGATAAGTAGTGTTGAGTATTCAAAATGATGACTGATCAGTTCAGTAACAACTTCTCATGCGCAGAAGTATATATGATTGAAATGGAAACCTCAAGGGCTGTTCGAGCAACTGATGATTTACCTCCTCTAAAAACTCTAGGGATAGGATTCTGGACCTTTAAAATTAGTCCCGCAAAGTTGATAAGTAATGTAAATTTAAAAAATGTATATATCCCATTAGAATTTAGAAGTTGGCACCATGTTGCAAAACCACCTGAAGATCCTAGAAAAAGACAGAAATGCCCTTCCCGCAGCGTGTGTCGTCAAGATCCAATTTGACCAATTCCCAGTTCACTATCCCACGTCCCCATATAGTAATATGTAGAGCAATCAAAGGGCATTATGGACACCACAAGAAAATCCATCTCCAAATTCTTGTTTCTTCATCTTCACCTGTCATTTTCTGTTTCCGTTATTAACGACCCCCCTCCATTTTCTTCAGATCTCCTCTCTTCTCTACACATTTCACAACCTTTATATAGAGCTTCCACAACTTTTCAGCGGTCCGGAGAAAGAAAAGGGCTGTAAGTTCTGCTCATTATATCTCTCTTCATGGCTTTATTTCTTTGAATTTTTTGTTGCATTCCAAATTGTGAATCAAGAGATGATCTTGGCCGTGGGTTTTAAGAGCTTTGAGAGTTTGGGATATTTCCTCTCGAGCTTGATTTTGGGGGTTTGCCCTCCAACCAGGTAGCCTGGAGACCCGGGGGGCTCTACATTTCTTTGAAGGGCAGTGATTGTTTTTCCTTGAATCTTGTTTGGATGTGAGATTTTGTGTGGGATTTTCAAGTTTTGAGTTTTGATCTTGGCTGATATATACTATATAGAGTATTATGTATGTATAGATTGTGGTTTCAAGATCAAGGGTTCACAGATGTCTGAGAAAGGTGGAAGCTTTAGGGCAAACCCCCTGGTTCATAGGTGGTTTAAGCTGGTGATGCTGGGGGCTTGTTTGGTAATTTTGATTCTATGGGGCACTCATAGTGTCAATTTGAGTGTCACCAATGCCCCCAAAAATTTTGTTATTCTGAAATTCAATGATAGTTCTAAAGAATTTAGGCCAGAATTTAAAGATTTAGGGTATGCCAATGCTTCCAATTTGCCCCCCCAAGAGAAATTGGGGAATTTTAGTGATAATGAGAGGGGTTCTTCTATAGAGGCTTCAGGATCAAGAATTGGGAATTGGATTTTGGCTGAGTTAGAGGATAACTATTCATCAAAGCTTTTAGATGCTTGGTTGGCTCCTGCGGGTGAGCCATGTAAGGATTCAAGGAGTGTGGGGATTAGGGTTCCCGATTTGGATGGTCGTGAGGGCCTCGAGTTGTCTACCGGGGATATCCACGAGTTTGTTTTCCAGGCGTTGGACGAGAAAGGGCAGGCGCATTGTTTGGGGGGCGATTACTTTGAGATTGATTTGTCCGGGGAGAAATGGAAGTCTAGGCCTCCCACTAAGGATTTGGGCAATGGTACTTATAAGTTTTATCTCCAAGTCCACCCTGATTTCTATGGGGATTACAATGTCACCATAATCCTATTGTTTCAACATTACGAGGGAATGAGGTTTTCGCCTCAAAGATTTGCGTTTGATCGTGTCCTCCGAGTTATCCCCATCAAATTCACCAAATCCCCAACTGAATTGCCAGCAATCCCGCAATGTGTGAGGTCTGATCTTGCTAGAATGGTTTGGTCTGGCAGGTGGACTCGGCATGCCAAGAACGACAGCTGCCTCGTCGATGAAGGCGGGCGGTTTATATGCCAAGACCCGAATTTCCCTTGCCAAAAACCGTGGTGCCATGGTCCCATGGGCGTGCTGGAGAGCAACGGGTGGGTATACTCAGCTCATTGTTCATTCAAGATGTTCTCCACCGAGGAGGCGTGGGAATGCTTGAACAACAAATGGATTTTCTGGTGGGGCGATTCGAACCATTGTGATACGATTCGAAACGTCCTTCACTTCATTCTCGACGTCCATGATGTCCAGGTTGTTCCAAGAAGGTTCGATGCCAACATCACGAACCCGAAGAATCCATCCCAAACTGTCAGATTCACCAGCATTTTCAATGGCCACCCGAACGACACGGGGAACTACCAGGGCTTGAATTCACTCGTAAATGCACGGTATAGAGAGATGCTAAAAGGGTATTTTTCGGGTAATGTTGTTCCAGACACTATAATCATGAATTCGGGCTTGCACGATGGAGTGTACTGGCCTAGCGTTCGAGCTTTCATCAGGGGCGCAGATTACGCAGCAGCGTTTTGGTCCGAGGTGATCCAAGGGGTGAAGCAGAGGCATAAAGTGCCACCAAAACTTCTATACCGAACCACGGTGACAACCGGTGGCTATGCAAGAACATTGGCTTACAATCCCCAAAAAATGGAGGCATTCAATTTGATTGTGTTGGATAAGCTGAGGGCATACGCCGCCTTGGACATTGTCATCGACGATTTCGACATGACCTTTCCATGGCACTACGACAATAGGTGCAACGACGGGGTCCACTATGGCCGAGCCCCAGCCAAGCTCGTGTGGAGGGATGGCCAGATCGGGCACCAGTACTTCGTCGACCTCATGCTCGGGCACGTGCTTCTCAACGCTATGTGCACGAGATGGTAACGCTCGACCTTCATGCAAGATGGATCGTAGGTGGACTGCAAGTGCAAGCTAATTGAAGTATGTGCTCCATCTCAACTAAAAGCCTAACCTGATAGTTGGATTGCACATTTATGTTTATATATTATTTATGCTCAACAAAGCTGACTGATAAAAGATTGTATGAAGCCATGAGTTTCTGCATTGAACTGTTTTATGTTCTTGATCTGCAATTGTTGTCATGCCAGTTTTCATATACCACACATTGGCAGTTGTAATGTAACTTGTATCATAGTGATGTAAATATTAGGTTAGTATATTATAGTTATGATTATTGTTGCTTCATTTTACTTTTTTTCCACAGATTATGAGTTACTATTCAACATACCATGTATTGACACAATTGTCTGTTTATGTTGATGTGCAATTATTCTCTGTGTTCAGTATAAATTAGAGTGCAAATTATTGTTTTTTTGGGTGACAGAAGGTTCCTTCGTAGTCATTATCTAAGGGTGTGCATTAGGTAAATCCTACTTCTGTGTAATAACTCACACACCACACAAGAGAGGTAAACCGTATTAGAATCGGAAGACCTATGTGATGGATTCAACTAATTAAGAAGGTGCTGATAAGAACTAGACTGATAATTTTTCGGTAGGAGAATTATGTGCACTACTTGTCTACCTTCTCGGGGCAAATTATTATTCTTATTTTTCTTGATATAGAAGTTGGAAGGAAGGAAAACTTTCATGCCACTCTGATATGTTTTCATGTAAATTAAGGAATACAAGGTTACCTTAGAAGTCTTGCTCCAGCGGTAGGGTGAGAGTTTGATTCTCAAAGCCCAGAAAATTGATCTAAGGTGATGAAGACTCCTTGTGTGCAAAGTATACATGTAGGTGTAAAAAGTGCGAATTGATTGAAATTCTAGAGACTTAAAGACTAGTCTAGTGTAAGCGGAAAAATGAAAGTAAGTTGGGCATAGCAATGGTGGGTTGAATAATGTGTTGGGCTTGGGGCCTATTACTCCATTAGAGACAACTCCACTCAAAGGGTCTTGAAAGCATTATAAGACTATCCTAAATGCTGTCATGCATCATGGGACTGTACCACACTATTTACAAAATACTAGATTTGGTCCTGCCCGTCTTCGTCCACTAAAATTTTATCATATTGTTGTCGTTTTGTTCCATACTAATCAACTTGTTGATGGTCAATATATTTATTAGTAGGTGTCTTGCATTTTTGTTTTACTTTCACCTATTAATTTCATGTAGTTTACATAATGAGAGTATATAGTTATAGAAGTCTCCTAAGCAGCACCAACATTTTCTTGTTTGTTACTTCTCCAGGTCATGTGTTTGGTGAGGAATTGACAATGAAACAACCTTTTACCTATTGAGCTGAAAAGGATGTTATTGGCACTGTTTGGCAGTCTCTCAAATATTAACTGCTAGTTCAACCACCCCCATCCAACAACTGTCCACTACTCACCCAACTCTCATATTTTTATATTATGATTATTGGTAAACTGAATTCATGATTATTGAGGTACGAGAATCCTGCTACAACCACTCGATCATCCATTTTGAGTCAAACTCAAGAGAGTATCAAAGCATGTGAGACCTACTTGTAAATTTCTAAAATTCGTTTACATTAATATACACACGTATGTCAGTATATGTCCGTCACTCCGTACCTTTGCCACTGATGAGGATATACAGGGGCACAGGGCATACATGACAATTATCAGTCATTTCCAACCTCAGTAGTGTGTTTTTCAACCTTCGAAGTTGAGAAGTGGATCCTACTTAGACTAACAAATAGCATGTTAAGCGTCCTTTAAGTTGTCACACTCATTCAAATCTCTTCTGCTTTAACACATGGCGTGACCGACTTGACTGACCTGTAGACGAGCGTCATGTGCCCCTTGTCAAGGGAATTTTTGACATGTGCTCCCTGACCTAACACTATAAAAGTAAGCTTGCTTTATAGAGAAGGGGATTGAATTTAAAGAATATCTTTAGTATTTTCCGACTTAACTTGCTGAGAGCATTCTAACATCCTAATAAGCTCGAATTGAACTTTGTGTACTAAAGATTAGGTGTATGCATTATAACATCTTATTCATAAATCATAATTACTCATCTAATCTTACTCTTAACATATTGTAATCGACAACTCTAATAATCTCACTAACATCTCATGGGTAGCTATACATATATACTTAAATATCTTATGGTTTAAATTCGATTTTTATAATTCTTATCAATTTCTATAAAAATATAATAGTGTTTTATAGTAAAAAGAAGAAAAGGATTAAGAAAGTGAAAGGTGAAAACGCGTATTCACCAAATGAGAATGGTGGGGCAGGCGACCACAGTCCTTTACACTGCTAACTTGTGTTATCTGATCCTTAAATCCAGCAGAAGAAGAGGATTTTTGTTTTTGTTTTTATTTTTTCTGTTTATTATATTTTGACCCAAGGCCTATAAAGAAAAAATAAATAAATTAATTTATGTTTAAAATTTAACGCTAAACTGTATATTTTTACGCACAAAGAATTAACACTCAAATTTCAATATCTAAATAAAAAACATAATAAGTTTCAAACCATGTTATATCCCTGATTTATGTCCATTTTTTCTGTTAATATTTTTTGTACCTTATGCTATAAAAGTTGTACTACATATTGTTTTAGACAAAAATATCCCTACCGTTATAACCTCTGTTAACTTTCACACTATTATTACCATGCACAAGCCTAGACAATATTTTTTCTTACATTCTTAAATAGTAAGTTTGAATTCATTTAGATTTTAATTAAATGTTAACATAATTATATTTAGTAATTTATCATTTCTACAATTTTTGTTTCAATAATATTAATATGAATTCTACAATTATAAATAAATAAGTACACACACTATTATTTTAAAAATTATTTTAATATAATTAAAATGTTAACATTGAGTATTAATATTGGGTATACGTTTTTGCGCATCGCGCATATGAAATACTAGTATTAATAATAAGAACAGAATTTCAGTCTATCGTAGAAAGTAACTGTTAAGTGAAGTTTTTCATCTAGAACAATGTCCTTGAAAATTTTCCTTCTCCTATTTTTTATTCTTTTCTTTATAAAAAAACTATACGCTAAAGGAAATGACTAATTATTAATTCTTGGAAAGCATGGGCATAATCATGAAAGAACCACTTTTTTAAGTTCATGGTAGGGTACAGTTCTCAACATTTGCCCGCCTTTACCTCTTATTTTTTGAGCAGGAATCAAACCTGTAATCACTATTTAAGAAAGTATAAAATACAACTCAAGTAATTTTTTAATATAATATATTATAGACAAGAATATAAGATCAAGCCTTGCTCTTATCAGTTGCAGTGTGAAAATTACATTAAATATAGTGAGTTTTTTGTGAACAATGACTCAATAAGCCACTTAATTTATCCTATATTAAATACGAGAATTATATTTTACTGCTCAACCACTGTTTATTTGCTCTGGTACAAATTGCCAACGTTTTGAAACCTAACAGGCTTCCAGCCAAGGATTCAAACATAAAATTGCGCTAAAGAAGCAATCCAGAATTGATTAAGGATGTCCCCACGAATTGACGGCAGGGAATAGAAAATTGGAATTCCAAAAGTCAGTCTTCACATTATTTTTCACGACAAAACCCAACATTCATGCCAACTTTTTAGCAGACTATAAGGAAACCGCCGAAAGAGAGACATAATGGGCGACGACGAACCAACGAACAACAAAACAACAATGCTCTCTTTATCCAACTGCTTCAACGGCTGCGGGACTCTTCCGGCGCCGATCACCGGCGGCCAAGGAACAAGGATCTGGAACCTCAGCGACAAGCCGATCGAGCTGCAAGTGCGAGTTGGATCGATCTTGAAGAAAGCCCACAGCTTGAAACCGGGATCTTCGAAGCGATTTAAGAGCAAGAACATTTACAAGAATTATATGCCTGGAAAAGGGAAGAAGAATAGCGCAGTGGGGATGAAGACTTTGCTTTATTACTACGATGAAACTTGCCACCCTTATATTTGGATTCACGATTCCGGGTGCGATTTCTCCAGGATGGTGAAGCAGCAGTATATTAGTCTTGAGGATCTGAGGGACTGTTCGGAGATTAGGATCTTCAGGGATCACCAGAGGGGATGTATTGCGGTTCGCAAGAAGCCTAGAGGGGACTTGTGTTGAGTTTGGGTTTGAATCATCTTGCCACTTCTGCCCTCACTGGCAGCTCAGTTTGTTTCTGTATCGGGTAACTCAACTGGTTGCCCTTACGGGTATCTCAGTTGATTTCTGTAATGGGTGGCTCAGTTGGTTGTCCTTATAGGTATCTCAATTGGTTTCTGTAACGGGTAGCTCAGTTGGTTGCCCTCACGGGTATCTCAGTTGGTTTCTGTAACAGGTAGCTCAATTGGTTGACCTTACGGATACCTCAGTTGGTTTATGTAACGGGTAGTTTAGTTGGTTTCTGTAACGGGTAGCTCACTTGGTTGCCCTTATGGGAATCTCAGTTGGTTTCTATAACGGGTAGCTTAGTTGGTTGCCTTACGAGTATCTCAATTGATTTCTGTAAGGGGTAACTCAGTTGGTTCTTGAGTGGCAGATTTGTAGGCGGGGGATTATGTGGTTCTAAGTGTATGATATTTGGTGAGTGGGATTGTCAAGATTTAATCTTTTCTTGTTTTTCCTGCTGCCCTGTTTAGGATTTAGGATGGGTATAGAGTAGGGTTTGATGTTCTCTGCATTTTCCTGTCTGTGAGAGTTTTTGGTTCATGGGATTGTTGTGTAATGGCTAGAGAATGTTTCTGAATTCTGAGTGTAATGTGTAATTCAAAGATCAGAGATGAAGCTACCATATCCCACTGCAGTTTCTCTTTTCTTCTCCTCCTAGTTTCTTGAATCAAAAGACCTTGAAAATCTAGTGTCAGGTGAAAGATCTTAGAATACATCAGCCTTCCATTTTGTTTTGTTTCTTTTTGAGTGACGAGGGAACCTCATAATCACGCCACCACTCTTCTGTGTATAATGGGTAAATCTTTTCTTGTGATACTGCCTGACAAAGAATTAGGAGATAAATCGACACATTCTGCCATCGCTGACTGCAATGCGAATATAAGAAAATAGAGTTGCACTTTCGTTACAAGCTAAAACTTTGCATGTAGTAGTAAACATTTGATTATGATAATTGGTATCAAAGTAGTTTACTGGTAAGTGTCTGACGCACTTGGTTTTAAAAGTTACTCATAGCTGATCGATTCAAACTAAGAAAGTCAATAGATCGTTAACTTTGTGATTATGAAGTCATCATGCTAACCAATTTGGCTTAGATTCTCCCTTCCATTTTGTTTTCTTTAAACTGCAGCAGTGAGATATGTCAGATCAGTACAGTTCTTGTTACAGTATGATATAGTACATAGATCATCATTTTTGTCTGTGAAATTGAAAAGTGATCAAGCATGTTGTTATTGGGCCTTGACTTGAGAATTTCAGGTCCATTACAGTTCAGTGATATGATATCTGCAGTTAGATTACATTACATGTGTATTGATACAAAAATTCCTGGAGGCATCATCATTGCCACTATTGATCACTACCCATCTTTTTTCACAATGAAATTCATGCCAATTTTTCACCATAAACCCCACCATCCAATCCTCAATGGTTCATTCTCCAGCTGGTTGTTGATATATTCTTGTTGCACCATGAGTGAATCTCCCAACAAGCCCTAGCAGACATCACATGGGACAGACTTCTAAGCTAAGTATTCTCTTTGTGCATAACATTTGCTTTGAGTAGGAGTTGAGGAAAGGATAATGAACCTTTTTAGTCCCTTTTAAGTTAGTCAGATTATAGCCTACTAGTTAGTCACATATGCATCCAAATAAACCCCTAAACTTTATACAATAAGTCAATTAGAAGCCTAAGCTTTTTAAAGTTAGAATTAAGCTCGTCAACATGTTCTTTTCTTGAATTGAAGTCCAAAACCTAGTTATTGACCCGTAATAGTAGGTCATTAGCATTCCGGAGAAATTCAATGACTGGAACCGGCAATTGACCCCACCGGTGGAAAAGGCAATCACTGGTCGCCTTCTTCAAAAGAGGTCGGTGAACATTTATCAGTCTCTGAATTTAGTCGCCGGAGCATCACTAAAATCTTCTCAGAACCTTAGTGACATGCTATTACAAGTTAATAACCGGTTTTGGGCTTTGATGCAATAACTCTAGTGGAAAAGGCAAAAGGAGACCGGTGATTCTCGCCGGTAGCTGATTTTAGTCGCCGGAGCATAACTGAAATTTTCTCGAAACCTTAGTGACATGCTATTACAGGTCAGTTTTGGGCTATAATGCAAGAAAATAACATGTTGATGGATTTAATTACAACTTTTAAAAGTTCAATGACCTAGTTGACTTCTCATATAAAGTTTAGAAGCTTATTTGACCCTTTTTCCCTAAGTATTATTGTGATTCTCAGTTGTGTGAGTATGGGGCAGATTAAGTGAATGAGGCTAACCTTAAACTGATTATAGAACCTCTCCAAACAACATAAGAAGCTGAGAATATGCTCAGTATGCCATTGGACAGCAAAGGATGATGTCTAAGTTTCTGTCTGTCCTACCCATATTATCACTTCAGATTTATAACTTCTGAATTCACATAGTTTTACACTCATAGCATCATTTCCATGAATCACACAAGGAAGAGCTAAAACGTTTTTCGTCTATTTAATTCACTCATTCTTCTAAGGATTTGTGTGGTTTCTGTTAAACAGCATCCCAATTTTCGCCCGGACTATGCAGCCTGAAGTTTTTGGACCAGAAATCATTCCTTTCCAGATTGCACTATGGGCCTGCCATTCCCATTGATTATTTGGGCTTCTTTGCTGCAATTTCACCTGCAAAAGTGATACATTTCTCCCATTCTTGCTTGCAGGTTGAGCTAAACACAGTTTTAACTTTGGGGTTATTCCAAAAGTGACAAAAGGAGGACTTATGGGCACATGACCAAGTGACACATTTTTTCTAGGCAAGTGTTACCCCTTTTTAGCTCACAGGGTTAAGAAGCAGCCAAAAAGGGGGTGGCTGTGAAAGAATATTGCCATAGAAGTTAGCAACATGAGAGACAAACATGGGAATAGGTTCCATGTGAATGCAGATGCAGCAGGCAGCATCTATGCGCCCCGCTTTTGGATCGTTGTGAACCCCTTGTTTTTATTCACGGTTTTCGCTAGCCCGGGGACCATCCTGGCTTTCAGTGGTTAAGTCTTTGTTGTTGATTCATCCCCATTCTCAAACCAGTTGTGCCAAGGAGGCCTTAAAACAGACAAAAGAAACACATAGCCTTCTTGGATTGTCTGCATCTTTAATGCTTAGCCAATTTCAAAGATGTGATCTCATTAGATATCTTTTGTTTCCATGAGAGCTATCTGGATATGCTTTGCTGCAATTACTACTCATATTTTTGTGTTAAAGTGATGACAGCAGATCTGTTTGTTCACTGGTCCAACTTTTGAGCTGTTCTATAAACCCCCAGAGAGTGGTTTCTTTCACCTGCAGCTTGCTGCTGTATGTATGTGCTTTCAACTTTCAAACTCATCAATCAAGATTGGTGAAAAGTGAAAAAAGCCTTTTATGGTATCATTTCATATTATTGCACACACCATTCTTGACCTGCCTGCAGTTATCAACTAAAACACATGCAAATGGCCTTACGGGGCTAGTTCAGTTGATTCGACCGATCATTCTAAAGTCCTACTCTAGCAGTAGTGTAGGGGTTCGAATTTCACCGGAAACTTGGGGATCATTGGGAGACCTTGACTGATCAGGGGTGACGAAGACTCTTTGTGCGCAGAGTGTACAAATAAGGGGTGGGAACTTGGGGACGGACAGTTCGAATCCAATGGAAATTTGAGGTCATTGGGAGACCTTGACCGATCAGGGGTGACGAGGACTCTTTGTGCACAGATTGTACAAATAAGGGTTGGAAACCTAGGGATGGACAGTTTGAATTCCACTGGAAACTTGGGGGTCATTGAGAGACCTTGACCGATCAGGGGTGACGAAGACTCTTTGTGGGCAGAGTGTACAAATAAGGGGTGGGAACCTAGGGACGACAATGTGACTCGCGATTGACCTTTCCCAATGACTCTTGAGTATAGGTTCTGGTGACTTAGTATTAGTTTGGCGTAAGCTAGGAAATCTAATATATATATATATATAACCTTTAGAATGCATTGATTATGGGTGTCATTTGTTGTCATCTTCATAAACACAAGAATTTTAGTTGCTTGGAAAACTGGTTTTCTCAGAGAAAAGTTGCTGTTTTTCCCACCATTCTGCATAAACTTATGGAGAAACAAAGGCTGATTGAAGAAGAAATCTATGTACAAGAAGGGATCTGCAGATTTGCTATAATTGAGATTATTTGACTTTAGATTTAACCATTGCATACAAGTTTTTTCACCATTGATTTCCCTCACTGTTCCTTCTTCCTCTAGTGCTGCCAAGAGCAATTATTTATGATCCTTACAGATTCTCTTTTTCTGACTCTGGGTACAATAATCCATTTTGACTTTTAGCTTGAGGGAATTTTATTTTTATTTTTATTTTTTTTTAATTTTTCTTTTACTTTCTTGAGGTTGTTAGCAGACCAAATTTAGGAGCATTTTGGTTGCAGAGTAATATAGCCAGTCTGGGAGTGAAATGGTGCCAGAAGTCATTTCCCAATTCACAGAGTCCCCCTTTTGCTTTACACCCCACTTAGGTACCCTCAAATCATAATTGGTTACATTTTTCACACACAAAAAAAACTCTAATTGTGTAACGTGTAACGCATCATAGACTAATGTAACGCGCGGCGCATCTTGCTACACATTTCCGAGAGGCGTGGAACACCTTACCAAGGGTTGCTACACTTTTCCGGACCTTTCTAGGGGTTGTACATAAGTTTCCATAGTTGGTAGATTAATCTAGAATCATATACATAAGAGTAGAGGTTGTAGGGAAATATAGAATATTCTAGAATATTGTGGATTACTCAAGTATGTAGAGATAGTTATGGAGTATTCTAGAGAATCAATATTAGCCGTAGGATTGAATAGATCACCACCATCCATTGAGGAGGTGGAATAGGTATAAATACCCCTCATGGGGACTCATTTGTAACTAATCCAAGAAATCTAACCCTTGTAAATATGATTATTTGATTAATTAGCTTTTTGTAATAGCTTATTGCTCAAAAATACTAAAATTCAAAAAGTTGTTCAAAGTAGTTTTTTCGTTTGACTTTTTGAGAAAGTCATTTTGCATATAATCAGCTACCAGCTAATAGATAACGTCTAATTTGCCAAACACTGTTCTACAATCAATTAATATTATCAACTAGTCAAACCCATTAACCCAATCAGCTAACATCTATTTACCAAACAATTCACTGTCTACTTTTTGTTTTGTTTTTGGACACGAGAGAACAAGACACAGACAACAATCGACATAAACCTATAAAAAAAAACAGCACCAACTGCATCTGTTAACAATCAAGAACCCTAACAAACGCCATTAGTACAAACCAAACTGAACTAACACACATTGTCTAGATAGCTACTTGGACAAACTAATTAAGATAGATGTTTGGGAAACTAATGGACATGAAAAGAGGTTTGAAGACACACAACACTTTTACCTAAAGGGGTTAGGGCTGCACCAATGAGAGGAAGAGGGTGCATGTGAGCATTATATTGGTTGCTGCAGATGAGAGGGTAGGGTGCAAATGGGAGATGCATTGGCAACAGATCCCTCCATTAAACTATAAATGAGTTTCCCAATATATCTCTTCTCCTCTCCTCTGCTCTGCAATCACCATCTCCCACACCATGTGGTCCACATGTATGTATGTACTTCCTTCTTCACTTCCCAACATTAATGCATTATATTGCCACTGCACAATCACATTTCCTTTCACACCCATGCTCATACGGATAATAATGCTCATATATATGGGTAGGATAGCATGAAATGAGAACCTGGTCTTCCTGTAAAAAGTGAAAACAGTCTATCAGGTTCATTATTAATGGGTGAGGGTTTTAATAAAAAAAAAATACTGGGTCAATTTTGTAATTATGAAAAAATTTTAAGAGTGTGATTCATTTTATAATTATTACAAACTTGAATATTTAGTAATGGTAAGATCCTGGCCTTTGATTTCTCTATAAGGAATAATTTCTCTAGATGGAATTTGGAACTTGGAAGTGTGGAATGTGGATGTGTGATGTGAACAATTTTTACAAGGGAGGTGTTCACATGAACCTTCCCCTAGATATATATAATATATATGACTGAGTTATATATATATATATATATTATTTGATTTAGTGGTTCATTTTTTACTTCTTAATGTCTAGCACTTACAATTTTGATTTAGAATTTAGTTATTTCGTTGATTTATAAAAGTTACCATGTTTACATATTTAGTTGTTAAAGATGGCATATTTAAGTGTTCAAGTTTGCATTTGATGATAATTATAAAAATGACATGGCATTTGTTTTTAAAAAATCTAATCAGATTCTAATGAAATATTAATAAAAAAGGGACCAAAATTGTCATTAAAAAATAATTAAGGAACAAAATAAACATGACAATAATTAAAGAATATAACTCAAAATTTAAAAATGCCATATTTTCTATGTATATGTTCAAGAAATTTTGATTGTTTTTCTTCGAAAAAAAAAAATACAATTTGCTAGTACATATCATCAGTTACATCACACTCTAACAATACAACTAATTTAATATTAAAATTGTCCAACCTTATAAAATATGTATATGTATGCAACTTACAATGTTAGGGTAGGGATGCTAAAACCTTGTTTTTATTAGGTCAAAAATTTCCACCATATTTTCCTCCACTTACCCACAAGAGCCTCATCATGGGGTTAGGCTTTTGAGAAGAACAGTTACATAAAGCTAAGAATGGAATATATATATATATATATATATATATATATATATATATATATATATATATATAGGTCCGGTACATTTTGTGTGAGAATCACTGCTTGAGTGTGAACCTGTAAATTCCTATGCACCATTAAGATGTGCGATTGGACAGTTGAGATCTGATGAGTGATGCAGTGGTGAAATGATGTGGTATAGTGATGTATATTTATTATGTCAAAATTATTATAAACTACAAGATCGAACAAGATTAAAGGTGTAATTATATATATATATATATATATATACACACACACACACACAGAGGCACACTCTTCATCATCAGACACTTTGCACACATTCTATGAGCGAAGTGCCCAACTGCTTCTTCAGACCATGGCCAAACAACCACTTTTCTCCCAACTTCCCCCTCCTTTTTCATTCATTCAAGTTAGTTGATGAAAAGATTTTTTTTTTTTTAATATTTACGACTGATATTACATGAGCCCTGAATATATCTTTTAATAGTTACTTCAAAATATGGTACTATTTTAGAGTAGTGTTGTAGAACTAAATTAATTGCCACGTAAGAAATGAATATTATGAGGTAAAGTTACTAGGGAGAGTCGCATTTTAATTTATTGCAAGGTAAGTTAATTAGAGATTGAAATTTTGTTTTATTTTTATTTTAAAAAATAATTAAAACTAAGAGGTTGCGTTGCTTCAACCGACAAATTAGGAATTTATGCTGTTACTACTTAAGTATCTAAGAATCATGTTTAATCTCTGTTTGTCAATTAAGTTTAACAATTTAAAAAGTATTATAATGGTCACCTTAATTAAAGGCTAAAAGTAATGGAAATGATGTTAGAAAGAAAAAGAACACTCATAATGATTTCAAGTGATGCTTATCTCTTTCCTTTGAACATTTTTTTTTTTTGACATTTGAGGGGAATGAAGCATGAATCTTTCTTTCAAAGTAAAGTAATTTACTTTTATAAATAAGTATATAAATATAAATATAAATATAAATATAAATAAATATATATATATATATATATATATATATATATATATATATATATATATATATATAAAATTGCTGTCATTGGTTGAGATGTAGCTTAACTTCCATTCACAATCATAATCTTATTTTGCAATATTTTATTTAGTTTTTTAATTTTAATAAAAAATTTATAAGCACAAGAAACACATTAAAATATGAAAAAAATATATATATATATACTCATAGACCTGAGGACGGGTTAATGCATCCATGATATAGTTTGACAAAATTTAGAAATCTAGACCATTAAAAAATAAATGAGTAATATAATATAATATAATATAGTATAATTGTAAAATAGGTCACTCAATCGCACACCAAACTGCAATTAGGCCATCGAATTCAAAAAAAAAAAAATGCAATTAGATCTCTGAACAACACAAATTCATGTCACTCAATGGCATGTATCCCCTAGCTCATGCTCAGCGCTATAAAAAGTTAAAAACTAACTTTTTTTATAGAAAAAATGGACTTGACCTGAAATATATCATTAGTACTTTTCGATTTAATGATAGCGTTCCAACTATCTTGATTCGCAGAATTTTTCTGTAATATATAAATTATTTTTATTCATAATTATACACTTAAACTCAACATAACTATTAGATTATTTACTTTATCATAGTCAATAAACATAATACTGAAACTTAAAATCATATCAAAATTGTATTTTTAAAGTGAAATATTGTGATATAAAGTTGTTAATTAATTTTTTTTTGGTATTTACAATTTTTTATTTTGAAAAATGACACTTTTTTTTATTGAATTATATGCTTATAACATTTTTTTCCTAAACTCCTAATTCAAAAGCTTATTTAATCGTGATAGAGAAAACAATCACTTTTAAAATAATTAAGGAGAAAAATATGAATACATGAATAATTCAAACATTAAAAAAAACTATAAACATATAATTAGGGGAAAAATCATTTTCTCTTTTTATTTATTTATTTTGAGGGGAATTCTGACTAGAATTGATACGAAATCCGGAGTAATTAATATATGGCACATCAGCCAAAATCTGTTTCATTTTTAACTGCTTGCTGACTGTCTGACCAGCTGACCTTAAGCCAAGCCAAACAGCACAACCTAAGCCAAGCCACTAAACTACAAATAACAAACAACGTTATAAGTGTGAAACCTTTGAAGATTAATTAAAGTTTAATTAATTAAAGCTGGTAATTATCCCAGGTAACAACCTGCTGAATTTCGTGAACTTTAATTTAACAGGACTTAATGAACCTCATTATCATACCCACTTTCAGTGAAAATTATCCTTCCACTATCAACACTTTAATTTCCCTATTCAAATAAAAATATCATTCTCAATTAGAAGATGTATTTACTCTCGACTAAAAAACTATATTAATAGTTATACTATATATTTATTTATTTTTGAATAAAGAAGGTTGATTAATCGAGCCAAACCTCAATTGTCAAGAGTAACGAGAGACGGGTCAAACAATCAAATTTTACGTTCAGACAAAGAACAAGTCCCATTTGAAACTTTATTTAAAAGAACTAACGTCTTTTTAGTATTTTCATTGAAAATAATACTTGGTAGTGTTAATTACTATTAGATTTAAGAAGGTAAAATAATATTTTTTAGTTTTAGAGATGTAATTGTGATATAGATTTAGTTCTTTATTGTAGATTTATTTTATATATTTCGACAATGATATAACGATTTTGAGATTTCGTTAAAAGTACTAAAAATATTTTGTGGTAATATTTTAAGTATTCGTTGTAAATGTAGTCGATAAATTTATTACATAGTGGACTTTTTCATCAATGACATAATAAGGATTGCATAAAAAGCAATAGGGATTAATATGCCAATTTGCTTATATCTTCAATGGCACGAGGTTAGATTGAATGCATTAGGTTGTTGTATAGATTTTAGTTATTCGTTGTAAATTTAGTGTATAAATTTATTACACAATGGACTATTTCGTCAATGAAAAGGGTTTATGTTAAAAGCACTAGGGACTAATTCATCATTAACATAAGGGTTGCGTTAAAAGTACGCGGGATGTATTTATTGCATAGTGGACAATTTCGTCAATGACACCATGACTAGTTTTTAAATTTTTGTGGCTCCATTTTTATAAATAAATGAGGTCATACCAAAAGTATAAACGCAATATTTAAAATCAAAACGTATAATATATGATTTTTACTTCAAGTTATCTCTGCAGATGCCTTTGGGGAAATAGAATGGTTTTGACATGCTCAATTAATTAGGTCTTAATAATTATTAGGAGAGAAAAGTGATTTGAGATAAAATCGATGTGTTTTATGATTAATTGTAGATTTTTTATTGTTTCTTAAGTAGCTAGGCAAAAAAAAAAAAACATTGGCTCTCTAAAAATTTAAAGCCCTGTGCTATTGCCCATCTTGCACGCCCTTAAATCCGGCCATGAATAACACAAGGGTTACGCTAAAAGTACTAGGGATTAATCCACCATTTTTCTTATTTCGTTAATGACATAAGGATTGCGTTAAAACTTAAAAAGTACGAGGGACGTATTTATTACACAGTAGACTATTTCGCCAATGACATAAGTGCTGCGTTAAAAGCACTAGGGAGTAGTCCGCTAATCCTGTCAATTTAGTTTGTATATATATATATTTGCAAAGTGGACAATTTTGTCAATGACATCAGGATTTAGGGTCTGGCAATTCGGTTCCGGATTTTCAGTGTATGGAAACTCGGTTCCGTTGACTGTGGAAAAGCAGCCGATTTTGTTGGAAAATAACTTCTGCCAAATTTTCCGGAAGTCATTTTCCGGATCAAGCCACATCGACGAACAACGAACGACGGCTTCGAGACCAAGGCTTCCAGTACTCGTTTTCGGCTGACTGGTTTCCGCTGGAAACCAGAGTAGTCCAGAGCAACTACTCTAGTTTCCGACGAAAACCATTGTTTGTTTTTAAAATTTTTTTAATAAATAACATTATTTTTAATATTATTATAAATATTTTTATATTTTAAATAAAATTATTAAAATGTTTAATTATACAATACCAAATACATCAAGATAGTTTCCTCAACCAAACACTTAAACAAAAAATATTTTCTGAAAAAATGAGTCATTTTTAAAAAAACATTTTCCATAAGTCATTCTCCTACTTTTTCAAACGGACCTTAGAGTATGTTTGGTTGGGTGGAAAATTTTTTCCATGGAAGTTGTTTTCCTTAAAGTGGAGGAAAATATTGTTTTGTGGTGTTTGGTTCATGGAATTCATTTTCCATTGGAAAATGAATTCCTCAAATTTGAGGAAAACAAAATCCTTGGTTGGACCAAGGATTTTGTTTTCCATGGAGGATGGGAAGAAAAATTGGTATGATTGGACAAATTTACCCTTTGTGTTATTTTCTAATTATTATTACTTTTATTAATTTGTAGGGGCATATAGGTCTTTATACACATTATTCCTTACCATTTTAAATTCAACCAAACAACAGAATTTATCTTCCCAGCAACTTCTTTTCCACCAACCAAACAACATAATTTATTTTCCTAGTAACTATTTTTCCACGGAATTTCACTTCCACTTCCCTTCAAATATTTTCCGCGAACCAAACGAGCCCTTAGTGAAAAACACCATGGACTGATATATTTCTTTACGAATCTAAATATTAAATTTACACTTTCCAACTTTTTTTTAATGTATTTGTATTAATAAATGATTAGATATACAATTATATATTTGTAATATCAATTCATTGAATTGTATAAATAAAATTTGTTATACCTCACCATTTAGACATTTAAAAAGAAAAAAGAGAAGGGTAATGGAAGACAAAAAAAATGGCTTTATTAATATAAAACTACAAGAAAACCTAAAATCAGGAAAAGGATAAAATAGTAGCAATAATAAATATAGCCCTCGTAGCAAAAGAAATGAACAACAACTCAACAAGACCATATACCCCTCCCCTCCCCTACCCCTACCCCTCTCTCCCTCTCCTTCTCTCCTCTCACTCTGTGCCACTCTCTTCTTCTTTGTTTAATACCAGTACTAGTAGCAGCTATACACACAATCTCTCTCTCTCTCTCTCTCTCTTTCTCTCTCTCTTCATCTCTGAAATAGAGGAAATGTTGTTAAAGTCCACCCTACACCGCTTCTGAATCCAAACTTTTTTTTCTTTTCTTTCTTTCTCTCTTTCTTTCGTGTCTGCAAGACTGAAACTTTTGGCTCTCTGGGTTGCTGTTGTCTCTCTCAAGACTCAGGTGAGAAAGAGATAGGGATAGAGAGAGAGAGAGAGAGTCACATTTTTGGTGGTTTGGGGAAACCCCACTGGAGAAAACAACAGATATACAAGCAAAGAAGCTCTTTTTTGTTTTGTTTTGTTTTTTTTTTTTTCTGGGTTTCTAAGGGCTAATTTGCAGCTCAGATCTACCGATTCTCAATCCCCATTCCCTCATTTCTTGTCTTTTTCCTCTTGGGTTGCTGTGCTGAGGCTTAAAAATGAGTAAAGAAGAGTTCCTGAAGATCCAGGTACTCCCCATTTCCTCTTTCCCTGTGATTTTCCATGTCGGTGGTGACTGGGCCGCCTTGCGCCGCCGCCACGTCACCGCCGGAGCTCTTAATGTGTACCATTCTTTGTTGTCTGGATGTTTATCAGTGTGCCCATCAGCTAAAAATCTGATCTTGGAAATACCCTTTGCTGATTTTGCCCCATTTTGTTCAATTTCTTGTTTCTTGATTTTTTTTTTTTGGTATTGTAATGTGTTGAAGGCTAAAGGTTTTGGCTTTGTTGGGTTTGCTTGTGCATGCAGACTTGTGTCCTAAAAGTCAATATACACTGTGATGGCTGCAAGCATAAAGTGAAGAAGATCTTACAGAAGATTGAAGGTAAAAAAAAAAAAAAGCTTCCATTTCAAGATTTGATTTTTGGTTCACATCTCTTTCATTTTCCCCTTGGATTTTACATACCCAAAATAGTAACACCAACCCAAAAGTCTTCTAATTCCATATTCTTTGTTCACATATTCAAGGCAGCTTATTTATTATATCTGGGTAATAAGTCTTGTGAAAAATGGGGTGTTTTGGGCTGAGATTTTGTGTTTGTTGTTTTAGGGGTTTACAAGATCGGAATTGATTCGGAGTCCGGCAAGGTCACCGTCTCCGGCAACGTGGACCCGGCGACTCTGATCAAGAAGCTTACTAAGCATGGAAAGCATGCTGAATTGTGGGGTGCCCCTAAGGGGAATAACGCTCAGAATCAGATGAACAATCAGATGAAGAATATGCAGATTGAGGGTAAAGCTGGGAATAACGGCAAGGGGCAGGGGCAAGGGCAAAAGGGTAATTTCACTCCGGGGCAGGGGCAGGGCAAAAGTGGAAATCCGGTAATGCCGACCCCTCAGCAGATTCAGCAGCTGCAACAGCTTCAGCAGTTGAAGGCTCTGCAGGACATGAAACTGCCGCCGCAGTTTAAGGATTTGAAGATTCCGATGAACGGAATGCCGCCCGGGATTGTCGGGAAGGGGGCTCCGAATGTCAAGGCGGGGGTTCCGGGGAAGCAGAGCTTGCCGCCGGAGGAGGATGATTTGAGTGATGATGAGTATGATGATGATGATTTGGATGATGAGTTTGATGACGATGATTTTGATGAATTGGATGATATGCCGCCGGCGCTGCTCCCCCAGAAAATGAAGCCGATTATGGGCGGTGGCGGCGGTGGTGGTGGGCAGATGATGCCTAATATGATGCATATTGGGAATGGAGGCGGCGGTGGTGGAGGGAATGGTAAAAAGCCCGGTGGGGGTGGCGGTGGCGGTGGAAATGTGCCCGTTCAGGTGAACGGAGGAGGCGGTGGTGGCGGTGGTAAAAAAGGCGGTGGCGGTGGTGGTAATGGGAATGGTGGTGGTGGGGGTGGATCTGCACAAAAGGGTGGCAAGAATGGTGGCGGGGGTAACCCCGGGAAGCCACAAGACGGGAAGAACAATGGCGGTGGTGGTGGCGGTGGCGGTGGCGGTCAGAATAAGGGAGCGGGAGGCGGTGGCGTGGGCGGCGGTGGTGGTGGGAATCATAATGGGAATGGGAATGGTGGTGGGAAGAAAGGTGGTGGAATGAATGATGGGCTGATGGGCATGCCAAAGATGATGCCAATGAATGCCGGAGGAGCTGGTGTGGGCCCAATGGGGAGTATGCCCATGGGCCAAATGGGCCATCAGATGGGCCCAATGGGCAGTCTCTCAATGGGCCAAATGGGCCAACTCCCGGCAGTCCAAGGCCTGCCTGCCGCCGCCATGGGCGGCGGTGGTGGTGGTGGCTACTTCCACCAAGGGGCCGCCACCGGCCCCGACCACCCGGCCGGAAACCCCTACCACCAACAACAACTCGCCGCCATGATGATGAACCAGCAACGGGCCAACGGCAACGAGAGGTTCCAGCCGATGATGTACGCCCGCCCCCCACCGGCCGTCAACTACATGCCGCCGCCTTACCCTTACTACCCATACCACCCTCCCCCTCCAAGTGACAACTACAGCACCTTCTTTAGTGATGAGAACACCTCAAGTTGCAATGTGATGTGAATCCGGCTATCGCCCCGGGGAGCCGGAATTCGCCCTAGTCCCGGCGCTATGTCGGTGCCGGTGGTATTGGAGTGGTTGGTTAGTGTTATAAAACAGTCCAATGACTACCTAGCTAGTTCTCTTAATGCCCATTATATACAAGAAAATGAATTTTCCCCTTTTAATTTGCTGTTTATTAAGGCTAGTTTTTCACCCCATTTTTCTTCTTTGTTTACCCTAAAATTTCCGTTTTCCCTTTGTAATCCTAAGCTTTAGATTAGGGGTTTTATGATAGGGAAAGTCTCCATTTGTAAGTGGGATATTTGAGTTATGTGTCTCTAAGGTCAATGGAGATGTTTGTATATGCTTTTATAAACTCAACAAATGCCAAAAAGTTGACAACAAAAAGAGAATGGGATTTCATATTAAAAGACAACCAACAAAGATATATATGCCCATGCTTATGTTATAATCTTCCTAAACATCAATAGCTAAAATATGTATGGTGCAAAAATAAGGAATTTGTTGAAAATATATTTAAAATGAGTGAGTGATTTTACATCTTTGAAAGGGTGGTAAAAGTTTTGAAAGAAAATTGCAATTATTATATTGTCCTTGTAGTAATTAAGTGTGATCCCAAATAATGGAGGAGAGCCTATTGTGGTGGGGTAACCAATCTAGTATCTTCTTGCATTATATATAGTCTCTATATGAACATGATTAGACTCACCACTAATGAATTATGACTCCCACACCTCCTTTCATAGCATATAAAAGAGCAAGTTTATTACCCCACCCTATATCTATTTTTCTACTAAGCTTATAACTAGGGCATCCCCCACCCACCTCACCATGCAAACACATGATTCCACTATGTGAGTTGTGACACTTACCTTATATTTTGTGAAATTATAGTGTCGTCGTAACTTAATTTGGTATTTTGATTATATTGTTATTAGTCGTGTTCGTGATAAGGCACAAGCTCGGAGCTATACCAATGCTCCTGTCCAAGTGGATTGCATGGCGGTATATACAGACCTCTTGCAAGGCAGGGTTTACAGATCTTATGTTAGTTTAATTATTCGTGATTGTTTACGCTTATTAGATTCGTTACCCAACTGTGTAGTTAATTTTGTCCGTAGAAGTTTTATTCAAGCCGCCCACATCTTAGCCAAGATGGAGGTGACCTGTACTACATCTTATTTCTGTGATTGCTTAATATAGCTTATTCCTTTCAAAAAATCGTGTTCGTAAATCATAGATCAATAAATCAAATACCTCATGTTCTTGATTGGGTGTCTGATTCAAGAATTTGGAGTTCCTCTCATCCTTCTAGTATTCGGCAATTCTTGATCCCCTTTAATGTTTTATGAATGTTTTTTTTTAAAGGTAAAATACTTTAAATTTTAAGTATTTGTAATACTCATTGAAGCGTTCACTTCAAAAATCAAGAAAAAAAAGTTGAGTTTATAGCGTTACGAGTTCAGTCAGTCGGTCCAATTTTTCCTCTTTTAAACTTAATTTGGTGTGAAGTTTTTAATGTATTATGACCTAATTTATTCATTGACACGACTAGTATCCGACTTCTTTATCCATTCTCAAGTCTAACATCACATGTGTTTGACATAAATACTGTATCAAGAAATGTGACAGTTGAAAAGAGGAACCCTATAATTAACCACTTGTATAGTAGTTGCATATATATAATTGAAAGGGGCTGTGAAATGTACCATTGCCCATACTGTTTGTCTATATTTAGCTATAGATATACGATCAGTAATAAATGTATCGTGTATATATATTATGATAGGGGTGCCCTACTAGAGGACACTCCTTTATAGCTTGACTCTCTCAAAACATATATATACACACACACACACACAATATATATATATGTGAAAAATTTTAACGTCTCGATCAACATTTATGACTTTTATACGCGATATCATCACCACAAAGTTAATGCTGAAAGTGTTGATTCTCGAAATTAGATTGACGACTGAATTTAGAGTTAATTCCAGAAATGGTCATTCGACTATTAACTTTTACCAATTTTTGTCCTCGACTTATAATTTTACCAAAGTTGGTCCTTAACTATTGATTTTGTACAAAATTAAGGGACCAACTTTGGTAAAATTAGAAGTCGAAGACTAAAATTGGTACAAAATCAATAGTTAAGGGATCAACTTTGGTAAAATTAAAAGTCGAGGACAAAAATTGGTAAAAGTCAATAGTCGAAGGACCATTTCTGGAATTAACTCCTGAATTTATCTCCTGATAAGTCTAGGACGAGTTCACTAATTTATTATGATATAGTCTGATGAAGTCAAGAAACTTAACTTATAAAAAAAGGAAAAATGAAGATGAAGGATTTAATTTTGTACCTGATACAAAGTTAATATTGTCACACTGAGACATACGATGCTTTTAAGTTTTACTTCAATTGATTATTCGAATAATTTGTGTACTGGAGAGGTAGACACAATGATGACTCTCATGCAACATTATTTTAAAAAAATTATTCTCTCTTTATAAAAAAAAATAAAATAAAATTGGTATGTATGAAAAGAATAAAGCCTATTACCTTGAGGGTAGAGCCTAAGCATACGTGAATTTGGTTTTACATTTCGATTTGTTTATTTTAAATGTTCATCCTTAGTAGAGTTACAAATTTATATTATGGAGTACATTCAAGATAAAAATTGATTATATATAGAAATATATGTGTTTATGTGTTTTTTTTAACGACGAGGAAAACTTATCGTTACTATTTAAATATATGTATTAAATAAATATAATTTTGATGTAATAATCTTTAAATTGCACATAAAAGAGAAATTGTACTAAAAAAAATTTGTATGACATATTTAATCGAGATCGTGTTCATGACAAAAATGAACTATTTTTTATAGATTATGTATTCAAAATTTAATTAAAATTAAATTGTAAATTATCGAGATAGTCTATGGAGTGATGAATGCTTGGGTGTTATATATATTATCTTTATATCCTCACTCCTTTGCCTAATAATATATTTGATAATCAAATTTGTATTTACTTTAATCATGCCAATATAATGTTTCCTCCAAATTGTTATATATTTTAGTCATTTGAATGACTCAAAATATATTTTTTTTGAAATTTAATGATATTATTGAATGGAATTACAAATCAAGAATTAAAGTGGTGACATTACTAAAACCGAAAAACTATTTTAGTAATTTATTCCAAATTTAAGCCAACTTTGACAATTAAAACGAGGCATAAGAACTAATCATCTTATCTATCTATATGATTTTTTTAAAAATTGAAACTAGCCTCCTAGAAATAATAATAATAATAATAATAATAATAATAATAATAATAATAAAAAGAAGTTTGATTTCCAAGTAGCGCTTAAAAAATAACTATTTTTTAAAAGAAAAACTTTATTAAAATGAAAACAATATTTACAAACGAAGTTACCGTATGTTATTTTTTTGGATGATTAGAGAAGTTCACAACTATTGTTCAAAGGTGTGCACCTCGTAATGGTTAATAATTATGCATATCTAAAAAAAAATTGAAAATATAATGTTATATTTCTTAAAAATTTTCCATTACTAACTTTTTTAGTGATTAGATTTAGTTATTTAATTTTAATTAATCAGTTTTATATTGCCTAATTATTTTACTCAGTTATGTGTGCTGGTTTTCCGTGACAATCTTTACTTTTGCACACTGTTTTTACATAATTTATGTACTTTTTTTTTTTTTTTTTTTAATTTATGTACTTACGAAGACTACTAAAAAAAATTTTCTCACTAACTTTTAATTGTTTATTAAACATTATTCAATCACACATAATGCATATTTATTATTAGTAAACACACACACAATTTATGTACTTACGAAGACTACTAAAATTTTTTCATTACTAACTTGAGAGAATTACAAAGATGTCATTAAACTACAAATTAAACACATATATAATTAACGCGATATAATTTATTTTTCGTGTTCGTGCAACCGAGTTGACACGGTGGCAGGAAGGAAGGAATTCCTTTCGGTAAATGGTCATGTCACATCGCTACAAAGCGCATCTTGTACTACTGCATATCAAACACCAGCATAAAAACGTTTCTTTTATTTTTATTTTTTACTTTTATTTTTTTCCTATCTGTCACAATAATTTGCCCTTTCTCTTTGAGGAAATAAGAAATTTTACAATGCTGTAAATTATATATAAATGTTACGGAGTATATGTTTTACAAAGTTATATTTTATTATACTCTCTATTTATGGATCATTTACAAAGCACAATATATAATTTTGCAATATTCACGACACAATAAAATTTTTCTAAATTTTTAGAATGTATACAATTTCAACTTTTTATTCATATCGATTTTAAGAATGTATTTAAAAAAAAAAAACAAAATTGTATGTAATATTTGAAAAGAAAAATTAAAGGTTTTAAGTGGTCAGTGAAAGTTCAATTATATGTATGTGCATCCGAACATATAAAGGGAAAAAAACATTCTCGTATTGAAGTATGATTCTTGTACTTAGATGTCATAAGTTTGATTCTTATCAATATTTTTTTTTGTCAAATTCGTCACACATGGACACATGATATTCCTAATGCAATTACTTCTCTGGTGTAATTTACAAGTCTCGAATAATGATTGTAATTTTTTCATTATTTCTCGTGATATTCTTATATTAAAATCATGTTCCAACTACTCTTATACTGCTTTCGGAACATAAACATTTTTGACAATTATATATTGTGTGTGTGTATTTATTTATTTATTGAATGGTTAGAGATATTTTAAAATTATCAGATCAATGTATTTTGACAAAATGATGGGACCCAGCGTAACTCTGTTTTATTAGAAGGTGAGTTGTACTTTTGGCTAAAAGTACAACTCTGTTTGCAGTGATTTGTTTTTAGTGTAATTTAAGCATACGACTTTAATTTGTATGAGTTGCATGTGACCTCTATCATGACTTCATTTTCTCCATATATATTTTCTTCTTTTCTTTTTCCTAATATTTACCCTTTTTTACATTAAATTATTAGTATAAAAGTAATATTGTAAATAATTCGAGTAAATTTGTATCAAGGTGAAATATGTGGGAAGAACTATGTGATAATTCGTAATGATTTAATATTGACAAATTACAAGTCATATCAAATAGTTCCTGAGCTCTATTATTTCTAAGAAATAAAGTGATAATAGATTAACTACGTATGAAAAATGATAGACTACAGTAGTCTCATGCCAGTCTCGTGACCCTCGTCTGATATGATATTTTTTTCAGAAATAAATGAGAAAGTATTAACTTATAAAAAATGATGAAGTGCAATATTTTTAGGTCATTTTTGTCTGATATGATATCTTTTAAGAAATAAGCAAGCACATATTAACTTATGAAAATTGGCAGAGTACAGTACTCTTGGGTCAATATCATATAGTCATATGATATGACATTTAAAAAAAAAAAAAGAAGAAGAAATAAGTGATAACAAATTTATGTATGAGAAATGGTAGAGTATAATTCTCTCGAAAAAAATCTCGTCACATGTTATAATTAATTAATTTAGACAAAGTACCTCAGTACAAATTATATATTCTGACTTTCTGTACCTCAGTATATATTTAGACAGTTTTTGATATGAGTTGATGATTCTCATCACGAATAACCTTGTACTTCACACTTTAATTTACTTTTTTTTTTTTATATTAAAAAGTTATTACAATTTTAAAAGAGCAAGTTTCCTTAAAAAATTTGTGTCTAAACTTACCCGATATTGTAGCTTACCGTGCAGATTAAACATTTACTTTGTATATTCATTAACTATATATGAATTCGCTAATTTGATCAAGAATTGATTAAACAAAATGACTTTTCTTCCCCCGAAAACAAAATTACTTTGGTACTATATAGTGTAGCTTATGATGATATATAAAACAAATTAGAATGATGATATTCAACAGTTTAGAATTTTTCTTATTATGAAATTGGTTGGACAGTTGGCTTGGTTATTAAAAAGTTTCAAGTTCGACTCTTTATGAAGGCTATCTATTAGCCTTGCTCAGTTATGGACAATCTGGGGCTGGTTTATCTCATTGTGGTTTCCCTCCTTGCAATAAGGATGACAACGGTTCGATTCAAACTGAATCGAACACTATAGCAACTAAACCAAAATCGAAACTCAAAATGTTCTGGCTACCATTCAAAATCTAGAACTCAAAAGGTTATTTCGGTTTATTAAAATTGAGAACGCTGGTTCCGGTTCTGAATTGAAAAAGAAATGAAAAAAAAAAAGTAAAAGAAAATGTAGGTCTAGAAAAAAAGATTTACAAAAAAAGGGTTTAAACCGAAACCACTAGTTCTAATTTATTATTTCTCTTGGAATTGTGAATCGACGCTTCAAAATCGAAATTGAACTGCGATCATATTTACCTTGTAATTCTTTGTCAGCTAGGTGACTAGAGTCAAAATATATCTGTCATTTAGAACACATATTCAAATAAGATATGAAGATTTTTCAGCAAATCACAGATATCATGTACTAATTTCTATAGATAGTTGTGTAAGAAGGGAGGTGAGGTGTTACAAACTTTTTGAAGGTTTTATTGGCAAGTTGACTTGTGACAACAGAGAGACACATTGTGGTTGGATTGAATTGGAAATCACTTTTGAAAAAACAAAAGATGAGATGTACATGCATTGACATGTATGTTGATTGGAACAACAGATGAGACATGAGTCCCAATACTAAAAGGACATATTATGTGTGTGTGTGTGTGTCCTAGTACTGAGCTTGTAGCTAGAGCCAGTTGTCCCAAATTGTAGGGGGGGAGTGAGTGAGTGCAGTGCAGTGCATGATTCACTTGCAGCCAAATCATGAAGTCCCCATCACTTCATCATACTTATTTTGTAAGGTTAACTTTGAAAATGGGGAAAAGAAGAGAGGATTTTGAGTTTTGACAAAAAAAAAAAAAAATCCTTCAAAAACTTCAATTTTCAATTTCTAACAGAGTGTTTAGTTGGAAAGAATGAATTAGATTGGAAAGAAATTGTAATTCTATCAGAAAAGAATAAGGGGTTTTGCTAAGCTAAGATTGCTTGTTGTGTGCTTTTTCTTTGTTGTGTTAGGCTTGTGGAGAAGGAGTTTTGCCAAGATTGCTTGTTGTGTTGGAATAGTGGATTGTGAAATTCTAAAAAGAATGAATAGTTTGGTTATATTAGACATTATTGAATTATAGCACTGCGAGAAAATTCAAGATTCTTAACAGGTGAAAAGTAGTCAAAAGTTGAAGTATTTTATTTTAAATTTTTTTTTTTTTTGGATCACTTTGAGGATTTGAAAAATTCTTTGTCATTATTATTGACCAGTCATAGAAATTGAAAAGTAACGTAACACCAACTTCCAACAAAGATCATTGGGAAACTTGGTTGCTTAGGTCAATGAGTATGTTCATATAGATTTTTTTTTTTTTCACCGGTGGTTAGAAACTTAATTTTTTTTTTTTTAAACCGTGACTGTTTACAATTTTTTCAATATTCATGGCCCTATCTATGCCTTTGTTGGAAGGGGATCTAGGTTGTCAAACTATTCGGGATGAGGATAACGAAGATTGATGGAGTGAATTATGAAAGTCTAAACAAGTAGATTAGATTATTAGAGTAGTGGATTAGACGTTACCGAATCATACTAGCGTGTCAGCTTCTTTTACTCTCACTTAGATATTTGAATGTGTTTGGGTGAATTAATTGCTTGCTCTATCTCAACCTTCTGGCTAAAATTTGACGTCAAACTTTTTTACTTCACCAAAATATTTAAAATTAAATTAATATTTAATACTTTAATTTACCATTCCTTTACTATAAAGATCACATGCGATAAACTTGACCGAGAAAATGTTGCCAACAATAAAACTTATCACTTTCTAGCACGAACGAGAATAATATTTCACTGTTTTAACAATTAGCTAGATACTAGGTTTGACATTAATTTGGTGCATGTCTTCATCAGTTTTTCACTTGCTCCAAAAAAAGGTTGGCAGCTTGGCATGCATAGGAATGTGGTTATGACCAAACTCCATATATGTGGAAAATAAATAATGATAGATACATATATATATATATATATATAGTGTGGACGAAAAGAATTCTTTTCGATTAAAAATAAAATTTCTTTTTCAAAATAATTATGTTTTTAAAGTTAAGTACTAATTTTAATAATTTATTTCTGTGCATTGCGCAAAGAAAAATTATTTTAAATATAAAAATCAGTAAATATGTCGTGACACGATATAGTATGTATATAGAATTTTTTTTTTCTAACTTTCAAACTTGTTGTGTCAAAGTGTGTTAATTCATTTGTTATCTAAACCCATTTTAAGATAAATCCAAGCTTTTCTAACTTTGTATGTTGTCGCGTTGTATGACTTGCAACATTTAAGTATTTCATGTCCACAATTATATATAACAATTATTTTGGGTACAAAATCCAAAAATTTTGAAATGGCAGAGATATTTCTTCTTGGTAAGGCTTAACCCAATTAGGTTAAAAGAGAATATTGATTGGACTTGAGGAAGGTAGTGGTTGTTATTGTGATGTATTGCGTGAAGAGTTTTGTACTAATTCTTTTTAGTAAGTATTAAATTTAACGATTGTGATTCGTACTAAATTTGAATTTATTTCACAATAGTAAGAATACTGGACATTATCAAAGTTTTTTTATCACATCTGTATCACTCATCACCTCTTAAAAAGCCACTCGGCTCGACCCGCACTCTGAACTCTTTTTAGCTCTTATAGGACCTTATTAGCTTGTTTCTAGGTCGCTCCTTCACTTTAATTGGTTGTCTCTTAACGAAATCACCAAAATTACACCTTTTATAATGAACTTAGGAACATATGATTATATATATATAACATTTTTCAAATGTGTGAAGTCTTTACATTTATTTTTTTGAGTGAACAAGATCCTATTTACAATAAAAGTTGATAGCTGTCACTCCAACTCGTTTCAATCCCACAATATCTGGTCGAGCACATGCCAGTAAATAAATTTTTACACGTTATCCTTTTATTTTGTCGACTCTCAACGAAATCACCAATATTATGTCTATAATTAATTTAAGACCGTATCACATAACAACGCTCTTCGAATATATGTAAACTCATTAAAAATAAAATAATATAGATATAGAACCCATTTTGTATTATATATTTATTATATTTCACCACCTAATAAAAGTTGATTAAGTTTGAAGTCAAGAAAAGCTGCGAAATTATAGGCAGGGGCAGGGTGGCTTTTGTTTTTTCAGTGTAATGTTCATTCACGTGGTGGATGTTAGCCATGCCCCCCATGCCAATCATGCAGTTTTAACAATCATTACTTCCATAAAAGCACCCTATAAAAAGCTTACATGATGTTTAAAGGTGACCATGAAATCTTCAACACCAATTCTCTACAGTGGACTAAAGTCTAAAGTTCATCAACATTTAACATTTTCTTCTTCCATGGTTTGTTGCCTGTCGTTATTATTATTATTAATTTTTTTTTTTTTTATGTTGCTTGTTTAAGTAACGTTTGACCAACATTGCTTAGAATATGGTCTTCCATTTAGTATACATAAGTTACATTGTGTTTTGTCCTTGACTATCACTATCTCATTCGCACTTAATCATGTATCCGATCTCTCTTTATCCATCTCTTTTATTTTCTTAATTGATATTCGTATTTTATTGTCCAATGAAATTCTGTTCCAGTATTGTTAAAATCGTATTTGCTCGAGTGTTGTTAAAGCAAGCCTAATATTTTGAATTTCTGCTCAGATTTTTCAGATCCAACAAGGAACGAGAAGGAGGAGAAATAAAGGGAAGAAAAGCATTAAAAAAGGAGTCCATTTTTTTTTACGTGGGGCGCAACTAGTGTCCAAAGCGCGCATAAAAATGGAGCTCCCTCGTTTTTCATACAGGTGGACCCCATAAAAAAACTTACTTCGACACTCAATACCTTATTCTCTTCAACTCTCTCTCTTCTCCCTCACAAAAATCTCTCAAAAAAAAAAAAAAAAAAACCCACTATTATAGTTGCTCTTATACAACTGTGAGAAGTTAAAAAGTTTGGCACATATATCATGCAAAGTCAAAAGAAAGGGTGTAAAAGAAATAGTAACAATATGAAAAACAACTATTGTATTTTCGTTATAAGGATATCACTAAAATAAAAAATGTTTACAAATAATACAATCTATTATTAGAACCAAGATTGCTAGATAATATAAGAGCTATGTCAACAACTAATTACATATAATCAAATTAGGAAAAGTTATGATATAATCAAGAAAAAACAACATATCGTTTTATTAGAATAATTTGATATGAATACACATAACTTACATGAAAAAAAAATCATATAAGAGAAATATCAATATTTTTTCTTGTATATTCTCATTCTCTACCTCCCTAATATTTGCTTCTCTCTGTCTCATTCTTACCTCCTTGAGTTCTTATATGCTCCAAATTGCAATGACATGTCACTTTTAATTCTAAAAAATGTAAAAATAAAAAATAATATAAAAACGTAATGGTGGATGGCACCTCCGCCTTCTTAGTCCAGAATCTAGATGAAGAAGATAGTTCGTGAAGCGCTTAGCTGGTTAAAGGATCACGGTAAGAGCTGAGTGCATATTGAGGTAGATTCACTTCTTCTGGTGTATAGTAGGGTCTGAACTCCAATAAAAGTGTTTCTTCTTTTGACTTACTTTTGCTTGATATTAAAGATATTTTGTGTCAGTTTAGATATTGTGATGTCTCCTTTTCCAGCTAGTTAATGGTCTTGCCCTTTTTTTAAGCTCAAAATCCCTTTCTTTGTCTGGTGGTGTGGAGTGATATTCTAACTTCTCCGTCTTTTATCTGTAATACGTTACTCTTTGATCGTTCTTAATGAAGTCTAGTTTTACTCTAAATAAAAAATAAAAAAGCCGTGCCGGCTTCTGATCTCCACCTAGATAGACCGAGAAGTCAGATGTGACTTTTCCATCTGATTATTTTTAAATAAATTAATTTGTTTGAATAAATATTTTATCTTGTTAGCATTTTTGTCCCTTATCTTCAAATAACCAACTAAATTAGTTCAATTGCATGAAAATAGATCAATGATATTTTTAGTTGCAACTTTTAAAAATTGAGAAGTTTTTTTAAAAAAAAAATAAAATTGAAATGTTTATTATTTCACCTTCTCCTAGACAGAAAAGAAAAGAATGGTTGAAGAGTGAAGAGATAGTGGGATGGGTATAGGGTATTTCCTTGTAAGTTGTAACGGACATTTGCAGAGAAATAGGCACAGCAAATTAAAGGTACATAGGAGGGATTGAGGTTTGAGAGACAAGAGAGAAAGGGAATATGGGGAGAACCAATGCTTTTGACATGCTACGAGGGTGACATCCTCTGAAACCCTATTTCGTTTCTGCATGCAACCAACACTACCTTGAAAATGTCGATTCTTTTTTTAATTAAACACGACAACTCGACGTTACATAGATGATAAGTTTTAAATCTTATTTTCTTCATTATAAAATTATATTTAATTTTTTGGATGAATTATTATAAAATTATATTTTAGATACCCAACCGTTTAGGGCATTTGAGAAATGAGTTGATGTTAATGTATGTACGTAACAATTAATTATAAGGTTAAAAAAATGGAGGTTGTGTTAAAGAATTATAGGTTAAGTCTTTTTTTGAGTATGAATTACAAATTTTAAGATAATTGACAACAAACAGTTGATACAATTGTAAGATTAGAAGATAGATATCAAGATCTAATTCAGACCGAATTAAAAAATATAGGTAAAGTAGATAAAATTAAACGTTTTTTTTAATAAAAAAAATTAAATGATTAATTTAATTTGAGGATGTCAATTCAATTGAAATGCAATTGGACTTGCATTGTTACGTGCATGCACTTTCTGACCAAAACCTATATATTAGTATGTACTAGGCTGAAGGAAACAAAGCTACCTAAATTGATTGGAAAGTGGTGGATTAGGTCAAGTAGCATACCTAATATATATCTTTGTTTGAAAGTAATAGCATATCACTGATTTCATGCTACAAGATCCCTCCCCATACTGCAAAAAAGCAATATTTTTAGGTCAAATTATCATAACATAGGTATACCCTTTATTTATATATATAAAAACAGTAACAGCCCGTTTGGTTGGGAGGAGGGAATTAGGGTGGAAAAGAATTGTAATTCGGTGGAATTGTAATTCGGTGAATAAAGTAGGAATTGCAATTACAGTGTTTGGTATGCAGAAATATGGGTGCAGGGAATTGAAAGGGAATAGATGATACAATGACCAAAATGCCCTTATGTAATAATAGTATGATGTAAATAGCAAAATGTAACAATGTGTGTTGACTGTATAATGCAATAATAATAATAATAATAATAATAATAATAATAATAATAATAATAATTGAAATGAGAATGAGGCGTTAATGCATGTGAGATGAGAGAGCAGTGAATGAGGAGTGAATGAGGCAAAAATGACAGTAGGAGAATGATTAATTATTGAAGGGCAAAATAGTCTTTATCCAAGCACTCTTTCTCCCCAACATCACCGAATTACAATTCGCAGGGGGGAGGGTCAGAATTCTAATTCAGCAGTAGGAGAGAATTGCAATTCCGTGGAATTGCAATTCCCTCCTACCAAACACAGTAGTTTAACAATTCAATGAATTTAAATTCAATGCCCCCTTTATTACACTCTACCAAACAGCCCGTAAGACTCAAAAAGGATGGTCGATAGATCGATAGAGCATGAATTTCATACTTAAATACATGTCATCAATTTGATACTAGTATTGTCACGGTCAAATCTGTTACACAAAGTATTTTTAATGTCCGATCAAACCTATCACACAAATTTAAAAAAAAAAATTATAATCAATAAATAATACCCAAAAATCTACTAATAGAATAAAAGAATTATTTAAGAAAAAAAAAGAAGCAAAAATATAGCAATCAACTATAGAATTAAATGTAGAGTGATAGTTCACTAAAAAATTTCAACTACTATCCACCATGGCATGTACTCCAATAAAGTCATAACTCTTGTCACTGTCATCAAATTTGCATACAAATCCAATGCACTTCAAGTCAACATAAATAAAGATTGAGCTAAACCTGAAACCTGCTCACTCCACTCACCAAAACTCCTAATTTTAACAATTACAATTATTGCACACTAAACCCTTCAATATCTATAGAGTTCTAGTTATAAGAGGGAGTAAATTTTATTATTATTTTTTATGAAATAGTTCGTAAACTATTTTTTTAAATAAATCATATTAGAAAAATCATATATATAACGGGCTCGACTGAAAATGGATTGTCAAAAATCAACCCCATCACCTTCTAAAAATAAGAAACACGCGATAAAAATAAAATTATCGACTTCCTTAGCGGCTAAGTGTCAATATATATCAAATATAAAACAAATTTGGTAATTCGTAATAACTAATATAATATTGCACGTATTTTTACTTTTTCTCTATTTTTTTACTCTATGTTAAGGTGACATGTTTTAATTCCTCTAGCAAAAATTATAAATCATAATTTTTTATTTATATTTTTTCTATCAATAAAATTATTACATCGAGAATTTTAGTCACCAAAAGTTTATGTATCATTTTCCATTCATGATTGGTCGCCTAAAGGAAATAAATGAAATAGACCAAACAAATGCAGGCTATGCACGTTTAGGGGGCGTTTGGTTCACGGAATGTTAGATTACCTTAGGGAATGTTAGATTGCTGGGAATGTTAGATTCCTGTGTTTGGTTTAAAATTGAAGTAGGTAAATAAGACAACGGAAATCAGATAAATTGATTAAAATTTCAAAAGCTCAATATTAGGAATAAGATAAGGGAATGTGAGATTACCTAAGAAATCGGGGTGTATCTCACATTCCCTTCCAATAGCTAAAAACTTCAGCGGGAGGTTATGTTACATTCCCTGGGAATCTTACATAACCTGAACCAAACATGGGAATCTTATATTACCAGACAAATATAACCTTAGTTATCTTATATAACTTGAACCAAACGCCCCCTTAATGAAAAGTGATGAATAATATTTTATTTATTTATTTATTTATTAATTTATTGAGAAGATAACTTTAAAATCCAGTAAGGATTGATTCATCCTCGAATTTTGTAACTTTTGACTTTTACATCCAAATATAGATAAAACAAAACTATAATGTATTTTTTAAGAACTTATGTTTCACAATATCACAAATATTACTTCGACTTTAAAAACTTACCCTCAATTTTTATCATTACTAAGTATTAAGTTTTATTGATAAAAAATTAATTAATTTTAAAATTGATGATCAAAGTGAAAATTCACTATATTTGAATTACTAAAAATGGTAGTACCTATTATAAAAAAAATTAAATTATACTTCGTAAATAAGTTGAACCAATTATTATTAAGTAAATCAAACAAACAAAATAACGAAAACACAAAAAAATATATATATATAATAAATGTTAGTAACAATTAAATTCTTAGAATTAAGTTGTACGGATTAATTTAATATTCAGAAATTTGCTGGATATCTTATAGATTTAAGCAATTGTATCGATCTACGAGAGGGAGAGACATCGCTTTTTTCCAAGAAGTACATAACTTTCAATTATTCTTCTTATTTAACCACAAAAAAATAAAATTCATTTGTCCTAATTCCATTAATTAAAAATTTGTACTTATTTAAATAATTCCTTCTGCACCTATGGTCAAAGATTCCTAGTATAATTTATTAAAATCAATTAATTTTATACATTATATCGTATATTCATAGATGTGTGTGACATAGAAATTTTAATATAATATAATATTATATATATATTGGTTCAGGTGCTGTCGTGCTCTCCCGTGCGGCCGTGCGGTCACACACCATTCAATGTAACGAAATACACCACGCAATGTTAAGAAACACACCACAATGCATATTTGTGTGGTGTGTTTCTTAACATTGAGTGGTGTATTTCGTAACATTGAGTGGTGTGAACCGCACGGCCGCACGGGGGAGCACGGCCGCACCTGATCTCGCCTCTCTCTCTCTCTTTATATATATATGGTAAGGGGTATATGAATATTATTAAATCAGATGCCTTTGGAATATATTTTTTTTGTTAATACACCAATTTGATGAGAAAAAAATTGAAAATAAGAAAAATTATATTTACATGGACGACCTTGTAATATAGTAGCACGAAGGGAAAATAAATTATTTTAAATTCACAACACAATAAATATGGTACAATGGGCAATAGTTATTAGGAGTTGGGACTTAGGAAACAATATAATACAACATAAAAAATAGTACGTAGTGGACTTTTAAAACTGTGCATGGCGTCCATATATGGTAATATGTGCTTATTTCAATGTATCTATTACAAAAAGTAAGACTTTGATCATCACAAAAGGATGTTCATACCCTATGAAGTCAATCCAAGTTGTCATTTACAAGAAGTATTAATGCATAAGTACAATATTCATATAATAGGATAAAGAAATAAATATACTTCAATTTTTTTTCATGATGGTAGGTAGTATTAAATTGGATATATATAGTCATTAGTTGATGAAATATTCTAGAAAAGTATTGCGATTGAATGTTGTTAATAGAATAACTAATGTTTAGAGAATGCTCTTTGTATTAATATTTTACACGAATACAAAGAAAAAATGAACAAATAAATGAAATCTTACATGAAATGTGGCAATGCAATTCTCACATAATTTGGGATTTAGAGGGGGCAAAAGTAGTGGTTCATGGAATTGAACTCGATCATGAAACTCAAGTTCCAAATTCTAATCAAAAGAAGTCGTCTAGTTGATACGAAAATTAGCTTCACGATGAATTTCAATAATAGCTCGATTATATGGATGTAACTGATATAAAAAAGTTATAAAAGTAAATTCTATAAAGTTCATTACTATGAATGTTCACCTAAAGAGACTGTAGTAATACTTTACAAAAGATAGACTCGATCTTGTGATCTTAAATTAATGATACTTATCACACACAAAATAAAATGAAATCAAGAATTAAAGAAGACATAAAAAAAACTTTGGGATTGTGCATGGTTGAGTGGAACAGACTCATTCATCCTTACGCAAAAGTTAATAATTTAATCCGTGATGTTAGATATGTAGCAATTTTAAATTTTTTATCCAAAAGATCAGAGATACTTACAATTCATGAAAGAAATTAGTCATTACGTTCAATAGTGAAAATTTTGAGTACACAAAAAAATAAAAGAAGACATAAAGAAGGACAAGAAGGAGTTGAATAATAGAGGTCAAAAAAGTGAGTGCAAAATTTTCTACGTTCAATGCTCATTGCCCAATGACTTGTTATCTTGCAGGTTAGTCACATGACTATAACGTCCTATACGTTACTATCAATAGCTGCATTTTTTTATTCTTTTATTTTCCTCTTTATACATTCGTTTTTTTTTTTTTTATTACATATGATTAAGTGGAGTGTTGGAGAAGATTTATACATTCGTTTTTTTTTTTTTTTTTTTTTTTTTTTTTTTTTTTTTTTTTTTTTTTGTATTTTGTATTTTTATTGTTGTTAATTTTTATTCTAATTAAGTTGATTGAATAGTTTATTTGGTAATTAAAAGATACGGAGTACTAAGTTTGACAATCAATTATACCTTCGATAAGCAAATGGGACGCCGACTATTACTGCAGATGTTCACAGAGAATTACAGCCACATTCACAGCTCAGCTTGCATTTGTTCATCTTGTCCTTTTCCTTTTACTACGTCATTTACTACGGTGTACCTCGCAAATTTTCCATTCAAATACATAATGGCAAATATGTAATCTGCTACCAGAAAGCTATAAATACAAGATGGCTCAACCACGGCTTAGCTTGCCTTGTTAAGCCGAGCCGGTGACGATGGAGCCGACTAGGAGATAAAAGAGGCGCAGTGGCAGAAATGGAAAAATATAGTATCACGCAAGGGCAAAAGTGGAAAGTCAAAGTGGGATTAGAGTTTGACGGAAAGCGGTGACGGTGTTAGTTGGGAGTGGACGGATAGGGAAAAACCGCGTATGGTTCACTAGGATGAACAAACGGAATCTTTTATTGTTCGGTTGTGGGCCCCGGGCCCACCACACTCCCAATTCTCGCTTGGTAACTCCCATTTTGCGGACCCCACTTTTCACCAGCCTCAATGTCTCATTATTACCACAAGCAACGATACAGAACAAACTCCTGAGTGCGGTATTTTTATGTTTTCCTTTTTTTACCGCATAGGATATTTTCAACACTATAATTTTATTGCTCAGATCACGAGTTGTTCTGAGCATATCCTAATTATAAGAGATATTTTTAAGTCAGTATTATACTCAGACTAATCTCTATTCACACCGGGTATTTAGATTCAATCAACGTCTAAATCTCTTTAATATAATATACTCTTATAAAAGTCTTATTAATTATTATGTATTTATATATGAATTAATTGTAGCATATTGTATAATTCTAATATCGAGCAAAATAAATTTATAGGCTTTATTTTGTTAGCATCTGCATGATGTAATGTTTGAATCTTATCCATGACCAAAAAAAGATACAAATTTGACATTGTTGTTGACACTTAAGATTGTGGTTCAAAACCTATAATATTAAGCAAACGAAATTAAATTATGTTTTTTACTTAACATTGATATGGGTCACAATAAATGTTACTAACATTGGGCATAAGGAGACCAAATGGAATCACAGATTCATTAGATTGGGCTATCAAGTTTTTGGTTCTTGAGTTAAAATTTAGAAATAGGCCCAAGGGTAAAACGGTCAGACTCAAAGCAATAACATAAATATTTTTCTTAATTTGAGAACTGGATTACAAATAAAATGCAAATTACTATATAGTCTTATGTCATCTCTGTTACCCTTCTAAATGGATGATTACAAGACCGAATCCTGATAGTATTCGTTGTAAAGAATCATTGAGCGCCCATTAAAATTTAAATTTACACTCTGAAATTCAATTTAGAGGTTAAAACCAATTGCCTATGTTTCAAAAGAAGTGACCAAACATAATTTTTGTATCTGAATAATTATAAATTTGATTTCTAACAATATATTCTATCACTCTATCAGTCTAACTCGTATGTAGACACTTGGTGTAACAAAAACAAAAAAAAAAAAAAAAAACAAAAAAAAAAAAAAACAAAAAAAAAAAAAGAAAAGAAAGTGAAAGTAAAAGAATAATTTAAAATTTAAAATATGTGATTTCAATCCCAGACTTCAAGAACTGTCCACCAGTAAACAACTTTTGACTTAATCTGTTTTTAGGTGTGAAAAGTTAAAAAGAATGCAATTCACATTGACTTAAGTAATGACATATATAATATTTAATGATGAAGAGTTGTATTCAAAAAGATTTTATGTTATAATTAAGTATAAAAAAGATTCAATGGCATATATATCATAAGGTAAAATATATGTTAGTATTTGATACATTAATACTTTAACTAAAAATCTTTACGATATTTGATAATGGTAATAATTTTTGAGTAACATAAGATTAAGTGAAAAGATAATTGGAATATTAGTGGTATGTTCATGTGTGTTAGGTCCTCTTCATGACATTTTGCCTTAGCATAGGTTAGTTGAAACGCTCTCACTTGGTGTGTTTGGTCTATTGTGCAGACCGAAGATCAGTTAATTTTTTTAAATAACATACGACGTCGATTTTAAAAAACTTGATGTCGTATCATTTATTTATTACATCGGCTAGAATAACGTTGAAAACTAATTGACATTGTATGCCCAAAATAACTCATGTTACGTTAAAAGTATTTTTTGTAGTAGTGTTTAGCTAGCAAGAGACCATAAGAAGGTAAACCAATTTAGGTTGTTTGCTTACTAGTTACATGGTTATATCCCTGCTAACGACTTAAACCTACTCGCCTATCTTGTGACCTAGCAGGCAATATACCGCAGGCAGTAGGTTGTTTGCTTACCCGCTCAAATCAACAAGAAGACCAATAGACATCACTCGTAGAGAGTTAAAACTTGAATCTTGTGATGATTATTAAACCAATTGTTTGACTAACTTGGTTGGATTGCCCCAACTTTTCAAAGCTGAGCAATCATGTGTTATGCGATTATAATTATGTGTGGCAATTCGAAATCTTTGAGTGCAGAATATGAAGTTTGATAATTTGGTTTAGGACAACATAACGTGCTTAAACAATGCCTAATATTGATCATCAATCAAAATCTACAAGTCAAAATCTTTGAGTGGAGATTATATATGAACTTTGATAATTTTGTTTAGGACAACATAACGTGCTTAAACAATACCTAATATTGAACAATCAAAATCTGCAAGTCATATCACATTATTTTGGACAATTTTGCATATGTTTAGTTATTTTATATTATAATTTGTGGATTTTCTATCGTGTCAATCAACATTCTATCAAATCGTATCAACTATAATTATGTGTTTTATTTTTTGTTTCACATCAAATATACTATAGGGTCATACGTGATACTATCGAGGATAAAAAGTTAATGCACCCACTGAAGTTTAAACTAGTGACCTTTCATTTGCGAGAGACACAGTTATATATGTCGCTTCACCATAAGGTTTAGTGTTAATTTAGTTAATTCCAATGAGATTCTCAAAAATTGGATTGTAATAACCTGAACTAAACACTTTTAAAGTTTCATGATTTGATTATTTCTTTTTTCGGTTGAACATTTGTGTTTGAATCATTGATGAAGATTTTTTGTAATCCTTGATTAGTAATCCTTATTTCTTCCGAATGAAGACATTTGTTAATCCATATTAATCATCATTAATACTCATGTTTATAGATCTATAAGCACGCAGCAGGTATTATGGTTTTCTGCTTTTAATTAGGATTATACCAATCATAAGCGAGAAGACAATACCCCAATTGATATACCATACTTCATAGTCTACATTGTATTGTAATTAAGGTAGAGGGTAGACCACTGAAATAAAGTTCATTTTTAGTATACTATAAGTTCATTTTTATTGTATTACATGTTCGCTATATTTTGACACCAATTCATTTGCAAGTTCCTTTTTTAATATATTGCCTAAAAATGAACTATTTAGAAATAATGAACATGTAGTACACTAAAAATAAATCTATGTAAGTGGCCCACGTTATGACATGAATCATGGTCAATGGTTTAATTTACTCAATTACCCCCAAGTGGGCTCCATTTTATTTTGGGCCGGGTTTTATCTTCAAAGATTGGGCCATTTCACACACTTTATCTTGGAAGATTGTACTAAGTATCAGTCCAACCTTTGTGGATCAAATGTTGTATAATGGGTACTGAATTACTTGGCACCAACTTGGAGGGGCAAAGCAAAATGAAGTTGAGTACTTGAGATATATACAAATGGGCTTGGCCCATGTAAGTTGGGCCATCTTGATGAGTTTGGCTTACAGACCCAACTTACTGTACCTTCCATTTCTAAATGGTTGCAAGACAGGAAACTATAAGCACGTTATTATGTGGACCATGGTCCATATAGTATTATGTAGATCATAATAAAAAATATTTTTTAATATAATAAAAATACATTATTCGTGTATTGAATTCACATTATATACAAAATAATGTACTTTCAGTACTCAAATAATTTATTTTCTCTTAATATAATGTACGTTTTTAATATACTAAAAGTACATTATTTTATAGTGTGATACACACGATAATGATTGCTATAAGCACACTTGTTATATCGTAGATAAGTATCCACCAATACAACAATTGTATTGTGGATCTTGATCTAGATGATGTATGTATTTGTAAGTAGTAGATAATAATTTGTTAACTACATAGGGGGTGTTTGGTTATTGGCTTATAAGCCAAATTTTAGCTTATTTGACCAAGTTTAGCTTTTTGACCAACCAATAAGCTATTTTGAAGTGTTTGGTAAATGGCTTATTGGCATTGGCTTATTGGGTCAACAAGCTGAAAATTGAAAAGCTAATGAATGTAGCTTTTTGTATTAGCTGGTTGGAAACAATGAGTATATTGACTATTTTATCCTTTAAAATCAATGGAATTTACTTTTAAATGGGTGGTGTGTTTGTTATTTTATAATATTTTATAATAATAATAATAATAATAATACCCTTAAATGTCATTTTACATTCAATCAGCTACTAATAAACAGCTAATTTACCAAACAGTTTTTTATAACCAGCTAATACAACCAGCTGGTCAAACCACTTAACGCAATCAGCCATCAACTACTAGCTAAACCAACTAGCTATCAGCTATAAGCTATCAGCCGTTTGCCAAACACTCCCATATACATATGTTAAGTGCAAAGTACATATGTTGGTCAACAGAATTTATTATATTTTTGGATTAACGAGATAAACCTCACTCCTCACTAGGTGAGTATGTGTGTAAACTCTCGCCCTGTGACCCTAGCCGGCAAAGGACCACAAGGAAGTAAACCAGCCTAGGTTATCCCCCACGACCTCTCGGCTGCAGGTGTATCCCTTTTACCACTTGGACTGTCCTTTCGGACACAGAATCTATTATAAAACCAATGGATTGTGTTTCAATTGAAGATTTTTGCTTTTCTTTTACTTGAATCTTTTGTGTGCATATTACAGATTCTCCAGATTCTTGCTATGCAACCCCATGGCTATATATTCAATTCGATCTTCACCCTGTAAATCACTATATTTTTCATTCTCAAATCGAGTTAATTACAATCCATTCATCACTATACATGAAGTGGATGAAACAATGCTTTCTAGGGAAGGGAACATATGGAGAAGTACACTTGGCCGTCGAACCCGCCGGAAAAATGAAGATTGCAGTGAAGTCCGCCGGAATAGAGAACTCAAGTTCCCTGAGACGGGAACGACTGTTCTTGGACGCTCTCAGAGGCTGCCCCTATATAATTCACTGTTATGGGGAAGACATTAGCGTGGAAAATGGAGAACACGTGTACAACCTTCTGCTAGAATACGCTCCCGGCGGCACCCTCCAAGATATGATCGAGGCTCACGGCGGATGCATGCCGGAGACGGAGGTTGCACGGTGCACTTATCAGCTTCTCAGAGGTATCCGCCACGTGCACAGCCTAGGGTTCGTTCACTGCGACTTAAAGCCGGAAAATGTCCTCGTCTTTCCCGCTCAATGTGGCCGGAATCGGCTCAAGTTGTGCGATTTTGGGCTGGCGGAGCTGGCCGGCCGACGGAGTGATGATTACTTTCGCGGGACTTTACAATACGCGCCGCCGGAATCTTTAACAGGTTGGAGGAAAAGGTACGTAATTTTATATATATACATGTTTAGAATTGCTTATAAGACCTGTCACCTTACTCTGATTCAACTTGTTATGATCAAACATTAAATCAAAAGTTATAAGTAATGACAATTTTATTCCTTTTCAAAAAAAATGACAATTTTATTTAATTGTTTTTTTCATAGATGGTCACCATATTTTCAAAAGGTTGGAATTAGACTAATTAGCTTTTCAAATTCTTTAATTATTGACTTCCACCCAACAAATCCCAACCATCTCGTGCTAGATTTGGTATTTACTTACCTCCACCTAACAAAAATAACTAATAAAAGAACAATCTTGTTATCGTGAAAGTATGACATATTATGGAGCTACATTGATGTGGCAAATACACTGAGAAATACCAAATAAGTGTATATACTCGGATATGATTTGTAGAATTGTAAGAGTCTGCTTATTAGATTAAGTGGTAGAGCTTATGCACAGGCCATGTGACCGTGGTCGAAGAGTAGGGTTAGGCGAAAAGACAAACAATCCCCTTTCATGTATAATTAATATGGTATTTATAGGAGTGTAAAAGGAACACATGTTGGGGCGTTTGCATATGCGTCATCGCATGTGACACATGCACAGGGGTATTAGAAACATCACTACTACCCTACGTGTGCAAAGGTTTCTGACGTCCTGTTCTCTCTACGGTCAAGATGACACGCAGAAATCAAGAAATAAGGCCCATCCCTTTGAGTGACCGACTCGGGTTAGTCGTCATGACATAGCAAGGTCGGTCCCGATCATAAGGTAAGGTGAAAGGTGCACTCTTAACTAGTGCTTTGCTCAATATTCACATCAAAATCGGGTAGGTCTGACATAAGGTCGGTCAAGGTCGGGAAATGTTCCCCATAACATACAGGTCATACCCTAAATACACTCAAGGAATATTCCTCATCACATATGAATATTATCAATCTCAACATTTTTATTCTGGTTAATCTCAACTTAACTTAACCCGCAGGTCGTACGAGACGCCTAAGGATATCTGGGCGTTGGGTTGCATCGTCGTCGAGATGCTCACCGGAAAACTTATGTGGCAAGTCCTCAATACCGATGAGTTAACCATGAAAATATCATTAACCAAACCAGAAATCCCAAACCATATCTCCCCTTTCGCCAAGCATTTCCTGGAAAAATGTTTGGAGATTGAACCACAAAAAAGATGGACGGCCGAGATGCTGCTAGATCACCCTTTTGTTAGGGGTTTTGCTGTTCTTGAAGGTGAAGAATACAAAGAGTTTGTGAATCCGAAAGACTGTAATAAGGATCTGTTTGGATCATCACCGGCATATCCTCCAGAAGCTCCTTTTGCTGAATATGTTTTGTTCCCTGAGAAAGATGAGGAAAATAATGGATGCCGGTTTATGTTTCCTTGTGGGAAGGACATGTTTAAGCAAATTTATGGATGAAAACGACGTCGTTTTATTCATATATTGTTTTTTTTTGGAGAGATATCTATTTTTTTAATGCATTATCAAATTAAATATGCATCAATAAAGAGATGAGTTAGCAAAGGTAATATATGCATTGTACAAGAAATAAATAAATTTATACTCTTGGAATAAATATTTTATAATGTTTATTTTTAAAATAATCCCTTCTAATTATAATAATTATTGTTGTTATTATTAGACCGTAGATATCATGGGTAAATGCATGTGCAATAACATTTCAATAAAAATTGGCTAGGTAAACAATATGAAAAAAGAAAAGTTGAATTTATGAGGAATTGAGGATGCTCTAGGGCTTCCTTAACAATATGGGTTTTTAATGGGTTTTTGTCCAATTGCATGGTTAGAGAAAAGAGTGAAAATAGAGAAAGAGAAAAAGAGCAGAAACTAAAAAAGTAAAAGTAAACAAAAAAAAAAAAAAAAAGATTTAACCCGCCTAGAGGGCTCGTGTAGTGCATTCGCCCTGCTGGGCTCAGATGGTGCAGACAACGCGTTGAGAGCGTGAATTGTTTCTCTTTTTCTTTCTCCATGGAGCCCACAAAAATCCTCATTCATGCAAACTATTTTTCCTCTCTATACCAAATCATCACCTCTTTCATCCACATCATTGAAACAACCCAATCCTTATATAGTTATACCATGGACCAGGGTTCGCATGACATTATGGACTTTACTGCATATATATGTGTCTTGTGTTGTGAGTTTTTGTATCTTGTGTTATAAAATTGTATACACGAAATAAATTAATAATTGTATCTTATATTATGAATTTATATGTCTTGTATTGTGCAATTCCATGCCTAGCTATAAACACAAATTATGTACCTAAATTAGATTTGAAATAATTAAATAAGTAAATATATAATATGTATATGTGTCTTGTGTTATGATTTTTTGTGTCTTTTGTTATAAAGTTTTGTATCTTACGAGTTTTATTTATGTACCTTGTTGTTTTGATCTAGTGTCCATAATACTATGTGAATCTTGGTCCATGATGTAAATTGTCCAAAAACAGCCAAAAACCATTGATGTGTTTAGCCTAAGGGGATGTTGTATATATACTTAGTCCACTTAGCAACATTTAGTACTACCTTTTTTTTTTTTTTTTTTTTTTTTTTTTTTTTTTTTTTGCAAATAATATTTAGTACTTTATGCTTGGCACTTCTTATAAATATAAATACCAAATAATTTAGTGGTTAAGAACCAATTCTCTTTTGTTAAATGGTATACACGTCAGTAGCAATATAATGACTATGTGGTGTGGTGTGGTGTGTAATCGTCATAAGTTCACGTAATGTTCCAAGTGATTTCTGCGTCATATGTCAATAGGAGAAACAAAAATTAATAATAAACGAATTCGATTCTTACCAACAGATTCTCGGTCGAGTAATTCGCACATGATAATCCTTGTACAATTTACATTTTTTATGTGATTTATGAATTACTACATATATAAAAGTGAAATTTACCTAGTATACAACTCGAGTAGTGATTATGAATTTGTCACGTTTCCTAAAAGATATTAATAACAACAATAATTATGATAGAAACATCCAAGAAAATGGCCTACACCTTCAACCAACATAGAAAGTGATTGACGAGGAAAGTGTGTATATAATTGAGTGGTTGCACATAGTATTGGGGATGGGTATTGTTGTATCATTATTATGTATTTTGAAAATTGCACTTCTATGATCTGATATCTAATTAGACTTAATTCCTCGATGAATGACCATATTTTTTTTAAATATTTTATATTTAAATGACAAGAAAAATTCAGTCACTATTTGAGGGTAAGTGTTGAATAAATTCTTGTGTAACAACTACAAAATTACACAAGATCGAGAGGTAAAATATACTTAAAAACTCGACAGACTCGACTAAAAGAATATTGATAAGAATCCGATAACTCTGGAACAATGTAACCTTGTCATCTTTTTTCCATTTATTTTCCTTCGTTCCTCTATGGCAAGCTGAGTTTTCCTCCTTATCTTTTGATGAGTGTTGTTCTGTTTTCGTCTATTTATGTCTCTCACTGTTCGTCTATTGGTAGCAGTGCAACAATGGGAGTTGAACGTGTTCGTAGATATGAAAATGACGCCTTCATTGCAGCTAAAGGAGTTCAGTGGAGAGGAACCTTGTCACCCAGAGATGCTGAAATTATGGCTGTCAGAGAAGCTTGGAGTAGGTTGAAGGAGCATAATATTGACAATGCTCATATAGAATCAAATTCTCTACTAATAGTTCAAGATTTATGCTTAGTCTGTGGAGCTCATTATTTTCATCTCATTCTTAAGAATATTAAAAACTTGCTCGACGTTTTCTCCCATGAAAATTTATTTTTGGTTAATCGATCTGCGATTCAAATAGCTCATTTGATAAATACACCGTCTATTTCTATGTCAGATTGTATGTAGTATTTTATAACTCTACACTATTATATGTAATACTTTATTTATGGAAATGAATTTATATAGAATATGGCACATTGGAGTATCTTTCAACTAAACATAGAATATCTTTTGTAATCACATAATATCCATTATTTTTTTTGTTTGGGAATATATGTGTTGATCTTATCTTGTTAATTGCTCGAGCCACTATGTAGCAGTGTCAGATTGTCAGCTTAAAGTTAAAGAAATTCATTGTCTATTTCATACAATCATACATAAGCTTAGCCACGTTTTACACGAGCAATTTAAAACAAATGTACAACCCATTTGGTGGTTAGGTTTTTTGGTGCGATTTGCCATCACGGGTAAAATATTGTACCTAAGGATATATGGATAAGTCTTAATAAATAATTGTAATGTGAAAATTTCTTGTGCGATGACTCTTTTTCCACTCAAAGCTTTATGACACGGTATGACACTAAAAGGGGGCGTTTGGTTCGGGTTATCTAGGATAACTAAGGTTATATTTGGCTGGTTATACAAGATTCCTATGTTTGGTTGAAGTTATCCAACTTTCCCATGGAATGTTATTTACCCTCCACATAAGCTTTTTCTTTAATTTTGAGGGAATGTGATACCCTTCCTTTCTTTAGGTAATATAACATTCCCTTGCCATTTTACAAAATCTACCCTTCCCTTCCTTTAGGTAATATAATTTTAGTTTAGTATTGGAGCAATATATGTATAGAAAACATGGAAATATATGAGTCCTTTGTTCTGAAACTTACATTTATTGGCAAAATGCTATTTACATGCTATTGTGAACCTTATTTTATTTATTTTATTTTTATGAAATAGGATTATACAAGAGAAAACATAAATTTGGTAAACAAATAACATTATATTGTAGCAGTTTGACATATTTCTATGTGTGCAAGGTGATTTGTCATTTGAGGGTATTAAGGTAAAATAATTATTATAACATAAAAAAACAACTCATCAACCAAATATGTTTATATTACATACCTAAGTTTTTACCAAACACAGAAATCTTACATTCCTAGTAATCTTACATTCCCAGTAATCTAACATTCCCTAAGGCAATCTAACATTCCGTGAACCAAACGCCCCCTAAAAGTTTTATTTACATTGGTTTTATATAGTTGACAGACAGATAAAATCATTCATATGGTCAATTAATTAAATAATAATATTTTAAACTTGCAAAAGGAGTTGCAAAGTGGACGGAACTATGATTATTGTATTTAAAGTTCACAAGGTTGAATTTAACGCGTATGAATTAACGCGTATGAATTTTTTTAGGGTCTGTTGAAAAGTAGAAAAATGACTTTTGAAAAAATATTTTGTGGAGAATGAGTCATTTTTCAGAAAATATTTTCATTTTCCGTGTTTGGCTACACAACAGAAAATTGTCTTTGTGTGTTTGGTTCATTTTTTAGAAAATGTGTTGAATTATTTAATTAAACATTTTAAATATTTTATTAAGAATATAAAAACATTTATAATAATATTAAAAATAATATTATATATCAAAAAAAATTTAAAAAAAAAAAAAACAAAAAGCAAACAAACAAACGAGCAAACTCAGTTTTCGGCAGAAACCAGAGCTATTGTTATTTGCCGAAAACCAAGGTCATGGGTGTTGTTCATGGGCTTTATAGTGCTGCGAAAAATGACTTCGGCCAAATTTTAATTGAAGTCATTTTCTGCCAAATTAACTATATTTTATTTTTCTATTGGCTGAATTTTTCAAGTACATCCGAACATTGAAAATCAGAAAAATAATTTTTAAAAATCATTTTTCAAATTTCTAAACAAGTCCTTAGTATAGTAAGTGTTGGTTTACCTAGTACACATTTTCATTAAATAGTTACAAATTTTTCTGATCGCTCAACAATAACATTTTTTTAATTGAAATTTTTAGCAATTTAAAAACTTAAATATTTTTTTTTTAGATATTATTAGGTTAATTAACTAAAAAGAGCAAGCACGAATCTAATAAGAATATTAGGCAGCGATATTATTACGTTAATTAACTCCATTTTAGATATTGGTCGGCGTCTTCTCGCTAATGTAAATTGACCGAAAGCCCTTGGCTAAACGTGTCAATCACTCAATCACACAAAGGCGGAGGGGCATTACCGTCCTTTAGAGCAAGAATATGTTTATTGGACATTGGACAAGCGTGTAGGCCCCACGACCGGTCTCCGTTAAGCTGTCAGGAGATGACGGCTGACTCAGCAACGAGTTTTTAAAACGTTTATCTAAACTCCCTCTCTCCGTTTCTCGCCTTATAAATACTCCTCTTCCCTCCCTCTCCTAAACCTCCCCTGCATTTCATCGAACATCTTATCTCTCTCTCTATCTCTGATCATTGAAAATGGATTCCTTCTGCAAATCAGTTCGCGATTCTTCTTCTCCCTTCGACGCCATCATTTTCGGTAAGTTCTTCTTCTTCTTCTTCTTCTTAGCTTTCTATTGCAATTTGTTTTTGTTTTTGTTTTTTTTTTTTTAATATAGGAAATGCTGAGGTTTTTTGTTGTTTCCTCTGTGATTTTAGATATGGATGATACTCTGTACTCGTCGAAAGTTGGAATTGGACAAGCATTGAAGAAGAATATTGATGGTTTGAATTTTTACTTTTATTTTATTGTTTGTTTTGGTTCTGTTTTTTCTTCCTGATACATTTTTTTGATCAGTGATGATTCCAGCATAACTGTTTCTGTTACTGATTTTTTTGGTTTTTTGAACTAGATTTTCTCGTGGAGAAATGCGGATTTCCAGAGACGGAAGCTTCCGCCTTGCGCGTTGACCTCTTCAAAAAATACGGAAGCTCTCTTGCGGGTTTACGAGTATGTATTTAATCTCTGCTTTGAATCTAAGAACGTAATTTTGATAATAATCTCTGATTAATAAATTTTTGTTTAATATCTTCTGTTTCAGGCATTAGGATATGATATTGATGCTGATGAATATCACAGGTGAGGGAGAATTGGAAAATAGCCATATTCCCCTTGAGAAAATATATGTAAAAATTTATTATTCTAATTTCGCATTTTTTTCAACAGCTTTGTCCATGGAAGATTACCCTACAATCTCATCAAACCAGACCCTGAGCTTAGAAGCCTTTTGTGCAGCATCAACCAACGCAAAATTGTAAGTCAAACATACATTAGCCTGTAATTTTTCAATTGATTCTCTATTTCTAATAATTTATTATGTTGATTGTTGAAATTTTAAAAAAATTGCAGATATTTACAAATTCAGATAGAGTCCACGCAATGAAAGTATTAGATAGGATCGGAATCAAGGATTGTTTCGAGCAAATTATATGCTTCGAGACCATGAATCCTAACCTGTCCCGATCCTCCCGGCCGGACGAGTTCCCCGTCGTGTTAAAGCCGGCCATGGAAGCCATGAACATCGCCGTTGACTTCGCAGACGTTGATCCTCGCCGCACGGTACGCATCTCAGTTCTCATCAATCACCTTTAATTTCAACACATCATTCATTTCGAAACCTAACGATTCGGATTCCCCTTGTAATATCAGCTCTTCCTCGATGACAACACGCGAAACATTGCCGCCGGAAACGCCGTGGGACTCCGAACAGCTTTGGTACGTGCAATCTGTTACAACCACTTTCTAGTAATTTTTTTACGAGTACTATTGACTCTGTTACAATTCAGTATCTGTTCATAACTACTTTCTCAACCTACTAAAGCATAAAGAGTTAATATTGCCTCCATTTCTAGTAGTTTAATTACTATTTAGCTAAAATCTGAACAAACTAAACATTTGAAGGTGGGGACGGCGACGAAGACGAAAGAGAGTGATTATGCGATGGAGAAAGTGACGGACATGATGCAAGTGATACCAGAAATCTGGTTTGGAGAAGAAGTGAGATGCAGCAGAAGCGAAATGGATTCATATCTTGCAACCACATCAGTGGGCGCTTAAAGCAAGCATTCATTCATTCCCAGGTTTAGGGTTCGTAAATATGTACACTTCAATTCCCAGAATGTATCATGTATCATATATATGTATTGACTTGCCCAGAATGTAGTAGAATAAGATGGGCTGGCGTGTTCCACTGTATCAATGTAATAATGCCAAGTGTTGTTAACATGTATTTATGCAATAAAATAAGCTTTCTGATGAGTGATGACAGATGTGGATTTCTATGAAAACTGATTGTGATTAGGTGGTGACTACTCATCTTTATGGAGACGAATCAGACGAGCCTGTCCACGTTATTACTGGATATGGACGCATGACGTGTTGTTCTAATACTCATATTATATTATTAAAATTAATGATTATTAATTAGAGCATCCATATTAGTTAAGAAATTTTACACATTTTTTAAGTAACACTAGAGAAGAGAGTGAGAGAAGAAAAAATAAAATAAGTAAATAAATAAATAAATAAATAAAGGAAAATATGAAGCAACATAAAAAAAAAAAAAAAAAAAAAAAGATGTTAGCAGGCGTGCCACTGGAGCGTGCAGTGCACGTGTCCAATTGGGCGCCTGCGTGTCTAGCACGCGAGAGCCAGGCTACTACTTTGCTTTCCTTTCTCAATCAGTGAGTCCCACAAAAAATTTACTCTTACAGAAATAAAAACCTTCAAAAATCTCATCCCTCATCAATATAAAACCAACCATTTTTTAAAGTACTGTTCCAGAAATTCACTAAAATTTATTGGTGTAGTTGATCTTAATTAGTGCATTGTAAGTTCAATTCTTGTGCAAAAAAGTGATTTCTGTGCTTCAAAGGTCTCATAGGGGTGTATCATGTTAAGGAGTTTTGGATTAAATTTTTATAGAATGAGAATGAAAAACACTATGAACACCATCCAATCGTATTTGAATTAGCTTCAGTGTTGAGATACAGAATTATGTATAGAAAAAAGAACATTTATAAGAAATGTAGATATAATATATACGTAGTATAATTTTGCAAGCACAGAGAATTGTAAAATTTTCTTTAACTTATTATCATTACATTAACTTTTATTAACTCACAATAGGATGAATTGATTCACCTTTAGTGAATGAACAACGTAATTATTAATTGGTATTTTTGAATAAGCGTAAGATTGTCTCATGTGAAATATTATTACTTTTTAGTTAAAATGCATTCTTTTTTATGGGTGTATAAAAAATATTAAACAATTTCAATTACTTATGGACGAATTCTACAATTATCTTATAACTTATGAACAAAATTACAATTTTCCTGTAAATAAAATCATGTTTAGAGTTATAGTTAATTGTTTCCACGAGAAACACGAAATTGCATTTGTTTAATGGTAAAATAAAGTCATAAAAAATTATAATGTATCAATTACATGACATAAATACATAATAGTTGACAATAAATTAGTATTTTATACTATTATTATAGCTTCTATGTATGCTTTCTTTGATGTGATGATGCGAAATGAAGGTGATTGCTTGCTTTCCAGCTTAGAACTGATTCCTATATTTAGATTTAAATAATTGATGAAAATTGCAATTAATGGTATTTTATTGAGTTCATAATAATGCAATGTTATTGGAGGTCCATGGAGGATAAAAACAACAACAATAATGCAAATGCTGGCCCAGGATGTCACTACTCACTAGCAGTAATATAAAACTCAATTATTAAACAATGTACCATCATCCCTATTACAATATAAATCATTTTCCATTCATATATAAATTCATTTTTATTATATTACAAATTTATTTCTAATGTATTATATATTTATTTTTAATATATAACTTAAAAATAAATTTATTATACATTAAAATCGATTTATTTCATTGTAATTCTTTATCAGTTAGGTTCATAAGGTAGGTTTTACCTAAATCACATATTCAAATAGTTTTTTCTAATTTTTTTTTTAAATCAACTTGGTTGGCGTGAGTGGTCGTGTGCTCTTATATCTTAAGAGAGGTCGGGAGTTTGAACACCCTCTTGTATGGAAAAATCAATCTGGTTAAGATCGAGCTTAAAGGTGCCTCCTACAGTTATGGTAAAATCAATATGGTTAAGGGTTAAGATCGGGCTTAAAGGTGTCTCCTACAGTTAGGGTAAAATCAATTTGGTTAAGATCGGGCTTAAAGACGCCTCCTACAGTTAGGGTCTGTTCAAGACACCTCGTGGATTGACAAAAAAATTTATTTATTTTTTATTTTTTTTTATTTTTTTGTAAATCAAAACATAATTTTCCCATAAAACTAATATTATGCACCTAGCTTGCTCACATACACACATTGAGTTCATGTTCTTTGCCTCCAAAGTGGGTACATTTATGCACAGTTGCATTTTGTTCTTTTGTATAAATTAAAGTTGGCATATTATAGTGAGTTCTTATCATGTAGTGAAAAATGGCTGTGTCAACCTTCAACTAAAATCCAATCATTGTACATTTGTAGCTTTGTACCCAACGTCATGTCAATTTCATTAATTTTCATTGAGTAGCTTTAATGTCGTCATGTGGATAGATATTTTAAGATTATTTTAGTGAAACATCATCGATGTCATCGATATCGATAGAGATTTTATGGTGACAACAAATTATAACACGTATTTCAGATTAGACCATTTTAATTCAACATCATTGATGTCGATGAAAATTTTATTGTATTGACAAGTTTCAAGACTTTCTTTTGATAAAGTCATTTTATATAAACGTTGTTGATGCAGTTGTCGTGCGGATGGAGATTTTATCCTTTTTAATAAATTCTAACACTTCCTTTAGATAAAGTCAAGAAATAATTGCACTCGAGATAATATATAATGAAATATATTTAGTTTCTTGCTAACATTATTCATAAGAATATTTATGCTTTATGTATCAAATTTAAAGTAAATAAAAAAGTGTTAAATTGGTTTCCTAATTCTAACAAATAGTGCAATTAGGTCATATTATTACTTATTCGACATGTTATCGTTCATATGATGCTAATAAGTTAATATGTAGCATTCTATACTTACATGGATTTTAATTATATAATTATTTTATTTTTAATTTTTCGGTACAATATTACATTTTTGGTATTTTCTAAAAACATTATTTTCTTTTTTGTAAAAAAGAAATAAAATTAAAAGAATAGCCGCTAACGGCATATCTATTGACGAACAACCTCAAGTTGTCCATCATCGGAAGTGAAAACTATAGCTATCAAAATGGAAACAAAGGTGGCTAAATTGCTTCAGTAGGTTGAGAAAGTATGTATGAACAAATACTACATTGTAATAGAGTTAATAGTATTCAAAAAAAAAAAGTTGCCGTTTTAGATCAAGGTTGAGGTGGAGGAGAGAGAAAGGCTGTAAGTTGGAATTTTTAAACAAAAACTATTATTTTAGAACTTTTAAATTAAAACCTACGTAACAATCATATTGCTAGATAACCACAGCTAAGATAGATAACCACTAATAGATAACCACAGCTAAGATAGATAACCACTAATAGATAACCACAGCTAAGTATCTTTAAGTACCATTAAGATGGGAGCCATGGGCCCATGGCCCATGGGGCTACCAGTCACCAGCCTCATCCAAACACTGTTCCCACAGAAATATTCTATGCAGAATTATTGCAAGATATTCAATACCTAGAAACACAAGAAATTGAATAAAACAATAATTAACTTGATAACTATAATTTCTAAGTTCAACTCCCCGTGAAGGCCTTCTATTGGCCTTCTTTACCTCCTGTGACCCTAATTTACCTACTTGTGGTCCTTCAATCGTTAGGGTCACAAGGTGGGGTTCACCCAAAGCGCTTTCAGGTGAATCAAAGAACAAAATGCTCTATGGTAAATACTTCAAGGATGAATGAAGTTTTAAAGCATACATTAACAAGCAAGGGACTGTCCTGTGATTCAACATAATCTCCAGTCATACCCACTTCACATGATTCCCTACAAACTCTAGACTGTAAAATTACATCTACAGCATTCAATTCAAAACGCCTGCATGTCACATAGGCGGAGCATCATTCTGTCAATCTCTTTCGATGCTACAAAAACATGTTCTATGAAAGACCAATCGAGTCGCAACTTAACAGTATACACAGACTTTAAAACAACGATCCAGAAGTACTAATGAATAAACTGTTGTAAAGGAAGCCTCGATTTTCACATTTCTGGCTTCACCTTCACGTCGCCATTTGGTAATGCGTTTTGTGCTTGGGCCAACTGTTTTGCTTCCTGTTTTGGATGTTAAATATTAGTCGTAATATATGTTTTAGAGACAGAAACCAGGATAAAGGACATTCTAGCAATATCAACAAACAAAATACATTCAACAACCTAGTTAGAGTATATCATATGAAGGTCTGAAAGAGTGCATTTTTTGGTAGATCTTATCCGATAAGACTATTTAGACTACATATTAAATTTATTTGTTGGGCAAAGATCATGGATCATAGTACAGTTTTAAGCTTAACTTATGCCCATAAAATCAGTAACTTTTACAATCCAAAATCATGAACTATAATCATAATCCAAATTATCACAAATTTACCAAATGAAAACAATATTCAGGCATACATATTAATTCTCACGAAACCAGAAGTTCTGTATGCAGCCAATGGCAAACATGAAGGTCTCACTGCTTGTTTTATCATATAACCCTCAATGTTAGTACATTCTTTATTCAACCCTAACATTTTTTTTTTTGACAATTCTGAATGTTTAACACTAAACTCCCATGAATGACTGCCCTTGTATGATTTTCTAAGAGCTAATGAGATCTTCGACATTCAATTTTAATCATTATTGCTTGAACTTCTAGTCTCCATATGTTGCAGAGTTTTTAAAAGGAAAGGGGGTGGGGGGGTGGGAAGGCAACCCCACGAGTTATTCTTCTCATCTTGGACTCTCCTGATAGAACTATGGAATATTTCTGAATCGATTCTGACAACTATTATAAACAAAATTTTCTTATCTCCACTTCTAGGGCATTATCCTTTTTTATCTGACTCATTAAATCCCTCAGGAACAGTGCAATTTGTTTCTGTTTTGTGTTTTCATTAAACAAAAATTGTGATGGTGGCCAGCTGATCAAGCAATGGAACCAAATCAAAATGTTTATTACCAGTAACCTACCTAAGGCCAGTTCAAATGTTCAATGTACTGACTGGTCTGCGGAATTGCTACTTATTTAGAAAGATATGATAAGTGCTCCCTAAAGATATAGTGCATAATAGTATTAAGTGCACATATTCAATCCATATAGTAGAGGCCAACTAAATTGGGATCGAGGCCACGATTGAGAGTTGAGTAGATTAGCCTATAGGGATTGCAGCAAGCACAAAAATTGAGAAACTTACAGCTGCAGAAGTTGCACGGCTCATCCTATAAGCTTCCACTTCATCAGGAAATGCCTCTTCAAGTTCATCCAAAAGATGCTTCCGCAAACCCTGTGCCACAGTGAGAAGACAAGTGAGTTATAGCTTTTAATTGAATGAGCCTTTTGGCTCGTTTATTTATTTATTTGTTCTTTTTTAATGTGAGGAATAGATTGGAGAATGATCCAATAAGCCTTGCAGTTTTATGGCTTCAAGAATGTCGATGGCACATGGATATTACAGTAAGTGATTGGTGGGAAAAAAAAAGTGTGGAGTACCAGATGGTTGTGAAGGCAAGATCAACAAAAACGAAGAAAATACAAAGAAGATGCAGCATGTAACTATAAAATTTTAGGGGCACTACTGCAAAGGCCTTCACTTTGCTCTCAGACACAAAGAACAGCAGAAGAAAGAATCAAGAATGCCTTGCAATTACAAGTACACACATATAGTCATATAGAGTGCAAATTGAAGTAAAGCTAACCTTGAAAGCATCTGTTTTTCCTTTGGTAATCTGGTTTTTGGCAATGCAACTATTCAAAACATCCCTAGTAAACTCATCTGGATTCTTCCCATCATCAATTAAACTACATAGCAATAACCAATTAAAAAGACAAATACAATACCAGAATGAGCACAAATTGACACAGTAAAATTCATAATAATTAAAAATTTACTACCTGAGAACCTCCATGGGCACCTGAATATCACACTTCTCTGCTAATTTCGCCATATTATCAAGCTCCGACACAAGAGCGTTCCTAATTCAATTCCAAACAATTCATAGATCAGTGAAAACAATTCCAATTATAGCGTATTTAAAACAGGTGAATTTTGCGGTGCATACATGCGCTGGAGAAACGGAAGCTGGGAGGCGACGTTGAAGGAAGAGACGGTGAGATACAGTTGGTGGAGCATCCCTAGGGTTTTCTGTATGGAGCCGATGACTTGATTGAGATTCTGCTTGGAATCGTCCGCCGGTGAGCCGGTGGTGGCCGACGCTGATGAGTCTGCCGGCGAGGCGACGTTGGACATCGGGAGTATGACACCGTTACCGCCAGCACCGCCGGTCGCCGCCGCGTTCTGCGAAAGATTCATCTCCAACGGCGGGTTTTGAGCTCTGCGATTGTTAACGCTCTCCCTCTGTTTCCGTCGAATACTTTGTCTTCTCTTCTTTTTCTTTATATATATATATATATAATGAGAAATAGGAAATTTGGGAAATATTGGATTAGGAAGTTTAATTATGCCATTTTCTAGTATAATTAGAAGGAGATGTAAGAATAAAATTTTTAAACTTTTTTATAAAAATGATGTCTCATTCACTCGATTATCTATTTTGATGTACTTTTATTATTTTACAATATGAGACATGACGAGAGTTGATCATGTGAAGTTAGAGAATGAATCAGTGTCATTAAGATCAATACAGATATAAACAAACGAGATTTATGAGTTTGTTCTTGAACTGATCAACGAGTTGAATTTGTTGCAATAAGTATATTTATGATAAGATCAATACATGTGCTAATCACTAAGGAGATGTTAGTTTTCATATTTTGGGAGTGTTTGGAAAATGGTTAATTAGACATTTTTGGAATAACTTCTAGGGATAATCAATTGATTTTCAAAACGCTACGTTGAGCACTTTTCTAGATCAATTGATTCCAATTTCTTCTTAAACCAAAATTGTCCCCATTCTCCCTCATGGATGTACCTCTCAAGTTGTCCTAAAACTCATAAACATGGTTGCAATAGGCGCTATGAGCTAATCGGGCAATAAGTAGCGCGCACTAAAAGTGCACGTGTTTGGGTGTATGTTATATACAACTCGGTAGCCGGCCGATTTCGTTGTCTAGGTGGTAATTTGCGTAGCCCTAGCGCCTAGGCGGCCGCCGTCTAGACAAACTTTTGCAACCGTGCTCAAAACACACGATTAGTGAAAAAACTACCGGCCGGATTCAAAAAACAAGTTAATATAGCAATGAAATTGTATTAATCATCAAAACTCAAAACACACAACAACCCTAGATTTTTAATTCAAAAAAAAAAAGGAAAAAAAAAAAAAACAAACAACAGCAGCAACAAAAAAAGTTACGTACCCGAATCAAGGAATGAGTTAACCCACGCAGTCGTCTTCTTTGCATCGCCATCTTCTTCGACATCCTTGTCTTCTTCATCATCGCGGCGGAGAAAATTATTCGCTAGGGATTTTGACTTGTGAGTAAACGGGTTTGACACTGGTATGGATAGCCGGCTTAATAATAACAATACTCCGTAATAATATCATTTTATATTAAAATTAAAAAGGGATTTTGACTTGTAAGTAAACGGGTTTGACACTGGTATGGATAGCCGGCTTAATAATAATAATATTCCGTAATAATATAATTTTATATTAAAATTAAAAATAATTCAATAATAGTGAAAAAGATAAAAATAATACACTTACGTATTATGCTCTTAGAAAAAGTATATTAAGATCGCTAATTTCCCAACCTACTAAAGCACGAAGAGTCAATAGTCAAGGCTCGAACCTACTCCCTTTCATGTGGGAGTAAAAAGTGAAAATCGGGTGCTACTAGACCACAATGTCTTTGGCACGACCTAACAGATTTAAAACTTAAAGCAACACAATTATTCGTACCATTAAATGCCATTTTTCATATAATCAACAAATAATAAACAAATAATTTATCAAACACATTTCTACAACCAACTAGTACTATCAACTATCAATTTTCAGCTTATTCTCAAACATCCATTTATTCCTTCCAAAAATATTAATTCCTGAGAATAATAGAAAAATCGTATCACACAGAGTAATTTCGAAATCAACCCGAAATGATTCTAACATTAAAAGAGATGATTGGATGAAGTCCAGAGCCCAGTTCCGTGCAACTAGTTTTCAGAGGCTCGGATCTCTTGGGGGAACCGCACACGACGAATTCTTGCGTTTTTTTCACGACTCCCAATCTTTGATTTCATTTCGTCGTCAAAAGAATCTCCGGGATTGCTCTGCACACAATAAACACAGGTATACACCAGAAATGGCATTTGAGTATATGTAAAGAAGGACAGAACAGGAAGAAATGGGGTCGAAGAGGAAAGCAGCTTCTTCCAAAAAATCACGTAAAGTTACTAAGAAGAAGGACAAAACAGAATATGTGTCGATCGCGGGCAAGTTTCTCTCTTTACTATCTGTATTTCTCCATTTCATGAAAGAAAAATTTGAGCTTTGATGTATTGTTGGTATTCTGAGTATTGGGTCTGCTTCAATTTCATTCTAGGAAAGAAATGGATAAGAATGGAGTTGGGTGTTAATGAATTTAAGATAATTGGATTGCCTGGAAATGTAAGTCCCCCAAAAGGGTATAGTTTATTTGCAGGTGCTGTGAATTGTAGTAATGAGCTTATGCACATTACCTCCTTTGCCGGCTAGGATCATAAGGCAGCAGAGTTTACTCAATGCATACCCTCTGTAATGGCTGCGGGTTTTCCTTGTAATCCAAATTGATGGGCTGATATGCAATGCTAAATGACAATAGTTAGAAAACTCTTAGACCCTTTTAGATATGGTGAAAGACCTGTTTAGAACTGCCAATAGGACTGTCTGCCATATAGTATGTGTTTTTTCTCCTTACTGGACAATTGTATTTCAGGGATGCTAGTCTTCATATACTTCAACCAAAGATGAAATAGATGTTTTTGTGATGTGTTCATTTGCTTTGTTGTTTTGCTTTGTGCTTAGTTAAATTTGAGACAATTTAGCTGACCAACTATACTTCATTTTATACACAATTTAAGCCAGATTTTGGGATTTGAATTTTGCTTAGAAGCTTCATTGGACAAGTCAAATTTAATTTCAGATAAGAAATTCTGTGGACTAGTTGTTAGTGTTTATCTTCTTTATATAGATTTTGAATCCACTCATTACCTTTGGAAGGTAAAGGAGTTTTGTTATGTATCATTGTATCAAATAATTATATTTTCTCTCATTTATGAGCATCGCTTAAATGGCTAGACTTGAATTTGCATTGCTTGTGGCAACTTTAAGTGCCTTCTAACACAGCTATTGGAATTTGCATTGCTGTGATTTAAATCCAGACTTGGAAGTTGGAGGGAAAAAAGAATAAAGAAGAAACCTTGGTTAAAACACTTAAAAGAAAATAATTTCATTTTTGAAAGTCATGCTTGCTAATAGAACTGCTATTGCTTTGCAGGTCTTCAGTCTAAGCACGAGCAAGAAATAGCAGATTTGACTCTTATGACACAGCCTTTCAAAACACTGAAGCTTTTTGTTATGGCAGTACTAGAGTGGCTCAGGCAGTCCCTGGCATATCTTTTGTCGCATGCTTTATGGTTTGCGCTATTCAGCTGTGTGACTGTGCTTTCTGGAATGCTGCTTTTGACCACAGATTCAGCTAATGAAAAGGTACAATTTGTATCACCTGTTGTTAATGAATTGCTATGTTTTGTAATGAATTGAAACGTATTGTTATTTGAAGTTTAAATGTTTACTCCCTTCTTTTTCGGGTTCTTGTTGTAATTGACATATGCCTTTCCTTCCCGCTGTAACAGATGGAGGAAGTCCTTGAGTATGTACAGTTTGGAGTATGGTGGATTGCTCTCGGTGTTGCATCTTCGATTGGCCTTGGTAAGGCAAATTAATTATTCCCTGCCGATTTTTCCTGCTTGTTACTTCTTGGTCTTCTGGTAATCGAGTGTGCCTAAAGCTAACTGGTATTCTTGTCTTCCCTATAAAATCTTGACTTCAAGTAAGCAGCTTATGAGTGAAACTCTGATCTTGTACTCTTCGTTTGGCATAATGCAGGGTCCGGTTTGCACACCTTTGTTCTGTATCTCGGCCCTCACATTGCGTTGTTCACTATAAAAGCAGTGAAATGTGGTCGAGTTGACATTAAAAGTGCTCCATATGATACAATTCAACTGAAAAGAAAGCCTTCGTGGCTTGGAAAGGATTGTTCCCAGTTTGGCCCCCCGTTGTTTTCTTCCTCTAATGGCACACAAGTTCCGTTTAGTAGTATCTTGCCCTATGTGCAATTAGAGGCTATTTTGTGGGGCCTCGGGACTGCCCTCGGAGAGCTTCCCCCCTATTTTATTTCAAGAGCAGGTAATAACAATTACGCTATGAATTGAACATTTCACCTGTGCTTTACCATACCCTTTTTATTTCGTTTGTGCTTACACTTCATACGCATTATTTTATGTATCTAACTGTGTCAGATTCTTCTTATGAGCAAAGAACATTTCCGTATTTATTAACGTGTTAATGTCTCTCCATATCCCCTTTTGCAGCAAGCATTTCAGGAAGTAGTATAGATGATCAGCTGGATACTTCCTCGACTGAAAATGATGGACATCTAGAAACTAATCTAAATCAAATTAAGCGCTGGTTTCTTTCACATGCTCAATATCTAAACTTCTTCACCATCTTGATTCTTGCTTCGGTTAGTGCAGGCTTCTGACCATTTCTTTTGGATTTATCACCAACTTTATTTTGCAAATTAGCTGTATTCACAACATTTTCCCCCTATGTCGTGGCCTTAATATATATATATATATATATATATATATATATATATACACACACACACACACAGACTTTCAGCTTAAAAAAAGGTAAAAAGGAAAGTCGTTGGAAGAATTTTCCCTTTTGTTTTTCCTGAAGTAGATTTTGTCTTCTCGTTCCATTTTCTTTATCTAACCTGGTTAGGTCAAAGTTCGGGATTGTTTGGTTGCATGTAAATATCTTTGCTTATACTCTATATGTATCTCTTGTTGATTATCCGAAATGCTCTGTAGGTGCCCAATCCTCTATTTGATTTGGCTGGCATAATGTGTGGACAATTTGGCATTCCATTCTGGGAGTTCTTCTTTGCTACGTTGATTGGAAAGGCTATTATTAAAACGCATATACAGGTTTGTCAAGTTTCAGAACCCGAACATAATAATGTATTTCAGATCCTAGCTTTGTATTACGAGCTTTGAGATTGTTCTTGAAATCTGACAAGAAATTCGGTTCCTCGTTCCCTGGCAGACAGTCTTTATAATTTCGGTGTGCAATAATCAGCTCCTCGACTGGATGGAAAACGAATTCATTTGGGTCCTCAGCTTTGTTCCCGGGATTGAATCCATCCTACCCACCGTGATCGCGAAGGTTCACTCCATCAAAGACAAGTATATGACAACCAAACCGCACGCCCCTTCAAATACTAAGGTGACATAGACTGCAGATCGATCAGATTACTTCCTTTGATCACAATCGCTCTTTCTTTTTCTTTTTTTTTTGAGTACTATTGACTCTGTTACAATGTAGTATCTGTTCATCGCTCTCGTTTTCTTTAATCTCAACGCTACTTCTTATCAGGTGAACTGGGACTTCTCGTTTGCTTCGATCTGGAACACGGTGGTATGGATCATGCTTATGAACTTCTTCGCTAAGATCATAAATGCAACCGCGCAGAACTATCTCAAGAAACAGCAGGAGCGGGATTTTGGCGCTGTGAAGGGCAAGTCTTCTTCGATGCACAGCAGACTCGAATGAATCTTATGAATCGTAGTGTCTTTTGCGTTTTTTCGCTTCATCTCGTGCTAGGTTACTGAACAATTACTTACACCGTACAATTATTCACCATTGAACCCTGTGAGGGACCACCCAAAAGGCCAAAACTTGTATAGGATAGAGTACAGAAGAAATTACAGGCAGGCTTATATTATATGAGGTATGGAGGGAGTATTACCAGCATTCTTTTTGAGTGGCCAATTCAGTGCCATTGTTGAAAACCTGCCTATTATTAGCAAATACACGTGTTAAGAATATTTGGCAGTGTAATTGACTTTCCACAGTTTGGAAGTGAAGATTTCATTTTTTTTTACCTTTGGTTTAGAGCATTATCAAGACTAAAACTATATTTTGGCGATTTCGGTTATCTTGTTCAATTAACTGAATTTTTTATCATGCGTGTGACCGGGACCTGATTAGCACACGAGTTATTAAAAAAAAAAAATAAGGTTCAAATTGGCCACTGAGCACTCTAAATACTAATTTGAACCTTATTCCTTAAAAAAATGGTGTTGGTGCAATGCTCGCGCCCAGCTAAATCCATATTTTTTTGTTTTATTTTGTTTTTTTTTTTTCATGTTTCTGTTTTTTTATTCCTTTTTTCTTATGTGGCATAAAAATCTTTTTTGTTTTTTTTTTTTTT